>CM067367.1:40963098-41420598 GCA_034401795.1 Chaetoderma sp. LZ-2023a
AATAGTCTTCTCTTGTTGAAGTGTATGAATTGTATGTCTTTCCTATTTAATATACATTATGTGGAATATTTTAAAACTTTTGATAGGGCGCTGTTGCTGCCATAAGCAGCAGCAGCACCCAGTCAACTTAATTTCAAAATATTCAACTGCTTATCTGTATAGTTACCTTGAAATTGGGATTCTGGGAATTCAAATTTCAAAGTATATAAATTGATTCCAACACATGGGAAAAAGTAGACGGAGTTTAGTTAGAAATGGGTGGTGCATAGCTAGACATGGATCTCTATATGGTGAATAGATAGAAGACAATATGCTAACCTGAAAATGATATGTTGGTAACACATAAGCTTGTAGATGTAATAGTAAGTGTGTTATATATTATGTTTGGTGAAGATATTCCCAAGATTTCCTTACACTTTGACACTAACAGACCAGAATTGTTAAATTCTTCAGGATGTAAGGGAATAATCTGTTGAATATTTTGAGACAAATTTGACTGGGAGATGTTGATGCATATGGCAGCAACATCTCCCATTCCAATTAGATTCAGAGTATTCAACAACTTCATCTGTTTCCTTATAGAGCTTATTGAAAGTGAGACACTGGAATTTTAACACTTAACGGGTTAAGCATCAGTTCAACAAAATTCTTAAAAATTTACCCCTGGAATGACTCATTTGCTGAGTCAGTCCATTGGTCAATGTTCCCAAAAATCTTCTTTACCTTTTGAGCCTTTCTCAAGATGATAACCGAACCCATTTTTGACCAATTTGGCAAAATTCTTATCCAGTTTATTGAGTCAGTCATTCCAGCGCTAAAATTTCAAACTGCAGAGGTCCTGTTTTGGCCGGCTTGACCATTAACTAGTTAACGGCGATTTTAACTTATCTTCAATTTCAGCACACTGTCTCGTCAAATCCATTTCATGGAAATCGGCTGTTGTCTACCTGTACATCTAGTCCCGTAGCAACTGCTGGATTAGAGACAGTTCTACCCACACAATGTCTCAGTCCTTCAGCACCAGATTCAATACTCGAAGCCATGGAGAGAATGGGGCATACATCAACAAAGACATTATCATTTAAAGTGACTGTACATAGAATTATATACAAACAGAACGATGAGGAACAAGAAAGGTATGGATAGTGTCGACTGATATCATCACGAAATGACATATGACATATAGGCTCCGCTTTTGCATAATGACTCCATCTATGCGTGTTTGCATTTTGCTTACATGGATTTTGTATCAAATTTTGTACATGCGTACTTGTGTTCGCGGTTCACCAAAGTCTGTCTATAGCCATCAGAATTATCAGCCTAAAAATTACGATCTTGTTTCCTTAACCCACTTCTAAAAATGTATGGATTCATGTTGCAGTTGTAGCGTGAATACATGATTCAAAGCCCATTCAAACGATTGAGTTTCAGAGAAAGCTGTTAAATATTTACAATCCTTAGTTGGTTGGAAACTGGTGCAGCAACAGCTTCCATTCAAATTAGTTTTAAGATATTCAACAAAACATTTACCTTTTGAATAGAATTTTGTATATCTAGTCTGTTGGGTTCAAGGGGTTAAATCAAAATTAACTGCTGCATTATGGCCTAATAATTTCCATCCTGATCTATTTACTTAATCCACTAAATGTTATGTTAAAGTTTTTGTGAATATATTATGGCTTGACCTTGGTAATAAACACAACATAATTAATTACTATGCAAATTACGCAAATACATTATTGATGCCACTCTTGAGTGATTATTCACTGCATTAAAGAATGGTGTGGTAAATTTAATGTGAAATGTAATCATGTTAGATATCTACTATTTTCATAGGTTGCCCTTTGATTCACTGACATTTTGTTGTTTCTTCAGTTGCTCCCTTCTGGCCTCTGATCACCATGGCGTATTCTGTTTAGTACGTTTACCAGCCAGTTTAATCCAAGATGATGACTGGAAATCCATTATTGACCATGCAGAAGGATGTAGCTGTCAGGTGCGAGGTGTAAAGTTACAGACACGGATCACAAAGGATAGGTAAGCTGGTTAACCCTTTAACCCACAAATTTATTCAAGAAAATTTAGATATTCTCGTCTAAAATGGCCATTTGTAGAGCAAGAGAAGACTATTTTTGAAAATTTACCGCTGGAAAAGCTGGCTCAGTTATCGAGCCAGTCATTCTAGTGGTAAATTTTCAAAAATAGTCTTGGTCTGCAAATGGACGTTTCTCAAGCCCATTGTAGAAGCCGATTTTGACTGATATGAGTGTTAAAGGGTTAATCTCTTATGTAAGCAAATTTTAATTAATTTTAACTGAAATTTGTTTTCTATTAATGCCTAGCTCACCAATATTTCACATTCCTAATTTAACTTACCTCTATTTTGACAACTTGTGTTCATTCTTGATGGTTTTCTTCTGAAACAGTGTTAATGTTTCTTCAATTATCACTTATCATTTAGACACTGATATTTCATCGAGTTTCGATCTTGTTCGAATACAATTTTATCAGTCGTAATTCCATAGAATCCATATCTAATAGAAGTCGCATCCAAATTTCAGCAGATTGTGTAAAACAAGATTTTGATTGTGAGCCAAGTAAAAGGAAATTTGAATTTATTTTGTAATAGCTTTTCACAGGAAGAGCATACAAATTATGCACGCCGCGCGACTCAGTAGGTGGCTTTGCCAAACATTTGACAGTTCAACTGACACACAGATGATACTAATTGCAAATCTCAACTAAAAAAGCTTGCTTATCTATCAAGATTTTGTAAGGAAATTTGGTCAATTTTCAGCACCTGCCATCACTATTAGTTACGGTTATATTTTTAGATACAAATTTGGTTAATTATTGAAGAATATTACTTAACAGAGTAATATAAACCTAACCTGCCTGCTAGATTTGAACCATTTGACCATGAAATTTGTTTTTAAAAATTCCAATTTTCTCATAAACAATGTCCATTTGCAAACTAAGAGATTATTTTTAAAGATTTACCACTGGAATGATTGGCACGTCATTCCATTGGTAAAATTTAAAAAAAGTTGATGTGCATGTATGATTACTGTATTCAATGGCTGTAGTAGTAGAAACATCCTACATCTACAATCTGTCCTTGCAATATCTGCAGTGCAATGAGCCCAGGATTTTGAAGTTGATCGTCATTTTCTCTAGCATACTTGATTGTTTGGTATATGTGGATGAACTCTGTTTTGAATTCCTTTATCAAGAAAGTAGTTTGTCAAGGAGTTTCTGTTTCTCGTCTATGAAGTCCACATCATCAACATATTCCATCTCTAGCGGCTTACCCAGAATGGACACTACAGTAGGTGTGTGTGTGCGTGCACGCATGCGTGAGCACGTGTGTGTGTGTGCGTGTGCGCGCTGGTGTGTGTGTTGTCTTCTGGAACTTTTCCCGCACAGGTTTCACTGCTGCAGCAAGGTTGCAGGTGAATTTCACTTCAAGAGATATACTTACCTCCCTAACACTCAATGATATTTCCTAAATATCGACCTTCACTCAATAACCCCAGATTAAAAAAGAAAGGTGCCGTTACTGGGCAGGTAGACAGGTGACAGTCTGCCGGATGCCGGCCCCAACCTCGCGCATGCGCAGACTGGCACTGCCTCTTTCTTGACTATTGGCCTGAACCACATGCTTGTGTTTTTCTACTACTTGCTAAGTTTTTGCTCAATTATCTATCAAAAGTTCTAGGGTGTTTGTTGTCAGGTCTTTTCACATCAAGAGTATACTTACCTCCCTAATACTTTTGATATTGCTAAATATTGGCTTTCACTCAATAAACACTCAGATTAAAACAGTTAGGTGCCCCTACTGGGCAGGGAGTCAGAGCGTAGTCTGGCGGATGCCAGCCCCACCACCGCGCATGCGCAGACTAGCACTTTCTCTTTGCTAATTTATTGGCAGAGAGTCTACACATGTTTTTGTGCTAGTGCTTTTCTTAGCTCAATTATTAGTGTTTTTGTGAAAGATTAGAAGGTTTATCCCTGATAAAGATGGCAGGAAGAATGAATTCGCCAGAGGAGGGCCCAGGACCTTTAAATCAGGTGACTTCTAGTAAAATTAGCGAGTTTTGTCCCGGTGTAATGTGTTTCCGGGACTCGCGCTAAACGTGATAAGCGCCTTGATTAGTTGGTTTATTTCAACTAGGTGCTATATAAGACTAATCTCTCTTTGTGTTTATGTCCACAGGTCTGTGTGAAGAAATATAATGGACATCACATCTGCAGAGGGTTTGTGTCTCTCCACCATGGTTCCATTTCCTACTAATACTGTTAGGTTATCTAACCAAAAATTCTATGTCCAGTGAGTTGCAGGCCTATTATAAAGGTCTTCTCACTTTGCCCTCTTGATCCAATTCCTTCCCCTAGAGGTGGAGAGAGTTAAGAGGCGTTCAGTGGTGGAGTGCTCCAGTTCATCAGGTTGGATGGTTTGTCTAGACAAGGTGTCAGGTATCTAATTATTGATATGAGGTGATGTTAATTATTTAGAGGAAAGGGAGATAATTAACTCTATTTGCCATTGTTATCAGTATATATCTGATGCTTGTGTAGTCGAAATGTCCATTCTGCACATGTTCTGGTTAGAGATACAATTCGTCCTTGCACTGGGATGTTTGTTGGGGATCGATTTTTTCCTGTCATAGGATTAATGACGTCATAATCAGCCTTGCTCTTTATTAACAATTAAAGTTGTCCGAAGCTGGTTTTCTGATAAATTATGATCTTTATGATCATTTTCCTTCTCTTGAGTTGGTGAGTTTTCTAAGCTTAACTAGTTTGCTCATACTCCTCGTCCTTTGGCCTTTTTCAGAGACCTGGTTGTGCGTCCTGTGGACGATTTTTGAGGGACAAGTTTGGCCCTCATCTCTGTTTTCAGTGTAGCCCCTGTGGTCCCTTGCTTAATTGCGAGATATGTAAGCACTGGGGGGGGGCGAGCTAATGTCCGAATTCTTGTGCTTGCAGGCGAAGGACAAGGTGGAGGAGGAGAAGAAGAAGCTGAAAAAAGAGGGTGTAAGTAAGAAGGGTAAGAGGAAGGCCTCGTCCGCGGTGGACATGGAGGCCTTCCGGACCGAGATGTTGGGAGAGATGAGGAGGACAATCAAGGATTTGGTTCCAGAGTTGCTTCGTGGCATGCTTCCTGGACCAAATCCTTTATTGACCTCATAATCTGCTTCGGAGCAGGTAATCCCCACCTCTGAATCAACGTTCCTTAGTACGCTTCCGTTGTTTGAAGATTCAGAGGTGGCCCCATTAGAGGGGGCGTTCCACGGCCCTGGCAGCAGGCTTTTTGCCGCGCCCAATAGGGACTGTGGACGGTCGTCGCTGGAACCCGCGGGCTGCTTATCAGTCCAGGGGTATCCGCACACCGCGGGTGCCAGTACCTCGTATGGCACCTTCCCTGGCCAGTCCGGGTTAGCTCTCTTTGCTGACCCGGAGTCTAATTTGTCTGGCCAGGAGGATGAGGATTACCTGTTGGGGTCGCCGTCTGAAGACGTGGCCATGGATTTTGACGTCTGTCCACCCCTCGCGGGGAATACAGGCGCCTTTTTCCACGGTTCTACTCTCCCAGGGGTAGAATCCACGGTTCAGACTGTGGCCCTGGGCGCTGAAGGCCAGCGGTACCGCATACCTCGGCTTGCCGAGAGTGTCGCTGGTGCTGGCCGGGGCCGTGGTGGGGCGGTATATGCCCCGCGCTCTACCACGGCGCCTGCTCCTGGTCAAACCAGTGATATTAGCATGCCGGTATTGTCAGGCCCGCATGTTCTCCCTGGCTTGCCAGGGATATCAGCGTACCCGCCGTCAAGCTCTGTTGCTTGCGCTCAGGAGGAAGACGAAGGCCCCCGTCTTGTAGAGCGCTCGCAGCTAGCCACGGAGGAGGATTGGTCTGACGCTTGCCAGTGGTTGGTGAGTGTTAGACCAGATCTGCCCGTGGAGCAGTCGGCTAGCCAGCGTGAGCACAGGCCGTGGTTAGCTGGTAAGCCTACTGCTAACGCTATACCGTCTCTGCCGCTGGCAGAGCATGTCGTTGACATGTTCGAGGCGGCGGAGACGTCCATTAAGTCGAGTGGACGTCTCGCTAAGGCCCCGCGCGAGGTGGCCAGGCGTTGCCGCATCGTGCCCCTGGACTACCAGCGGTACGGTGTGGTACCTAAGCCGAGCGTGGATGACCGCGCGGCTTTGGGTGAGGATGCGCGGCCAGGCTCCCGTTCTGACACGGGAGTCTTGTGTTCGAACGCGTTGCGTTCAGCAAATACCGCGTTGCGTGATGCGGAGGAGAGTGGGAGGGCTTCGATTGCCGCTCTGTCCAACGTCTCCCAGCTGTTACAAGGGGTAGTAACAGCATCCGCATCGCGCCAGCCAAGTCCGGTCACAGTCCAGCGAGCCATCCAGGATGGCATCAACCTGGCTCTGGACTGTATGACGCGGGCGGTGACCAGGAGTGTCCGGGCAAGGCGCACTTTTGCCTTGGATAATCTGTGCCCGTCCCAGGACCTCTACAATAGGCTACTACGTACGCCTATGACAGGTCCTGGTCTCTTTGGAGGTGAGGGGTGTAGGCACCTCCAGGAGACGGTTACGCTGGTCAATAACCAGAGGGCGCTGTGCGAGCAGTTTGAGGTGCTTCGTCGTGCCAACGTTCGCGCCGCACCCCCTGCGTATCATCCCCTGCAGGCTCGAGGTGGTAGTGGCCAGGTCAGAGGCCAACCACCATCGCAGCGCCGGCCTCGGCCGCGTGCGGTTCGGCCAGCAGCGAGGGGGGCGCAGGCTCCTCAGGCGCAGTCAGTCAGGCAGCCGCCCGCGCACCGAGGTGCGCGCGGTGCTGGTCGTGGCGCGCGAGGATCTGGGCGGGGTAATCGTTCCTGATGGGACGGTTACCGCGGTGAGAACCGCGCCTGTGTTTCTGGCAAAGGAGACAGTGCCGCTCTTGCACTCCTTATGTCCACCTCTATCCCTAGGTGGACCGGTGGGAGGCCGGTTAGCCGACCACATGCAAGAGTGGGAACGGTTAACTCAGGACCGTTTAGTCTTGCGATGGCTTTCAGTCGGGTATCATCCCGATTGGATGACAGGCCCGCCATCGCGACTGTCTCTAGTGCCGATCTGGACTCCAAATCCGAGAGATCCAGATCAAAGGTTGTGTATCGAGGAGGAAATAAATTCCCTCATACAAAAAGGAGCTATTCAGCCGGCACAGAGGTGTCCAGGCTTCTATTCAACCCTGTTCTTAGTAACAAAGAACACCGGAGGGTGGAGACCAATTCTCAACCTCAAGCCATTGAACAAGTTCATAGAGACGCCCAGTTTCAAGATGGAGACTGTGCGCTCGGTGTTGGCGGGGTTAGAGAGGGGAATGTGGACAGCGTCGATAGATTTGAAGGACGCTTATTTCCACATCCCCATACACAGGAGTTTCCGTCGCTTCCTGAGATTTGCATTCCAGGGCAGACAGTGGGAATTCAGGGTGCTACCCTTCGGAATTTCCACGGCTCCTCGGGTTTTCACCCATGTGGTTCTTGCGATCACCGCATACCTCCGCAGGAGAAGCATAGCAGTCCACACGTACATAGACGACTGGCTATTGAAAGCACACACCCGGGAAAGTTTATCGGCCAGTCTGGAGATTGTTTTGAAAACTCTCACAGACTTAGGCTGGATGATCAATTTCCCAAAATCAGAGCTGATTCCATCCCAGAAGTTTGTTTACCTGGGGATGTTCTTTGATCTAGAGACAGGATATGTTTATCCTACTCAGGAGAGAGTTCAGAAACTCATCTCATTAATTCAGTCGGTGTGCGACAGTCGTCATGTCCTGGCACGGGTTTACTTGAGAATGCTGGGGTTGATGGTTTCATTGGAACCAGTCATTCCTCAGGCCGCCTTACGCAGGCGGCCGATCCAGTTATTTCTCATGACACAATGGACCCAGAGTACAGGTTCGCTGGACTCGAATGTGTCAGTGTTGGCGCCTCTGATTCATCACCTGCAATGGTGGTTGGACACAGAGAATCTCTTGGTGGGGGTTATGCTAACCCCTCCCCACCCTCAGGTGACACGGTCTATACAGATGCATCGATGGAGGGCTGGGGAGCTTGCCTGGAAGAGTCCACGATATCAGGGCTTTGGAATCTGGAACAGTCAAAGGAACATATAAATCTACTGGAGCTAAGAGCAGTAGTCCTGGGCCTGGAACATTTCTTACAGAAAGTTCAGGGCAAGATTGTTCTTATTCGTTCAGACAACTCAACAGTTGTGACTTACATAAACCGCCAGGGCGGAATGAAGTCGCCCAGTCTCTGTATGATGACATGGAGACTGCTTTGTTGGTGCCTGGATCACCAGATTACCTTGAAAGCAGTTCATATTCCGGGAAGGTTAAATCTGCTAGCAGACTCATTGAGCCGAAGGATGAGTGTTTTACCCACGGAATGGCAACTAAATCAATGTGTGGCGGATCGTCTGTTCGACCATTGGGGGAAACCCAACATCGATTTGTTCGCAACGAAGAATGCGAAGATGACGACGTACATCTCTCCGATTCCGGATCCAAGCGCTTTCGCAACAGATGCGTTAGCTATCAGCTGGGGGAGAATGTATGCATACGCATTCCCTCCAGCACTCCTGATTCCAAAAATTCTTCAGAAAATCAGACAAGAGGAATGCCAAGTGCTTCTGATCGCCCCGGATTGGCCAAGCCGATCATGGTATACGGATCTGCTGGACCTTCTGGTCTGCAATCCGGTTCCTCTGCCTCTGATGGACGATATTATCTTCCAGGGCAAGGCCCTTCACAACAATCCGTCAATGTTCAGATTGACTGCGTGGATGTTGTCAAGGAATCTAGAATTAAGGAGGGCTTTTCTGAGCAAGCAGCCATGTTTATGGCCAAAGCCAGGAGGGGCTCAACCTCCAGAGCATATAATTATAAAATCAACAGATTTGCAGAATGGTGCTCAAAAAGATGTATTGATCCAATGGATTCATCTATTCAGGTAGATGCCTATAGCCTCAAGCCTAACTCTATTGCTGGTTATAAGTCAGCTTTAATGTCTGTTATTCCTTGCTTGGCTAAGAGGGGAAGTGATGAAGTAAATACATTAAATGTATTAATTAAAGGCATGGGCAATCTAAGACCAAGGAATCCACCTGTGATTCTGTCTTGGAGTTTATCGTTAGTGCTTCAAGTACTAGGTGATAAGCCATTTGAACCACTTAGTTCCATTTCTATGAAACTATTAACACTGAAGACTGTGTTTCTAATTGCTGCGGCCTCGGCTAGGCGTAGGAGTGAAATTCATGCCTTATCAGCCGAGGATGACCGTTTTGTGGTTTCAGGGGAAGGCCTTAAGCTGCTACCTAGGATTAATTTCTTGGCTAAAAATCAGCCGTTGAAATATCCAGGTCAACCTATTGTTTTGCCTGCTTTAACTAGATATGATCCTAATTCTAAAGCATGGTGTCCCGTCCGGGCGCTTCGCCGGTACAAACAACGTACGGCGGAGTGGCGCACCAACCAGTCGGCGTTATGGTTGTCATATATTGAACCCCATGGCAGGGCTTCTAAGGACACCATTTCCAGGTGGATTGTAGAATGCATTCAGTTTTGCCATAAATCCGCCACCAGGAAGCAGGTTGACGTGGCCAAGGCTCACAGTGTCCGCGGCGTAGTGACATCCACTGCCCTATTTAATGGCGTCCCTGTGGATGATATTATGTCGGTGGCTCAGTGGCACTGTGAGTCAAGTTTTACAGACCATTATCTCCGTGACACCTCTAATCCTCTCGCCTTGTCGATTTTGAAAAAATAACTAGGCATATATTTTTGATGGGGTTTCCTCATTGCTTATATATTTCACAATTAATTTATGGAAACAACCACTAATTTGGGACTGCATCGTTCTTCACCAATGGGAAGAGGATGTCAGCAGCCATTTTCAACAAGGTCAGTCTTGTGTATGTGTTGTCCATTGTTGATTGTCTTGTCACGTTACCCGTTATTAATATGATGATGGTTTTGTGTATTTATGTGGTTCATTGTTGAGAGTATATGAAAATGAAGTTTTTTCGTCTCTGTCCTGTAGTACATGGCACTTGTACGTAGAGAGTGTATAGGACATTGAGGTCATTCGACTCTTCCTCCCAGGAAGGAGGGGGGGGGAGCGCATATGACATTCGGTCATCTCTCATACATCGGGGGTGTTATCCGATGGTTAGTCAAATCCTGACTGTTTTTTCATACAGTTTCAGAAGTTTAAGTGCCTTAAACGCAGAAAAGCGTATAGGGATGAGCTGGTCTTTTGACCTCGCCTCCCTCCCGCCGAATTCACTGTCGAATTCTGGCAATATCAAAAGTATTAGGGAGGTAAGTATACTCTTGATGTGAAATAAACGAAATCAAGGATTTCTTTTTTCACGAGAGAGTTGATACTTACCTCCCTAGATACGGACCCGGCATCTCCACCCCACAGAGGCTCGGTCTTCAGGCTCTTTATAGTTGCATGTGTATCAGCCAATAAATTAGTCAGAGGAAGTGCTAGTCTGCGCATGCGCGGTGGTGGGGCTGGCATCCGCCAGACTACGCTCTGACTCCCTGCCCAGCAGGGGCACCTAACTGTTTTAATCTGAGTGTTTATTGAGTGAAAGCCAATATTTAGCAATATCAAAAGTATTAGGGAGGTAAGTATCAACTCTCTCGTGAAAAAAGAAATCCTTGATTTCGTTTAATTTAAACAACACACATCAGGGACCCGTACCTAGACATGTCTGGAAACTTGCACGCCGGTCACGCTGACCAGCTCCGAGTCCAGACCAACCATTCCCAAAGTATTTGCGAAATAGCTAACGTGCAGCTGACCCAACCACGAGGGGTGGTTGAGGTTGGGTCGTGGTCCAGTAGGTAAGTATACTATTTCGTAGAAACCAATGCGGAAGCGTTATAGATTCTACTTCAATATACATGTACTTACCTACTGGATGACTATGATAAACACCAGAATTTGACAGTCAAATAAAACTGGTGGGAGGGGTTGAGGTCAGGCCCATGAGCCTATTTCACTTCAAGAGTATACTTACCTCCCTAATGCTCTTTGATATTGCTAAATATCGGCTTTCACTCAATAAAACACTCACATTAAAAAAGTTAGATGCCCCTACTGGGCAGGGAGTCGAGTGCAGTCCGGCGGATGCCAGCCCCACCACCGCGCATGCGCAGACTAGCACTTCCTCTTTGCTAATTTATTGGCAGAGGGACAACACATGCTTTCCATGCTTAAAGCTTTTCTAAGCAATTCTAAGTCAAATAATCAAAATATTAGAAGTGTAATCACCTGTAAGAAATGGCAGATCGTTCTATTACGCCGGAGGAGGGCCCAGGACCTATCCATCAGGTGACTTCTAGTATATTTTAGCGAGTTTATCCCGTTGTAATGTGTTTCCGGGACTCCCGTTTATCGAGATAAGCGCCTAATATAGTTGGTTTATTTCAAAATGGCGCTATGTAATACTAATCTCTCTTTGTGTTTATGTCCACAGGTATCTGTCTATGATTGTACAGGACATCACATCAACAGAGGGTTTGTTTTCTCTCCACCAAGGTTCCATTTCCTACTAATACTGTTAGGTTATCTAACCAAAAAGTCTATGTCCAGTGATTTGGAGGCCTCGTAAGGTCTTCTCACTTTGCCCCCTTGGTCCAATTCCTTTCCCCATAAGGTGGAGAGAGTTAAGAGGTCTTGGTGGAGTGTTCCAGTTCATCAGATTGGATGGTTTGTCTATGCAAAGAATCGGGTATTCTAGTTAATGATATTATGCACTTCTCTTATATTTGAAAATAATTATATAAACATTTGCCATTTTATCATTGTTTGTCTGATGTTTATGTAGCCTGAATATTCTATCCTTTCTAGTCAGGATGTTCTGGATATGAATACAATTCGTCCTTACACCTGGATGTTTGTTTTGGATCGATTTAATTTCTTTTTTGAAATTATGATGTCATAATCAGCCTTGCACTTTATTAACAATTAAAGTTTTGCCCAACGCTGGTTTTTTAATTTCTGATAGGTGCTCTTTATGAACACCTTTTCCTCTCCTTTTATTTTGGTTTTGAGTTTTCTAACATTAACTAAAATACTCATTGTCTTCGTCTTCTGGCCTGTTTCCGAGACCTGGTTGTCCGTCTTGTGGTCGCTTCCTCAAAGAAAGATTTATCCCACATTTATGTTTCCAGTGTAGTCCTTGTGGCCCGTTACTTAAATGTGATGTATGTAGACAGTGGGGGGGTGTGTGTGATCTAATGGTGGATTTTTTATCATTGCAGGTGAAGGATAAGATCGTGGAGGAAGAGAGAAAACAAAACAGAGGTAACGAGTAAAAAGGGTAAGAGGAAGGCCTCGTCCTCAGTGGACATGGAGTACTTCCGTAGTGAGATGTTGGGAGAGATGAAGAGGACAATCAAGGATTTGGTTCCAGAGTTGCTCCGTAGCATGCTTCCTGGATCAAATCCTTTGTTGTCCTTTTCATCTGCTTCGGAGAAGATAATCCCCGCCTCTGAATCTGGTTTCTTTAGGGCTCTACCAGTTTTCGATGATTCAGAGGTGGCCCCATTAGAGGGGCCATTCCAGGACACTGGCAGAAGGCTTGCCGTGCCGGTGGTCCGTGGACAGTTGTCACTGGAACCTGGTGGCTGCTTATCAGCCCTGGGGTATCCGCACGCCGCAGGTGCCAGTACCTCCTATGGCACCTTTCCTGGCCAGTCCGGGTTAGCTCTCTTTGCTGACCCGGAGTCTAATCTTTCTGGCCAGGAAGAAGAGGATTATCTGCCGGGTTCTCCTTCTGATGTCGTGACCATGGACATTGACATCTGTGCACCACTCGCGGGGAATACAGGCGACATTGTCCACGGTTCTACTCACGCAGGAGTAGAATTCACGGCTCAGAAGGTGGCCCGGGTTGGACCTGATGGCCAGTTGTTCCGCATACCTCGGCTTGCCGAGGGTATAGCTGGTTCAGGCCAGGGCCGTGGTGTGGCGATAAGCGCCCCATGCAATACCACGGCGCCTACTCCTGGACAAGCCGGTCAGATTAACATGCCTGCTCTTTCGGGCCCGCACACTTTCTCTGGCTTGCCAGGAGTGTCAGGCTATCCAGCTTCAAGCTCGCCTGTGAATGCTCAGGAGGAAGACGAAGGCCCTCGTCTTGTAGAGCTCTCGCAGGTAGCCACGGAGGAGGATTGGTCGGACGCTTGTCAATGGCTTATAAGCGTCAGGCCAGACCTGCCCGTGGAACAGTCGGCTAGCCAGCGAGACCACCGGCCGTGGTTAGCTGGTAAGTCGACTGTTAGCGCCATGCCATCTCTGCCGCTGGCAGAACATATTGTTGATATGTTCTCGGCGGCAGAGACGTCCATCAAGGCGCATGGACGTCTCGCGAAGGCCCCTCACGAGATTGCAAGGCGCTGCCGCATCGTACCCGTGGAGTATCAGAGGTACGGTGTGGTACCTAAGCCGAGCGTAGATGACCGCGCGACATTAGGTGAAGACACGCGGCCAGGTTCCCGTTCTGACACGGGAGCGCTGTGTTCAAACGCATTGCGTTAAACCAATACAGCGTTGCGCGATGCGGAGGAGAGTGAGAGAGCGTCTATTGCGGCGCTTTCTCATGTCTCCCAGCTGTTGCAAGGGGTAGTGACAGCATCCGCATCGCGCAAACCTAGCCCGATAACTGTCACGCGAGCCATCCAGGATGGAATCAACCTGGCTCTGGATTTTTTGACTCGGGCTGTGACCAGAAGTGTCCGGGCGAGGCGCACGTTTGCATTGGACAACCTGTGCCCATCCCAGGACCTGTACAATAGGCTGCTGCGTACACCTATGGCAGGTCCTGGTCTCTTTGGAGGTGAGGGACGAAAGCACCTCCAGGAGACCAGCGCAACATCGGCCTCGGCCACGTGCGATTCGGCCAGCAGTGAGGGGGCCGCAGGCTCCTCCAGCGCAGCCAGCCAGGCAGCCACCCGCGTACCGAGGTGCGCGCGGTGCTGGTCGTGGCGAGCGAGGATCTGGTCGTGGTAATCATGCCTGATGGGCCGGTTACCACGGTGAGAACCACTCCGGTGTTTCAGGCCATGGAGACAGTGCCACTCTTGCACTCTTTATGTCCACCTCTCTCCCTAGGTGGTCCAGTGGGAGGCCGGTTGGCCCACCACAAGCAAGAGTGGGAACGGTTAACTCAGGACCGTTTAGTCTTGCGATGGCTTTCAGTTGGGTATCATCCCGATTGGATGACAGGCCCACCATCGCGACTGTCTCTGGTGCCAATCTGGACTCAGATCCCAAGAGATCCAGATCAAAGGTTGTGTATAGAGGAAGAGATAAACTCCCTCATACAAAAAGGAGCAATTCAACCGGCGCAAAAGTGCCCAGGCTTCTATTCAACTGTGTTCTTAGTAACGAAAAGCACCGGAGGGTGGAGACCAATTCTCAACCTCAAGCCATTGAACAAGTTCATAGAGACACCCAGTTTCAAGATGGCGACTGTGAATTCGGTGTTGGCAGGGTTGGAGAAGGGAATGTGGACAGCTTCAATAGATTTGAAGAATGCTTACTTCCACATTCCTATAGCGAGGAGTTTCCGTCGCTTCCTGAGATTTGCATTCCAGGACAGACAGTGGGAATTCAAGGTGTTACCCTTCGGAATTTCCACGGCTCCTCGGGTCTTCACCAGAGTGGTTCTTGCGATAACAGCATACCTCCGCAGGAGAAGCATAGCAGTCCACACATACATAGACGACTGGCTGTTAAAAGCACACAACCAGGAAAGTTCATCAGCGAATCTGGAGATAGTTTTGAAAACTCTCACAGACTTAGGCTGGATAATCAATTTCCAAAAATCAGAGCTGACTCCATCCCAGAAGTTTGTTTACCTGGGAATGTTCTTCGATCTAGAGACAGGATATGTTTATCCTACTCAAGAGAGAGTAGAAATACTCATCTCAGTCATACAGTCAGTGTGCAACAGTCGTCATGTACTGGCACAGGTTTACTTGAGAATGCTGGGGTTGATGGTGTCTGTGGAACCAGTCATTCCACAGGTGGCCTTGCGCAGGCGGCATATCCAGTTATTTCTCATGACACAGTGGACCCAGAGGACAGGTTCCCTGGACTCAGAGGTGTCAGTGTTGGAACCTCTTATTCACCACCTGGCTTCAATGGTGGATGAAGAGAGAGAATCTCCTGGCGGGTGTGTTGCTCACCCCTACCCACCCTCAAGTAATGATGTACACAGATGCATCAATGGAGGGATGGGGGCTTGCCTGGAAGAAGCCACAGTATCAGGGCTTTGGAATCTGGATGAGTCACAGGATCATATAAATCTACTGGAATTACAAGCAGTAGTTCTGGGTCTGGAACCTTTCCTAAAGAAAGTTCAGGGCAAGCTTGTTCTAGTTCGATCAGACAACTGAACAGTAGTGACTGACATAAACCACCAGGGCGGAACGAAGTCGCCCAGTCTCTGTATGATGACTTGGAAACTGCTTTGTTGGTGTCTAGATCATATGATCACCTTGAAGGCAGTTCACATTCTGGGAAGGCTAAATCTGTTAGCAGACTCATTGAGCCGAAGGATGAGTGTTTTGCCCATGGAATGGCAACTAAGTCATTTCACTTCAAGAGTATACTTACCTCCCTAATACTTTTGATATTGCTAAATATTGGCTTTCACTCAATAAACACTCAGATTTAAAACAGTTAGGTGCCCCTACTGGGCAGGGAGTCAGAGCGTAGTCCGGCGGATGCCAGCCCCACCACCGCGCATGCGCAGACTAGCACTTCCTCTTTGCTAGATTATTGGCAGAGAGATCACACATGTTTTTTTGTGCAATAGCTTTTTCGTACTCTTAAACTGTTTAAGTGGTGTTTGTTTGGAGTGTTAGTCACTTTTTTGGATGGCGGAAAGGAATACTTCGCCACAGGAGGACGGAGGACCTTTAAATCAGGTGACTTCTAGTAAAATTAGCGAGTTTTCTTCCCGGTGTATTGTGTTTCCGGGACTCGCGTTTACCGTGATAAGCGCCTTGGTTGGTTGGGTTATATCAACTCGGTGCTACCTAGGACTAATTTCTCTTTCTGTTTATGTCCACAGGTCTGTATGACGCTAGGTGGTGACGTCACAGTAGCAGAGAATTAGTTTTCTCTCCACCATGGTTCCATTTCCTACTAACACTGTTAGGTTATCTAACCAAATGACAAGTTATGTCCAGTGAGTTGGAGGCCTGGTATAAAGGTCTTCTCACTTTGCCCTCTTGATCCAATTCCTTCCCCATGAGGTGGAGAGAGTTAAGAGGCGTGCAGATGGTGGAGTTTCCGGTTCGTCACGTTGGATGGTTTGTCTATACAAAGTGTCAGGTATCTAGTTATTGATAATGTGGTGATGTTAATTATTGTAAACAAACAAAGGGAGATAATTAACATTTTTGCCAGAAAAGAGTTATCTATATGTATCTGATGGTTGTGTAGTCAACTTATCCATTCAGCATACAATTCGTCCTTGCACTTGGATGTTTTGTTGGGATCGATTTTTTCCTGTCACGGGATTAATGACGTCATAATCAGCCTGGCTATGTATTTATCAGCAATTCAAGCGCTATGCTGGTTTCTGATGTATATTGATCTTTATGATCGTTTTCCTTCTCTTTGAGTTGGATTGAGTTTCTAAGCTTAACTAGTTGCTCATACTCCTTGTCCTTTGGCCTGTTTCAGGGACCGGGTTGCGCGTCCTGTGGACGTTTTATGCATGTAAAGTTCTGGCCGCATCTGTGTTATCGATGTAGCCCTTGTGGTCCCTTGATTAATTGTGACATATGTAAGCACTGGGGGGGGCGAGTTAATGTCCGAATTCTTGTGCTGCTTACAGGCGACGGACAAGGTGGTAGAGGAGGAGAAGAAGAAGAAGCGGAAACGAGAGGTTGTAAGTAGGAAGGGTAAGGGGAAGGTCTCGTCCGCGGTGGATATGGAGACCTTCCGGACCGAGATGTTGGGAGAGATGAAGAGGACAATAAAAGATTTGGTTCCAGGGTTGCTTCGTGGCATGCTTCCTGGACCAGATCCTTTATTGTCCTCATCATCGGCTTCGGAGCAGGTAATCCCCGCCTCTGGATCGATTTTCCTTAGTCCGCTTCCGTTGTCCGACGATTCAGAGGTGGCCCCATTAGAGGGGGCGTTCCACGACCCTGGCAGCAGGCTTATTGCCGCGCCGATAGGGGACCGTGGACGGTTGTCGCTGGAACCCGCTGGCTGCTTATCAGTCCAGGGGTATCCGCACGCCGCGGTGGCCAGTACCTCCTATGGCACCGTTCCTGGTCAGCCCGGGTTAGCTCTCTTTGCTGACCCGGGGTCTAATCTTTCTGACCAGGGTGATGAGGATTACCTGCTAGGGTCGCCGTCTGACGACGTGGACATGGATGAAGACGTTTGTGCATCCCTCGCGGGGAATACAGGCGCTTTTTTCCACGGTATTACTCACCCTGGAGTAAGGTCCGCGGTTCAGGTGGTGGCCCAGGGCGCTGCTGATGGCCAGCGGTACCGCATACCTCGGCTTGCCGAGCGTGTAGCTGGTGCTGGCCGGGCCCGTGGTGGGGCTATATATACCCCGCGCTCTACCGCGGTGCCTGCTCCTGGTCAAACCAGTGATATTCTCATGCCGGTGCTGTCAGGCCCGCATGTTTTCCCTGGCTTGCCAGGTGTATCAGCGTACCCGCCGTCAAGCTCTACTGCTTGCGCTCAGGGGGAAGACGAAGGACCCCGTCTTGTAGAGCGCTCGCAGTTAGCCACGGAGGAGGATTGGTATGACGCTTGCCAGTGGTTGGTGAGCGTTAGGCCTGATCTGCCCGTGGAGCAGTCGGCTAGCCACCGTGTTCACACGCCGTGGTTAGCTGGGAAACCAACTGCTAACGCTATGCCTTCTCTGCCGCTGGCGGAGCATGTCGTTGACATGTTCAAGGCGGCGGAGTCGTCCATTAACACGAGTGGACGTCTCGCGAAGGCCCCTCGCGAGGTGGCCAGGCGTTGTCGCATCGTGCCCCTGGACTACCAGCGGTACGGTGTGGTACCCAAGCCCAGCGTGGATGACCGCGCGGCTTTGGGTGAGGATACGCGGCCAGGCTCCCGTTCTGACGCGGGGGTCTTGTGCGCGAACGCGTTGCGTTCGGCGAATACCGCGTTGCGTGATGCGGAGGAGAGTGGGAGGGCTTCGATTGCCGCTCTGTCCCACGTCTCCCAGCTGTTACAGGGGGTAGTAACGGCATCGCATCGCGCCAGCCAGGCCCGCTCGCGGTCCAGCGAACCATCCAGGATGGTATTAACCTGGCGCTGGACTGTATGACGCGGGCGGTGACCAGGAGTGTCCGGGCAAGACGCACATTTGCCCTGGACAATCTGTGCCCGTCTCAGGACCTGTATAATAGGCTACTCCGTACGCCTATGACGGGTCCTGGTCTTTTTGGAGGTGAGGGATGTCGCCACCTCCAGGAGACGGTCACCCTGGTGAATAACCAGAGGGCGCTGCGCGAACAGTTTGAGGTGCTGCGTCGTGCTAACGTTCGCGCCGCGGCCCCTGCGTATCGTCCCCTGCAGGCTCGAGGTGGTGCTGGCCAAGTCAGAGGCCAGCCGCCGTCGCAGCGCCGGCCTCGGCCGCGTGCGATTCGGCCAGCAGTGAGGGGGGCGCAGGCTCCTCAGCCGCCGTCAGCCAGGCAGCCGCCCGTGCACCGAGGTGCGCGCGGGGCGGGGCGCGCGAGGATCTGGGCGTGGTTATCGTTCCTGACAGGGCGCTTACCGCGGTAAGGACCACGCCGGTGTGTATGGCGACGGAGACAGTGCCGCTCTTGCATGCCTTGTGTCCACCGCGGTCCCTAGGTGGACCGGTGGGAGGCCGGCTAGCCGACCACATGCAAGAGTGGGAACGGTTAACTCAGGACCGTTTAGTCTTGCGATGGCTTTCCGTGGGGTATCATCCAGAGTGGATGACAGGCCCGCCGTCGCGACTGTCTCTGGTGCCAGTCTGGACTCCCATTCCGAGAGATCCAGATCAAAGGTTGTGTATCGAGGAGGAGATAAATTCCCTCGTACAAAAAGGAGCTATTCAGCCGGCACAAAGGTGTCCGGGCTTCTATTCAACCCTGTTCTTGGTAACAAAACGCACCGGAGGGTGGAGACCGATTCTCAACCTCAAGCCACTGAACAAGTTCATCGAGACGCCCAGTTTCAAGATGGAAACGGTGCGCTCGGTGTTGGCGGGGTTGGAGAGGGGGATGTGGACGGCGTCGATAGATTTGAAGGACGCTTATTTCCACATCCCCATCCACGGGAGTTTCTGTCGCTTCCTGAGATTTGCATTCCAGGGCAGACAGTGGGAATTCAGGGTGTTGCCCTTCGGAATTTCCACGGCTCCTCGGGTTTTCACCCGTGTGGTTCTTGCAATCACAGCATACCTCCGCAGGAGAAGCATAGCAGTCCACACGTACATAGATGACTGGCTGTTGAAAGCGCACACCCGGGAAAGTTTGTCGGCCAATCTGGAGATTGTTTTGAAAACTCTCACAGACTTAGGCTGGATGATCAATTTCCCAAAATCAGAGCTGACTCCATCCCAGAAGTTTGTTTACCTGGGGATGTTCTTCGATCTAGAGACAGGATATGTTTATCCTACTCAGGAGAGAGTTCAGAAACTCATCTCATTAATTCAGTCAGTGTGCGACAGTCGTCATGTCCTGGCACGGGTTTACTTGAGAATGCTGGGGTTGATGGTTTCATTGGAACCAGTCATTCCTCAGGCCGCCTTACGCAGGCGGCCGATCCAGTTATTTCTCATGACACAGTGGACCCAGAGTACAGGTTCGCTGGACTCGAATGTGTCAGTGTTGGCGCCTCTCATTCACCACCTGCAATGGTGGTTGAATACAGAGAATCTCTTGCCGGGGGTTTTGCTAACCCCTCCCCACCCTCAGGTGACTGTGTATACAGATGCATCGATGGAGGGCTGGGGAGCTTGCCTGGAAGAGTACACGATATCAGGGCTTTGGAATCTGGAACAGTCAAAGGAACATATAAATCTACTGGAGCTAAAAGCAGTAGTCCTGGCCCTGGAACATTTCTTACAGAAAGTTCAGGGCAAGATTGTTCTTATTCGTTCAGACAACTCAACAGTTGTGACTTACATAAACCGCCAGGGCGGAACGAAGTCGCCCAGTCTCTGTATGATGACATGGAAACTGCTTTGTTGGTGTCTGGATCACCAGATTACCTTGAAAGCAGTTCATATTCCGGGAAGGTTAAACCTGCTAGCAGACTCATTGAGCCGAAGGATGAGTGTTTTACCCACGGAATGGCAACTAAATCAATGTGTGGCGGATCGTCTGTTCGACCATTGGGGGAAACCCAACATCGATTTGTTCGCAACGAAGAAGAATGCGAAGATGACGACGTACGTCTCTCCGATTCCGGATCCAAGCGCTTTCGCAACAGATGCGTTAGCTATCAGCTGGGGGAGAATGTATGCATACGCATTCCCTCCAGCAATCCTGATTCCAAAAATTCTTCAGAAAATCAGACAAGAGGAATGCTAAGTGCTTCTGATCGCCCCGGATTGGCCAAGCCGATCATGGTATACGGATCTGCTGGACCTTCTGGTCTGCAATCCGGTTCCTCTGCCTCTGATGGACGATATTATCTTCCAGGGCAAGGCCCTTCACAACAATCCGTCAATGTTCAGATTGACTGCGTGGATGTTGTCAAGGAATCTAGAATTAAGGAGGGCTTTTCTGAGCAAGCAGCCATGTTTATGGCCAAAGCCAGGAGGGGGTCAACCTCCAGAGCATATAATTATAAAATCAACAGATTTGCAGAATGGTGCTCAAAAAGATGTATTGATCCAATGGATTCATCTATTCAAGTAGTAGCTGATTTCCTCTGTCACCTCTATGATGCCTATAGCCTCAAGCCTAACTCTATTGCTGGTTATAAGTCAGCATTAATGTCTGTTATTCCTTGCTTGGCTAAGAGGGGAAGTGATGAAGTAAATACATTAAATGTATTAATTAAAGGCATGGGCAATCTAAGACCAAGGAATCCTCCTGTGATTCCGTCTTGGAGTTTATCGCTAGTGCTTCAAGTACTAGGTGATAAGCCTTTTGAACCACTTAGTTCCATTTCTATGAAACTATTAACACTGAAGACTGTGTTTTTAATTGCTGCGGCCTCGGCTAGGCGTAGGAGTGAAATTCATGCCTTATCAGCCGAGGATGACCGTTTTGTGGTTTCAGGGGAAGGCCTTAAGCTGCTACCTAGGATTAATTTCTTGGCTAAAAATCAGTCGTTGAAATATCCAGGTCAACCTATTATTTTGCCTGCTTTAACTAGATATGATCCTAATTCTAAAGCATGGTGTCCCGTCCGGGCGCTGCGCCGGTACAAACAACGTACGGCGGAGTGGCGCACCGACCAGTCAGCGTTATGGTTGTCATATATTGAACCCCATGGCAGGGCTTCTAAGGACACCATTTCCAGGTGGATTGTGGAATGCATTCAGTTTTGCCATAAATCCGCCACCGGGAAGCAGGTTGACGTGGCCAAGGCTCACAGTGTCCGCGGCGTAGTGACATCCACCGCCCTATTTAATGGGGTCCCGGTGGATGATATTATGTCGGTGGCTCAGTGGCACTGTGAGTCAAGTTTTACAGACCATTATCTCCGTGACACCTCTAATCCTCTCGCCTTGTCGATTTTGAAAAAATAACTCGGTTTATATTTTTTGAGGAGGGTTTTCCTCATTACTTATATATTTCACAATTAATTTATGGAAACACCCACTTTTTTGGGCCTGCATCAGTCTTTACCAATGGGAAGATGATGTCAGCAGCCATTTTCAACAAGGTCAGTCTTGTTCATGTGTTGTCCATTGTTGATTGTATTGTCACGTTACCCGTTATTTATATGGTGATGGTTTGTGTATTTGTGTGGTTCATTGTTGAGAGTTACGAAAATGGAGCTTTTTCGTCTCTGTCCTGTAGTACATGGCACTTGTACGTAGAGAGCGTATAGGACATTGAGGTCAGTCGACTCTTCCTCCCAGGAAGGAGGGGGGGGGGGGAGCGCATATGACATTCGGTCATCTCTCATACATCGGTGGTGTTATCCGATGATTAGTCAAATCCTGACTGTTTTTTCAGACAGTTTCAGAAGTTTAAGTGCCTTAAACGCAGAAAAAGCGTATAGGGATGAGCTGGTCTTTTGACCTCGCCTCCCTCCCGCCAGATTCACTTTCGAATTCTGGCAATATCAAAAGTATTAGGGAGGTAAGTATACTCTTGAAGTGAAATAAACGAAATCTAGGATTTCTTTTTTCACGAGAGAGTTGATACTTACCTCCCTAGATACGGACCCGGCCTCTCCACCCCACAGAGGCTCGGTCTTCAGGCTCTTAATAGTTGCATGTGTGTCAGCCAATAATCTAGTCAGAGGAAGTGCTAGTCTGCGCATGCGCGGTGGTGGGGCTGGCATCCGCCGGACTACGCTCTGACTCCCTGCCCAGTAGGGGCACCTAACTGTTTTAAATCTGAGTGTTTATTGAGTGAAAGCCAATATTTAGCAATATCAAAAGTATTAGGGAGGTAAGTATCAACTCTCTCGTGAAAAAAGAAATCCTAGATTTCGTTTAATGTGTGGCTGATCGTCTGTTCGACCACTGGGGGAAACCCAACATAAATTTGTTTGCAACGAACAAGAATGTGAAGATGACGACGTATGTCTCTCCGATTCCAGATCCAAGCGCTTACGCAACAGATGCATTAGCTATCAGCTGGGAGGGAATGTATGCATACGCATTCCCACCAGCAATCCTGATTCCAAAAGTTCTTAGAAAATCAGGCAGGAGGAGTGCCAAGTACTTCTGATCACGCCAAATTGGCCAAGCCGATCACAATATACGGATCTGCTGGACCTTTTGGTCTGCAATCCGGTTCCTCTGTCTCTGATGGACAATATTATTTTCCAGTTCAAGTCCCTTCACAACAACCCGTCAATGTTCCAATTGACTGCATGAATGTTGTCAAGGAATCTAAAGTTAAGGAGGGCTTATCTGAGCAAGCAGCCATGTTTATGGCAAAAGCCAGAAGAGGGTCAACCTCCAGAGCATATCTATAAAATCAATAGATTTGCAGAGTGATGCTCAAACAGAGATGTTAATCCAATGGATGCATCTATTCAGGTAGTAGCTGATTTCCTGTGTCACCTGTATGATGCCTATAGCCAGCCTAACTATTGTTGGCTACAAGTCAGCTTTAATGTCAGTTATCCCTTGCTTGGCTGATAGGGGAAGAGACGAAGCCTGTTCATTGAACACTTTAATAAAAGGCATGGGTAATCTAAGACCGAGAAATCCACCAGCTATTCCGTCTTGGAGTTTATCTCTAGTGCTTCAAATTTTAGCTGATAAACCCTTTGAGCGACTAAGTGCCATTTCTATGAAAATGTTGACACTTAAAACTGTACTTTTAATTGCTGCATCCTCTGCAAGACGGAGAAGCGAAATTCATGCTTTATCCGCAGAGGCAGACCGTTATGTGGTTACAGGGGAAGGCCTTAGGCTTCTACCTAGGATTAATTTCATGGCTAAGAATCAGTCTTTGAAATATCCAGGTCAACCGATTATTTTACCAGCTTTAACTAGGTTTGATCCTAATTCAAAAGCATGGTATCCAGTCCGCACATTAAACAGGTACAAACAGCGTACACAGGAATGGTGGACGGACTCATCCTCATTATGGTTGTCTTATATTGAACCCCATGGCAAGGCGTCAAAAGACACTATATCTAGGTGGATTGTGGAATGTATTCAATTTTGCCACAAATCTGCCACTAGTAAACAAGTTGACTTAGCCAAGGCTCAGTGTCTGTGGCATAGTGGCATCCACCGCCCTGTTTAATGTGGTGCCGGTGGATGACATTATGTCGGTACCTCCTTGGCACTGTGAGTGAAGTTTTACCGACCATTACCTCCGTGACACAACTAATCCTCTTTCTTGCCTTATCGCTATGCAAAAGATGATCCGGTGTATATATTGTAGATAAGTTGCACTTGCTGTCTTCAGACTGCACATTTTAATTGTGGACACAGCCGCATATTCGTGTATCATATTTCCTTCACTGATGTGCACTGGATGGATACAGCCTTCATGCATAAGGTCAGTACTGCCTTTTGTTGTTACATAATTTATTGTCACGATGTATTACCCTTTCTTAATGAGAATGTAATGGTACCTGTGTATTATGTGGTTCATTTATTGAGAGTATGCAAAAATGAAGTCTTTCGTCTCATGTCCTGTAGTACTTAGCACCAGTACTTAGAGAGTGTATGGGACATTGAGGTCATAGCCTCACCTTTCCAAAAGGAGGGAGGGGAGCACATTTGACATACAGGTTAATAACAATGTACTGGGCATGTCCGCCGCGTGTTGGTCCAGGGGAGAAGCATCCCTTACCTGGCTTGGTTTATGCCCATAGGCTCCATTGTGTGGAGCTGGTGTATCCAATGACATTACTTCTGTTTTCTCCATGGGGTGGAGTTTTCATCATCCGGGTCTGATGAGAGTACTCAAGGAACGAAACGCCATGACGTCTGAATAAAAAACAATGATGTCTACACATGATCATTACCCACACAAATAGCCAAAAAATTCCCCTCCAAAGGATCACTTTCTCTACGAACTTGACCTACAGAAACCCTTCGAAATTTGTCACCAAAATGACTTACAACCGGTAAAAAACTTAAACCGCCAAAAAAGTTTTCAAAAAAACTCCAAAACGGATACAACCCGTAAAACTTCCACAACCGGTAAAAATGACCACAACCGGCAAGAAAAATGGCCCAACCGCCAAAAATGGCAGAACCGCCATAAAAACCCACAACCGGTAAAAAATGCACAACCGCCAAAATACGGCCACAACCACCAAAATGGCACAATCGGTACAAAAAGGCACAACAGCTAAACTAGACCATAACCGGTAAAATTGTTGGACCACACCGCCAAACCTCCAAAATTTTCAAATGGGAGAACCGGCAATCTGTTTTTTCTCTGTCCATATATGGTCAAGATCGACGCAATCCACAGGCTCGCTCAGAAAGGGTATAAAAGGGGCGAAAATTTCAGTCCAGATCATTCAGACATTTGGTCTCACATCGCGACCAAGCGTCAGGCTAAATAACCTAGTAGCTCATTACTGACTACGTTGTTATTTACTACATTTGACATATAGTCATTACTCTCACCATCGGTTGTGTTATCCGATGTTCATATCATTGCCTGATTGTGTGTGTCACACAATTTCAGATGTTAGTGCTTCATGTGCAAAAACGCGCAAGGGATGAGCTGGACTTTTGACCTCGCCTCCCTCCCGCCGAATTCACTTACGAATTCTGGCAATATCATAGTGTTAGGGAGGTAAGTATATCTTTTGAAGTGAATAAACAAAATCACGGATTTCTTTTTTCACGAGAGAGTAGTTATACTTACCTCCCTAACATTGACACAGCCTCTCCGCTCCACGGATGCTCGTTCTTCAGGCTTTTAAGTTGCATGTGTCGGCCAATAGTCAAGCTGAGGCAGTGTCAGTCTATACATGCACGAGATTGGGGCCAGCATCCAGCAGACTGTCACCTGCCCAGTGAGGGTACCTTTCTTTTTTAATCTGTGTGGTTATTGAGTGAAGGTCGATATTTAGGAAATATCATAGAGCGTTAGGGAGGGAGGTAAGTATAACTACTCTCTTGTGAAAAAAAGAAATCCGTGATTTCGTTTAACTCACAGGATATAGACCCCCTGTTTAAGACTATATGCTCGGCCTCAACGTGGCGCAGGGGTGTAACCCACTGGGTGTCAATCCAGACATTTGGAGGGGCTAACCAGAGCATTATGCACAACGCTAATGAAATTACACTTGGAGATCGAATCAATCGAAATGGTGCTCGCCCTGTGAGGATCCGCCAGGCAGGTGCAGCGCCGGGCTCCATGCCTCGAAGGAGCCCACCCTCAGCTACTGGAGGTCCCATCAACTCGTCTTGTGGAGCCAGGGGACGAGGATGGAGAGCTACTGGCCAACGGAAAGAGAAGACCAAACCCAAAGAGAACCCCAGTATCAACATCATGCACTGGAATGCAGAAGGGGTTACCAACAAGAAATCAGAGCTCGAACAGTTCCTGTACGAAAACAACATTGATATCTGCTGCATTCAAGAGACACACCTGCAAGAAGGAAAACCATTTAAGATCAGAGGTTACCAGATTTTCCGGTGTGATCGAAGAGGAAGAAAGAAAGGTGGGGTGATGACCTTGGTCCGAAACAGCGTGAACGCCAGCCAGATCAAAACCTTTATGGAAGAGGCAGAATATATCAAGATCAAGGTAACAACCAGCAACTCTGTGATTGAAATTGTCAATTATTACTGCCCTAATGACAAGAATCTCTCACTTGACACAATCCAGGTCCCGGACTGCCACTTCCTCATTGCGGGAGACTTTAATAGCCAGTCCCAGAGCTGGGGATACAGAACACTTGATAAACGAGGAGAAGACATTGAAGCATGGCAAGATGAAAAGCACCTTTTACTTGTCAACGATCCCACAGATCAGCCTACCTTCTACTCGCGCCGATGGCACTCGACAACAACGCCGGACTTGGCATTTTGTACAGAAGACATTCACAGAAACCTCAGTAGAGTGGTCGGATCGCAGTTAGGAGGAAGCGACCACCGCCCAGTCCTCCTCTCTCTTTCTGGAAGTATTTCGACCAGTTCACCTCAACATCCAAGGTGGAACTACAAAAAGGCAAATTGGAGTCTGTTCGGCATTCGTTCCAATGAGCTTACCCATAATATAGCAGTAGAAGGGAGAAACATCAACAATGTGGTCAAGGAATTTAATTCAAGTATCCTCAAGGCTGCCAATGAAGCGATTCCTCGAGGGTTCAGGAAAAACTACCGCCCCTACTGGACAACAGAACTGCAAGCAGCACATGATAAACTAGACAAGGCCAGAGAAGATGCAGAGGGTAATCCCTGTCATGAAAACCACTTCACGCTACAACAAACTAAAGCCAGGTATCTAAAGACCAAGCTGGAGGCCAAAAGAAGAAGCTGGAGGGAAAAGACGGCAGGGTTTAATTTAGAGAGGGACACCACAAAGCTATGGAGACTGACTAAAGCACTGGATGATGAGGGTGTCGGGGGAGAGAAGATTGCTCTTGAAGAAGATGGACAAACACTGACAGGAAAGATGGCAGCAGATGCCTTTGCGAAGGCATATGCAAAAGAAAGCAACATTTCTATACCACGAATGCGTCAAAGGGAGGTTAGAAAAGAGCAAAAGGAAAGAACAGACACCAACACTCACGATGCAATGAAAGTTGACATTAGTTTAACAGAACTGAAGAAGGCTATCCGCCAACTGAAAAAGAAGAAATCTCCCGGGCCAGATGGCATTACGAATGAAATGATCCAACACCTTGGTAATGCATCTCTTCGCAAGTTGCTAGACATCTTTAATCTCAGTTGGACCAATGGAGAGGTTCCTCAGTGCTGGAAGGAAGCCAAAATGACTCCTATTCTGAAAAAAGGAAAGAACAAGACGAAAGTGCTGAGCTACCGTCCTATCAGTCTTACAAGCTGCATATGCAAGACCATGGAGCGCATCATCAACCAGCGGTTGCAGTGGGACCTGGAGTCAGAGAACATTATAGTTTCAGAGCAGGCCGGATTCAGAAGATACAGGAGCACAGAAGATCAAACAACACATCTTGCACAGGTCATAGAGGACACTTTTCAAGCCAAGAAGGTGATGCTAGCTGCCTTTATCGATCTGCAGAAAACATTTGACAAGGTGTGGAAGGATGGCCTCCTCGTTAAGCTCCGGCGCACAGGCATCGGTGGCAACATGTTCCGATGGACCAAGTCATACCTACACAATCGCAGAGCTAGGGTGCTGGTGGATGGACAATCTGGACAGAATGTATTGCTGAGACAAGGGGTGCCACAAGGCGGAGTATTATCACCTACTCTGTTCATACTCTTCATCAATGACATTGTAGCAGAGCTGCCCAATGGGATCCAAGCAGCCCTCTATGCAGATGACCTCGTAATCTGGTGCACCGAGGAGTACACAACGACTGCCACGTACAGAATGCAGCTCGCCTTGGACAGAATTACAGCTTGGGCCAATCGCTGGTGTATTACCATCAACAAAGAAAAATCATCAGCCATGCTATTCACACTGTCCACCAAAACCAAGGTTGGCAATCTGACACTGGGCGGTACTCCACTCGAATACGAGGACCAGCAGACATACCTGGGAGTCACATATGACAGAAGATTAACATGGAAGGAGCACATCCAGAATGCAGAGGCAAAGGCCAGAAGAAAGCTAAACATCATGAGGAAGCTGGCAGGAACAAAGTGGGGTGCCAATGAAAGGATCCTCAAGACCATCTACCTAGGTGCTGTACGCCCACACCTTGAGTATGGATCCAGCTCATGGATGACAACAGCTAAATCTCATCAACAGAACCTCGACAGAGTACAAAACCAGGCACTGCGCATCATCACTGGTGGAATGAGATCAACACCAATAGAAAAAATGGAGCAGACAGCAGGCATTCCCCCACTTAGCAAAGGAAGGGAATGCAAAGCACTGATCCAAGCTGCAAAGTTCAAATCGTTCAATAACCACCCGATGAAGATCAGGCAAGCACAGCTGTCATCAGGAAGACTTAAAAGATCAAGTTTTGTGAAAGAGACAAAAGCACTTCAAAGGAAACACCAAGAGATGTTGCCAGCACAAATAGAAGACCCAAACCACACCCTTGATCCTCCACCCTGGGAAAACAAACTAGAGAGCATAGCTATTCGCACCACAGTACCTCATCATACAACCAAAGATGAACACAGTGATGTGAGCAAGAAGGCCCTGACCCTAGCCATGCTGGAAGAAATGTACCCTCAGGAGACATGGATAAGGATCTACACAGATGGATCAGCCAAAGATGCAATTAGGAGCGGAGGTGCCGGACTGCACATACAGTATCCAAACGGACAACATGAGTCAGCTGCAATACCGACAGGCAAACACTGCACAAACTACAGAGCTGAAGTCGAAGCACTGGTTCATGCAGCTAATACCATCAGCAGAACAGCAGACCCTATTGCACAGATTGTCTTTTTATCTGATGCCCGCTCCGTCCTTGAGGCTATCACCAAAGGTAAGCTGCCACAACTTGAAGAAGCACTACAAACCATCAAATGCTTTCGGATAGCACTGCAGTGGATCCCCTCACACTGTGGAGTCCAAGGAAATGAGGAAGCAGACAAGATGGCAAAGGTGGGTGCAGAAGAGAATCAGACAGAAAACATGGTTACCCATACAGAGATGAAGACTATCATTAAGTCCCTCTATAGAACACCTCAATCAGAAGATGCCTACCATCATCTCTCGAGGCCAGAGCAAGTGACCATTTTTCGTCTCAGAACTGGACACAACAGACTAAACCAACACATGTACAGGCGGTTCCACCTTACGACATCGCCCGCTTGTCCTTGTGGAGAAGCAGAACAGACCACAGAGCACATACTTCAATGTTGCAGTACGTATCAGCTGCTGAGAGAAGAGATCTGGCCTTTGTCAACCTCTATTCTTGAAAAGCTGTATGGGCCTGTGGAAGAACTGCAGAAAACCACAGATTTCATCTTGAGAACGGCTCTCCAAGTGTGATACCAGCGATCGAAAAGAAGAAGAAGACAGGATATAGACCATTTCTCTGGGTAGCCATTGATGTCTCAAACTCTGAAGACTTCACTGTCTTGACTTGTGCTCTCAGCTTGGTGTCTATTACTCTCTCTAGTCTTGGCTCATCTTCATGGCAACAGGCCTGTAAATGGATATTTCTCAAGACCACTGCAGAAGCGAGTTTTAGCAGACTAGACCATTAAAGTGTTAAACCACATATGAGTACTGTTATCATAAATTCAGTCTTAGTAATATTTATATAAGTTCTATTTTACAGGTTTTAGACAAAATTTGGATTCTTAGATTTCTTGTACTTTTGGTAACTTTTTTGGCAGGGAACCTGCACTATTTAGTTTGATTGACAGAATATGGTTTGGACAGCAGAGTAGTTCACAAGACAGTGTCGTAAAACAGCAAGATACAGAATCACAGGAAGAGGTATGAAACCTGGCTATTGTCATTGTTTTGTCTTGAACAACCAGCTCTCAACATCTCCTCTTCAACTAGATGTTTATTTTTACTGAATTCAAGGATCTGATCTGTCAGTCAAGATTGTAATGTCATAATCATGTTTGGTGATGTCACAATCGAAATTATGTCATAATCATGGGTCAGTCAAGAAAATTAAATGTCTGTCACAAAATTGTACGAATTATGTCTTTTTCTGAATGAAAATTTTATTAAACATTCTTTTGAATTTTTTAGAAGTGAATTTGACTTGGAACCCATAGGCAACAAGAGCCCAGAGTCAAATTAATTTTAAAATATTCAACAGTTTGCTTGTATAGTTTCCGTGAAATTTAGATTCTGGGAATTCATGTTTCAAAGTTTACATCGATGCCAACTTGCGTAAAAATGGGCAGAGTTTAGCTGGAAATGGGAGGGGCATAGTTAGACATGGATCACTCTAATCTTAACTGATTATACATTAGCCCTAGTAAGTATATATTTAAATAATAATACACACATCAATTCTCATCATTCAGGGTTCGGCCTTCAAATTACAAAACGGATATAAATAGCCAAGGATACTGATATCTGTACCTGTTAGCAAATAAGTGATATAAGCTGTCATTCATAATCTGCTTTTGTTTGGTTGGTTGCGATGATTGGTGTATTTTCATATACCTTTTTTAGATGTGACTTGCAGGTAATATATATTTGACAGATGGATGGGCATGCGCACAGATGGATGGACTTGTCTTGTGTGATTATGTGATTAAATCGAAAATCGTGATTATTTTTTAAATCGTGAATCTATATGATTAAAAATTAAATAATTGAATAATTGTGAATAATTCTACAGCATAAAATATTCAAAACCTACCTTTTAATTACTCTTTAATGCGATTGATCATGGAAATTTACATTTTGCTCAGTGAATGCATGTCCATTTGTAGGCCAAGAGAAGACTATTTTTGAAAATGTATCACTGGAATGACTGGCTCGAGAATCGAGCCAGGCATTCCAGTGACACATTTTCAAAAATAGTCTTCTCTTGGCCTGCAAATCGACCTTTATCAACACCATTGCAGCTTTCGTCATTGATATGCTTTTTTTTTACTGTTATAAATGGGTAATTTGTACTCAAGCTGATTAATCGAGTAATCACGATTTTATTAAATAATCGATTGTAATTACTGAAAGTAATAATCGCGCACACCTAGGATGGATGCATGGACAGACAGAGACCAGAATACACATAGCAGCCTTCGGCGGCATGACTAATTACTGCAAGTTCCTCAATATTGTTTTCTCAACTTTCACACTATTGTTGTTGTTTCAGTTACTACCAAAGTCAACACCTGGATTCTGTTACCTGTTTGATAGTGCAGGTGTCACAGATCAAAGTCACTGTAATACAGACATCATACAGATCATTCAATCGACGCATAGCTCTATCAATAACCAATTCATCATGCTGTGCGATGTCTGCAAACACATGGTAATGTAAATTATAATTATTGCATGTTTAATCGGGTACTGAGCTGGTCTTAGTAAGGTATTACCCAATAGATTACCCGGCCAGTTTAACACTTTTGAGTTGAACATTACGTACCAGATACAAGATGATGTTGAATATTTTGAAATTAATTTTCCTAGAAGAGGTAGCAACAGTTTTCAGGCCAATTAATTTCAAAATAATCAACAGCTTACCTATAGAGCTGCTTTTAAATTGACATACTGGGATTTCATAGTTACTTTGGTTAAATTGAAACATATTACGTTCTAGTTACATTAATATTTAAGTCTTTTTACTGGTAATCAGGTAATTATCTGATTTTCATCTGTGGATAAAAATTTAGTTCATCCTGCTTTAGATTTCAATTGTACTCTCATTTCTCTAATGATCAATTTTAAAATATTCACATAATGTTTTAAGCATTTTATATTAACCCTATACTGGTCAAACCAGCTATGACCCGCTTCTGCAATGGTCTTGAGGAAGATCCATCTGCAGGCCAAGTGGACTATTTTAGAAAATTTATCACTGGAATGACTGGGTCAACAACTGAGTCAGTCATTTCAGAGATAGATCTTCAAATAGTCTTTTGTTTGCCTGCAGTTGGAGATTCACTAACCAAAAATGTAAATCAAAATTACGTAACTCCATTATGAAAATAGAAAATTCTGTCACAAAAGTGTGTCTTCGATGAATTTGTAATTCAATAAACATTCAAAGCAACCATATGCAGCAACAACAATCCCCAGTAAAATTACTTTCAAAATATTCAACTGTTTACCTGTATAGTTACAGATTACTTGTATAGCTTAGAATTCAGCTTTCAAAGTTTCAAATCAATTCCAACATGTGTAAAAAAAAAAGTGGGTGGAGCCTAGCTAGAAATGGGCGGGGCAATGCTAGTTATGTATCCCTCTATTGGCCATTCACTAAACAAAAATGTATGTTTTCTTGAGGATTAATCCACATTTCCTTTGGTACAGTGAAAACTTTATACCACTTGATGACTACTTTGGTGGATGTGTTTGACACTTTAATGGTCAAGCTGGCTAAAACTGGCCTCTGTAATGATCTTGTGAAATGTCCATTTATAGGTCAAGAGAATACAATTTTTGAAAATTTACCATGAGGATAACTGAGCCAGTCATTCTAGTGATAAATTTTCAAAAATTGTATTCTCTTGGCCTGTAAATGGACATTCAATATGCAGATATTTCAATTTTCGTGACCAAATTTGACCATTAAAGGTTAAATGATGCATAATTTGAAGCTTGCAAGTAGTAATTCACTATGAGGAGATTTCTACCACAAAGATGTATTAATAAGAAAACAAGCTTAGTCCATTATATTTTGTCTTTAGTTATTTCTCAACCAGTGAAATGTTTACCTATATCGATTTATTGTCTTCTTTTCAACATAAATACAGAAAACATATGCGCCTGAATGCCAGCGGTTGTCCTTCATATCCAGAGTTGTGTGTGAAGATAAATATCAGGTAAGTAAGAAAGCAGATTGAGCACAGATTTGTGAACAAAAAATTGTATGGACTATATAAAAGTTTTTTCACATGATTAGAAAAAATGGCATACCAGGATAAATACAATTGTCTCATGCACACACATGCACAACCCATTTTGTTGACTCGTTTCTGGGTAGAATATTGCGCTTCAGGCGTTCTAGTATAACTGGCTGTCTTTCGCCTCTCAATCCATTTCTCAATGAATAATTTTTTCTTGAGCCATTTTTTGTGAATCTCGACCCATGTACTTTAGACTTAAATAATATATCGTTGGTTTTTCAGAAGATACAGAAATCACATTGTGTTCATCACACACTGTACTGCACAGATAACACATTGTGTACAGAAGATGGCACTAATCCATATGTTGCTGTACAGTTGATAAGATCTCGCTGTTTACCTGATGACCTACGGGGAAGAATCGTCTCGTTCACGGATGTTATATGCACTGATGGTATGCTCGTGTTTCTTAACCATTTAAATGGCAAAATTTTGTCAAGAATATAAAAACATTTGCTTGTTGAATGTGTATTTGCAGGTCAAGAGAAGGCTATTTTTTTAAACAACCACTGGAATAACCAAGCCAGTCATTCCAGTGATAAAATACAAAAAATAGTGTTCTCTTGGCCTATAAATTGTTATTTCTAAAGAACACTTCAGAGGTCGGTTTGGGCCGACTTCATCATGAAAGTGTTAATAAAGCCAAACCTGTTTGTGAGAAAACCTACCTTTTGATGATGGTTCTTTATAACAGGTGGTTTTAAGCTCACCTGTCTTAATGCACCACCATCTTATGACCCCCAACAGACATATCCTATTGTGAGTGACTTATAGAGATCACTTGTCATCTCATAATGAATAGAGGGTTCCATTTCTAGCTATACCACCCAATTTCAATTTCAGATTTGAATACATTTTTACACTTTGAAACCTGAATTCAGAGAATCCTCAATTTAACTATACAAGTAAGCTGTTCAAAATTAGATTAAAAATATTCAACAGAATGATTATTAAATTGTAAACTCACCAAAGACATACAATTCAGAAGCTTGCTGTCAGACCTTTGCCACTTGCGTCTGGGACCTATGTCATTTGATTGTGACATCAGTGAACAAGTGACATATTTTGATTACAACATTTGATGCTCGAGTTACAGTTGTTTCCTATGGCATCATCATGTTCCTGTCAAACTAGTTTCAACAGCTTGGTTTGTATGCTTAGCTTGAAATTGAGATACTGGGAATGCAGAGTTCAAAGCGTTAACTGTACAGTACAGCTCATAAATAAGTTAGAAATACAAAACAAAAACAAATATGTTAGTTAGTAATAAATTTTCTGTTCAATATTTTGAACATAATTGTATTGGAAGACATTGCTGCCTTATTGACATTCAGCACCAACACCACCACGCTTGCCCCACACCCGTCACCATCCCTGGGTGGAGCCTAATTTAAGCATTGTCTTGCAATCCATAAGTGTATTGGTAAATCACATTTAACAAAGTTAGTTGAATTACATCACCTTTAAGTTCTCCACCATCTCTGGGTGTGTATCCTGAAGTAAGCATTGCCCCGCAATCCGCAATCATATGGTAACACGCACGCACGCACGCACACACATTTCGTTGAACTCCACCAACTTTGATTTTTTGGCTCACACATACACACACATCCTCCATCCAACCCCATAGTCCTATCTCTGATGATTGTGTTATGGCTTGCGGGTTTGTGTGGCATTGTCTGCGAGCCAGTACATCCAAAGATTGGTGGAGAAAGGGTCTACCTTCCAGGGAGCCCAATATGAACACATGTTGTGGTATAGCATTCTTGCTGATGTAAGGTGGTGAATTAGCATCCATATGGTCTGGACATAGGCCATTTTGTTCCAGTTTGGACATTATCATTGCGTTTGTATATTATTAAGTTTTGATGTAGCGAATATTTTGTTCCTGCCAGTCTCGTGCTTATTCTCGTTTAATACAGCACCCAGTTTTGATTATTTTTACCTGTCAGGGATATCTCATTCTATTGTTATACACTTTTGGTGGGTAAGCCTCTTAATTGACTATTATTCAACAACCTTTCCCTGTATGAACTCGTAAACAACAATATTGATTTCATTGTGTGAATGTGAAATGTTCACTGATGTATTTAATGAAATTTTCTTTCTGCATCATAGCTTATGTTCTACTGATTGAATCATCATCAAACTTGGTCTGCAGTTAACATTTGTGACCTGAAGAACCTGATTGCTTAATACTTTACTGGTAAAACCGGCCAAGAATGGCTTCTGCAGTGGTCTTAAGAAATATCCATTTGCAGGTCAAGAGAAACCCATTTTTGAAATCTTACCATTAATGACTGCCTCGATAACAGAACCAGCGTAATAACCACATAGTCTAAAAGATGAGAAAATTTTATGCTGCCTGACGCTTGTTCTCTTGTTGAGACCAAAAGTCTGAATGATCCGAGCTCTGCAAGTCGGCTCCTTTTATACTCTCCCCCTGGTGGACCGGAAGTGGTTCGATAACAGAACCAGCGTAATAACCACATAGTCTAAAAGATGAGAAAATTTTATGCTGCCTGACGCTTGTTCTCTTGTTGAGACCAAAAGTCTGAATGATCTGAGCTCTGCAAGTCGGCTCCTTTTATACTCTCCCCCTGGTGGACCGGAAGTGGTTCGATAACAGAACCAGCGTAATAACCACATAGTCTAAAAGATGAGAAAATTTTATGCTGCCTGACGCTTGTTCTCTTGTTGAGACCAAAAGTCTGAATGATCTGAGATCTGCAAGTCAGCTCCTTTTATACTCTCCCCCTGGTGGACCGGAAGTGGGAGCTAGTATGCCCAAATATGGGCATGCTTGTACCAGAAATTGGCGGTGGCCTTTTTTGGCGGTGCTTGGTGTTGCCTTTTCGGTGGCTTGGCGGTGCAGTTTTATTGGTGGTGCACCACTTTTTGGCGGTGCAGGAATTTTGGTGGTGCACATTTTGACGGTGCATGGCAATTTTTTGGCAGTGCTAGAATAGTGTTAAAAATTTGATTTTGATTCTTTGGTGGTGCTAATGTTTTTTGGCGGTGCAACCGGTTTTTTTGGGCGGTGTGCTTAAAAAATCCTTTTGCATCATTTTTTTATGGTGCAGGAACATTGTTCTATAGCTCTCAAAGTTATTTTCTTTGAGATAGAGACGTGTAAACCTACGTTTTCTTGGTTGTTTATGCCCGCAGGTCTGTGGATGCCAGTAAGCAACAAATCTCTTTGGTACTAGTTATGTGTATAATGATCGCAAAATCACATCACACATCGGTTATATATGTTTCAGACTTCGTGGCATTTCGTTCCATCGTGGAACTCATCAGAGGCGCAGTTTTGTTGCCTATGGAGACCCTGGTTGTGGTGGGGCGCGGGTTTTGGGTGGGGGTCATGAAAGAAAACACATTTGTGCATAGAATATGGGACGTGTGTCCCTGATATTGTTTATCATGATTAGTATGAAGGTAAGTAGCGGAAAAGAATGATTGTGGATACAGCATGAGGATGAAGCAAAGATGGTAAGAACATTATGTATAATTAGATATCACATGTTATAGTCCCGGTCCCGGTAGGTGGCGGCTCTGCCAAAACCCTGTCCCAGACGGGATCAGGGCCATGGCTGTTTTGTGCTAGAATAGCCAACAAAAAATGCCACTCCAGAAACAACATGCGTTTCAGAGTCATCCGGGTTTTATCATCAGACCCAGACGACAGTAACTCCACCATCTGGTGGAGACGTAAAGAAAGTCATTGGATTCATCAGCTCCACACTATGGACCCAATAGGCATCAACATCTCAGGCTAAATATGGCTTCCACTTCCCTGACACAAGGAACACAACCGCCATAAATGTCAGCATGTAGTTATTACCCCTCGATAACAGAACCAGTCATTCCAGTTATAAATTTTCAGTCTTCTTTTGGCCTGCAAATGGACATTCACTAATCTCATATTTTGATTGGATTGCAGGCCATGACCTAAATGGGATCTACGAGTCCCCAACCCAGAAAATTGTGAAATGTAGATGCGCGCATTTGCCTTTTGTCATGGAAATTTAATTTTTATAACATAATTTTTCATAGTAGTGGTTTTCTGATTTTTGATGATGTTTCCATGATCTATATGAAAATGTACTTTTTTTTGTTTCAGGTTTTCCAGGACTGGAATTTTAATTTTCAAATTCCATGACTTGCCAGGCTTTCCATGACGCTATCAAGCTGTGCTCGTCTCCAATCTTGACTATTAACATGACATTTGTCAATAGAGAACTTACAGGGTGAAAATTAAGGCCATAGATCAGCAATATCTGATTGTCACCTATGTTATGTTTCTTGTTTCAGGACATTTGACAGCGGATGAATATTCAAGAATAGCATGTATTAATCAGGCATCAAACACACCCTCACAGCAGGAGCGTTTGCCAAGCGTCGACTCACTCAGTCATATATCATTTCAGACTTGTCATTTACCAGAACTCTGCGACTCTAGCCTGGAAGGAGAGCTAATCAAAATTGAAGGTACGATAACATTGAATGGTGTACTTATATCAACATTATGAAACATTGAATGAGTCTGTTCATCATTCAGATCAAAATGTCAGCACTCATCCATGGTTCTGCCGAGGAAACACCCATGCGCTATTGGTGCAATGGAAATTCCAACGACGCATCCTATGTGTTATGCATGGGTGCTGTGGCGCAAAGAGATATTGCTCCAAAAAGTCAATATCCATGAATGAATAATTATAAAAAGTCTGAATTCACAGAATTTTCATGTTATCAGAACTCGTCAACATAAAAATGTTTGAAATGTAAGAGATCACAATTCATTCACCTTGGTTGTAAATGGCTGACTTTTACCCGTTTCAACGGACTCGGTAGTCATATTGTAACTGACACAAAAGTGCTGTAATATGATACACAAACACATTTATCAGGAATACTGTCCCGTGCACCAATTGGCCCCAAATAAATATTTTAATTCAGGAGCTGGTCATCATTTACGATTAAAAATTTTTAATTACCACTGAATCTATTTTTAAAAATACCATTCAAAATTCATGAGAAATTTCTCCACACACCCTTATTCACACTAAATACGTAAACATTTCCTTGTTGCTGCACAGAGATCACAGTTCCTGGTAGGTTAGTCAGGAAACTAAGTTAAGCTCTGCAGAACATTGTTCATACACATTTATGTGACACTGCGTGGAGATCACAGTTAGTCACCTCAAATACACAGACATTTGCGGGACTCTGTACAGAGATTAGAGTTCTCAGCATAAATAGCCAGGGAACCATGCTAATCTCTACAGATTGTTGTTCGCATGTGAAACATGTGTGACTATGCGGGAGACTTTAAATGAAAACCCAACTCACCCGTTCGTACCCCAGGCATTACATCAATTTGATGCTTCTTAGATAGGTCACAGTTTTCGTCACACATGCAAGTTTATTCTGGTGTTGCATAAAATTTCAAATGATATTAAATTATGACGTATCATGTAAAATGTACCGCAGATCACTTTAATAAAAAATGGAGGCTTAGTGACAAATTAGAACGTGTTGAATTGACAAAAGAAAGTTAACTCTTCCAGGAAAATTGTGCGATTAAACAGGAAAATAGTATTATTAGCTCACCTGGCCATAGTGACAGTCCATGATCCATCCATCCATAGTCCGTCAACTTTTCCTTTAAATGACTTCTCAAAAAACCACTGGTCCGATTTGAATTTTATTTAGCAGGAAGCATGCTTATGCCATAGGGATCCATGTTTGTTCAAACGAAGCTGATCGACTAATTAGGCCGGTGGCCATCTTGGATTTTGGCTGATTCATAGAAACGTCTTTAAAAATCTTCTCCGAATCCACTTGAGGGATTGATTCAGAACTCATGAAATAACATTTGGGGCAAGAGCTGAACAAAGTTTGTTCAAGGGAACTTGATTAGCTAAATCATTTGGTGGCCATCTTGGATGACCTAGTTTACGTGAAAACGATTTCTCCAGAACCACTGAAGGGATCAGGCCTAAATTTGGGCCATATGATTAGGGATTAAGGGCCATTAAAGTTTGTTCAAAGGAAGTTGATCTGTAAAAAAAACATGGCCGCTGTGGGCCAATCAAAATATAGCATGTTTGGCAAGCATATAGGATTTTTTTATTTGATGGCCTTTGAGGCCGAAATTGGTTTTATATATGTTTTTGGGTATTCTGATCTCAAATTTGCCATTTTCGAAACTGTCGGATAAACGGTTTGGCGGCCATCTTGGATCATTTTAATGCCAAAAGCTCCCATACTAAAGCAATGGGAAATTTAAAATGTCTTCTCGAGAACCACTGGGCCGATTTTAATTATATTTGCCAGGAACAATCCTTTCAAGTTTGTTCAAACGATGCCAATCAGCCAATTTGACTGATGACCATCTTGTTCCAGTGGTCATCTTGTTTTGTTTGGTAGTTCCAGTGGCCAATCATTCCCAGGTGAGTGATACCGGCTCCTTGAACCACTTGTTTAAAAATGTCTTTAAAAATCTCCGAAACGGCTTGGGTGATCGATCCAAAACTCATGAAATATAATCTAGGGCAATAGTTGAACCAAGTTTGTTCAAGGGAACTGTATTGGCCAAATAGTTCTTTGGCCATCTTGGGTGACCTAGTTTTCGTGAAAATGACTGATCCAGAACCACCGGATCGGGTTGAAATTTGAGAGGTATGATTAGGGACTAAGGGCCATTAAACTTTGTTCAAGAAAAGAGCCGTGAAAAAACATGTAGCGTGTATGGTGGCCATATTGGTTTTTTAAACATTTTCCCGCTAGACTGCAAGTGGACATTTCTAAAGACCTATATAGAGGTTGGTTTCGACCGTCTTGGCCATTAACGGTTAAAAAATATCTTTTGAGCGCAAAAGTAGATGTCCATTATGGACTGGTTTAGCTGTACCCTGATTTCAGGAATTGAAATGTTTACAAGTTATAACTCATTTGCATCATTGTTTTGTTTGTGTGTGTAGGAAACATAGAACATATTGATGAAAACAAAGCCTACTCCTGGCAAGCATGTGATAAGTGTGGCCAGGATACACTCTACACCGACAACACATCAGCACAACAACCGTGAGAATTAAATAATTAGCAATGCATGCACATTTGTGTTTGTCTGCATTTGTTAATAAAATGTTTCCTTACAATATAATAGTATATGTGTCAGGTAAGTGAGCACGGTGTCCTATCCTTCATGAAAGTGTTAAAAAAAAGAGCAATCAGTGATTGCATATTATGTCACATGATGGCTGATGTTACAATCAAAATCAGGTTTAGCTCCATCATGAGAATTGAAAAGTCTATCACAAAGTGTACGATGAGTATATATACACCTGTGCAAAAGTTAAGCACCACCCTATTTTTACGCACATGCGAGGGTATATTCATGTGCTATGAAGAAAGCAATAGCATAAACATTTATGTACCCATCCATCTTAGTGCAAGAGGTAATAATGCAACTAGAGGAATGCTGATTATGATGGTGGGGAAACACTGTATGTTTTTGTTTGAACTTGAAAACGAGGCCTGAATATGGTTACGTTAACACAACTGACAACTATTTCCCTACAGTTGACACACGTGGCTAGATTGTCATTAATGGTGTCTGAAAACGAAGTTTAACATCTGTGCACGAGTTTGAGACTGTCATTATTAATACCGGGTATATCCACCTTGTGCCTGGATGACGGCCTGGACACGACGTCTCATGCTGGTCACCAACCGACTGATACGCCATTGTGGTATTCGTTGCCATTCAAGATGGAGTGCGTCTGTTAATTCCTGTAGGTTCTGCACAGGAGGATCCCTCCTTCTCACCATATTTCCCAGAATGTCCCAGATATGCTCAATAGGGTTCATGTCAGGGCTCCTTGCTGGCCATGGTAGGGTTTCGATGGCATTCTGGCGGAGGTATTCATGCACAGCTCTAGCACGATGTGGTCGGGCGTTGTCATCCATGAATATAGGGTGGGTTCCAGGTGCATGATTTACAAAATGAGGGACCACAACTCTATCCAGTATGGAATCTTGATATCTTTGTCCATTTAGTGTTCCAGGTACAGTCAACAGATCCAGCTTACAATCAAATGAGATGCACCCCCCATATCATAACGGAACCTCCACCAAATGGAACTTCTTCCATGATGTTACGTTGGTCGTACGCCGTGCGTCTGGACCTCCATACACGAGTTCGACCATCTGTGGCATGAAGCAGGAACCGACTTTCATCGGACCAGTGTACCCGTCTCCAGGATCTCATGTTCCAGTGTCTTCTTTCGTTGCACCACCTCAGACGCTCCTCTTTGTGGTGTGCAGTGAGGAGAGGACGTCTGACAGGTCTCCTAGCTTTCATGCCAGCAGCATACAGTCTCCTTTTGACGGTAGACATTGACACTCTATTGCGCATTTCCCATTGCTGGCTGAGCACTCTGCTGTTGGTGAATGGAGATCTCCTAACAAGGCGTACTAGGGCTCGATCATCACGGGCAGTAGTCTTCTTCGGTCTTCCAGATCTAGGCCTGTCCTTCACCTCGTTAGTTTGCCCATGTTTTGCAATCAAACGACTGATTACAGTATGGTTAATGTTCAGCTGTCTGCCAATCTCTCTGCATGACATACCAGTGGTATGCATGCCTATGATTTGCCATTTCACACGATCACTTAACCTTCGTCTTGCCATAGCGGTTCACAATCAAGAGCTAATTCTCTCTGTACAAATAAACTACGGTCATGAACACAAAATTCCTAATCTTGTCGCCTAAATCTGTATGTAATGTTCTACACCTCAAACTGGACTTTTACATAACTGAACACGTGTGCTGTTTCCCGCCACGCACGGACATCAAGCGGCGTGAAGTCATGCATGCATGTGCATTTCGTACTTGGAATTATGTCAGCTAACGCGGGGACAAAAAGTATGGCAGCCTAGTTGTACCATCATGTTTCTACGTTCTATTGTTTTTGCTGGTGCTTAACTTTTGCACAGGTGTATATTTGATGTATTTACAATTTAATAAACATTCTGTTCAAAATTGGCCGAGATCGAGCACGCTAACAAATTGTGATACGGGAAGTAAATTGGTGCATTGGAAGAAAAGTTTCAAGTGATAAGAGTTGTCTCCCTGTTTTTGTAGCAGAACGTTTCCTTGTAAAAGTGTGTATATAGTAAGATGGAAGAGTGGTTATATCTGGATCTGTGGAAAAAAATGTTTTAGAAGCTACTAGTTATTGGAATGCCTGTCTCATTTACAGTTATTCAATTTGTAAGGTTTTAAAGTTTTCTCTTAAGTCTGGGCTGATAACAGAGATTCCTGAAGATCACTGCAGACGTAATCTTTGGCTGATTTGACCATTAACCAATAAATGGTTACATTTAGGCGATAAAATTTCAGTTTTCTCAGATAATCTCCATTTGCAGACCAAGAAAAACGATCATTGGAATGATTAGCTCGGTTATTTAGCCGGGGATTTCTTTGATACATTTTAAAATAGTCTTCTCTTGGTCTGTAAAGGGGCATTTCAATTTTCTCAAGATCACTGCCAAGTCCGGTTTTGGTTGGCTATAGAGCAGTAAAGTGTTAAACTGTGAACCTCATGCTGATTATCTTGAAAACATTTTAAATGAGTTGTAGCTGCGTTACAGCAGTACCTTTCAGTATCATTTTCAAAATAATCAATTGAGTACATACCTGTCTTGTTGCTTTGCAGTGCTGATATATTGTTTGTATTTTAGGTTACAGATGTGTTGTTCTAGTTGTGGCTGTACAGTAGTCGATCCTGTGATGTGTATATCTATGGAAGTTCTTTTACGACCGCAGAGCTCTTACACAATAGACACCGATACAGTGGTTAGAATAGATGTAAGGAGGAATTTAATAATGATTTTCAGTGGCTGTTGTTGAGTCAAATTTAGTGATCCGATCTCTCAGTCAAGAATCTGACGTCATAATCAAATAATCATTATGTCACTAGTTAGCTATCGTCACAATAAAAATAATATAACGCTCTGTCCGGAAAATTGAAACGATTGTCACGAGGTATGTGTACGAATTGTATGTCTTTGATGAATTTAATAAACATTCTGTGAAATATTTTGAATCTAATTTTGACTACAGTATTTCACCTATTTGTAGCCTAGGCTTCTATTAGGACAAGGGGTGTTCAATTTCCATAGCAACATCTCTGAGAAAGGGGGTGGGCTTCTATTAGAGAGTTTTCCCAAAAGTTTTTTTCCAATTTCGCGGTACAAATTTTCGCCACCTTACGACTGTTTACTGTATATCTCAAAAACATCATCATGGAAGTGAAATTATTAAATTGGATCGCCTAAATATTGCTTATGTTTTAATAAAGATCATTTATTGCGTCAAGATTAATCCTGAATTTAACATAAAATCTCATAGCGAAAAGGTATAAATCATGTGATTAGCCTCCAATCACAAAAGAACTGTATTTAGATCGAGTACTCGGATATTATCATTGCGCGATATGAACTGAGTATTGTACTTTAGGTCTAATCTGAATAATGGGTACCTGCTTGATAGCAAACTCCCATTAGCTTATTAGATCTCACGAGAACACCACGCCTCCAATCACAAAAAAGCCAGCGGCTCACCAACATAAGAAGCGGTCTATCTCATTTTAATTTTCGGACTTTCAAGCAATTCTTGTCATATTCCATTTTAGATCATTTGATGTTGGTCAGCATTACAAAATTAATGTTTAAAAGGAATGTATTTATCATGCTACGGCTGTTTTATGTGTATTTTGACTACAGAATTATGGAATAAACTTCATTATATCTTGAAAATATGTAGCCTACTACTATTAGTAGTAGTAGTAGTTTAATAGGTGGCCGAGATCTGCAAATTTGAGGCCTGTATTGATTTATATGAGTCCAGGAACATATCAGGGCAGAGATTGATGTAAAGTAGAGTGATCCCATGACACGATTGTTATTATTATTATACATGCTACTCTTACAAATTTGTTTGTAAACACCCACCCCCCCCCCCCCCTCCAGTCTGCGCCGTTTTGAAACTGCTAAGAAATCATTGCTCATATGTCAAAGGAAGGGAGTGGGCTTCTAGTAGAGTATGCGCTTCAAATAGGTGAATTACTGTAGGCACTTGATAGGCAGCAACAATATCAAGTCAAATTAGTTTCAAAATATTCAAAAGCTTACCTGTATAATTATGTCAAAATTGAGATTCTGCGAATTCAGGTGTCAAAGTATATACATTGATTACAACATGTATAAAATGAAAGCGGGTAGAGCTTAGCTAGAAATAGGGCAGGGCATAACTAGAAATACATCCAACTATTCATGAATGGATAGCATTATCACTGTCTGAACAGACAGAGTATGAGCTTAATTCACCTTTCTGGTTTTAGCTATGCCCCGCTCATCTCTAGCTAAGCTCCACCCACACATCGCTCGTGTTGGGATCGATCGATCTCTGAACATCCTGACTATCAATTTCCAAAAAAACACATTTAAGCTGTTGAATATTTTGAAACCCAGTCAAATTGGTTTCAAAATATTCAACAGCATGTTTATTAAATAGCAAAGAATTACAAACACATACGATTCATACAACGTGTCAGAGTATTTGAGATTTGGTGACGGTCTATATGGAACCCTTTGTGACGTAATGATTGTGACGTCATCATACACGCGCTGAGCTGATTATGATGTCATACGAGGTCAGATGATAGATGGATACTCTGGAAAGGTGAATTCCCTTTGATTCTAACTACTGCTGCTGATTTTCAAAACTATTTAACTTAGAAGGTGCCATCAATGGCTTTCAGTAAAATAGTTGTTAAAATATTCAGCATGTTTCATATTTAGTTCCTTTGAACAGATATTTTTGTGAATTCAGAATAGTCCCTGAAATTTGAAAATGTGGAACCTTTAAGTAAATGGCAGTTTATATTCCGGTAGCCTCTTGGAACGTTCAAATCATTCCGGCAAAATTTTGTGAATTGAGACTAGATGATTTAGCAACACTTATAACATTTTCTCTTTCAGTTATTGCAGCAGACAATAGAGAGTTTATTACCACAAGAATCTGAGGAAGAGGTAAGCAGCACTAACAATGCTGTTCACATCAGTTTTAATTAACAGGTGGTCTTTCTTCCTACTCTCCCCCACCTCACACTCAACATCCACACACTTATACACACTAATAGACTACAATTAATTAAACTATTATGATTTGCCGCCATTTTGTTGTAAAAAAGTTTTGAATAATCTGTATGTGTATGGGAGACACGGGCATAAGACTAAGTCTTATCGTGCTTCCATCTGAACAAAACAAATCACGTTTAAACCAATTAACAGGTGGTCACTAAAGACAGGTGGTCTCATTGTACCAGTCATTTGTCACTGATCATTCAGTTTATCATTTCAAGTTTATATAGATCTATTTCTTTAGCCATAGCATAACTTCATTTACGCTAGCTGTCACGTACAACATTATGATAGTCTAGGACTTAATGAAACAGTTCAGAACCTGACAAAGCCACATTGACGATGATTAGACTTGCTGAGGGAAGAAGTGACCGAGATGGTCACAAAAGCTACGCTCAAACAATTTCTACATCCCGGAGAGGCAACTAATATTTCTTTATTATGTATCATCCTGGGATCGGAACAACCATTTTCAGAAATATTTGCTGAGGGATGTATTTCCCAATGGCATCATAACTTCACCAATCTGAGTAAACTGATTTCTATCAATTCATTGTTTTGTTGGTATTTTTTTGTGCCAAACAAATGATGTCTGCATTTGTTACTAAAGTCATTGTGTTTGCTAAATGTTGAAATTCAGTATTTAGACTGAAAGATAGTGTACCTGACCAGATTTATATAAAATTTGGTACTATACTGTAATACGATAAAATCTATAGAACAGACCAATGCTTTACTCTTTTTATTCGTGCATTGTCATACTGGATTTTACTCACAGTACCACGAACTTCCTTATTCTGTTAACCCTTTTAACGGTAACATTTTCTAAAAAAAAATCAAAATATTTGGTTGTTGAGAATCTATTTGCAGACCAAGAGAAGACTATCTTTGAAAGTTATCGAGCCAGGCATTCTAGTGGCAAGATTTAAAAAATAGTCTTTCTTTGGCCTGCAAATGGACATTCCTCAAGACCACAGGAGAATCCAGTTTTGGCCGCCTTGACCATTAAAGGGTTAAGCTTAGCATAATTCTAAGTTATTTTATTTCTTGCACTAAACCAGACCTTGTTTTATTTGCCAGGGTTATGACATGGAGTCAGTTATTGGTCAGAGAGTTCGACCAATCATGTGCATCCTACGAGAAAATAGCAGAGACAAGTTTAATAGAGTTTTAACATTGCATTTAAAAGAAGTCTACGCTGTTTTTAATTAGTCTTTCTAGACCTCCACATAAAGATGTACTTATTAAACAACATTCTATCTTTCATTGTCAGTGTTCTATCATCACCAGATAATAGTGATTTTAATGCTTTAACCTGTTAACTCTCGAGCCGGCCAAAATAATTTCTGCAGTGCTCATGAGAAATGTCCATTTGCAGACAAAGAAAAATTATTTTTGAAAATTTATCACTGCAATTACTGACTCGGTAACCAAGCCAGTCATTCCAGTGGAAAATTTTCAAAAAGATTGTGCTCTTGTTCTGCAAATGGATATGTTCTATGAGAAAATGTAGATTTTCTTGAACAAATTTGAGAGTTAAAGGGTTAGTAAGCAAGCTTGCCTCTGCACTGGCCTTCTTGCCTCTGCACTGGCCTCCTTGCCTCTGCACTGGCCTTCTTGCCTCAGCACTGGCCTTTACTAACCAAGAGAAGACAATTTTTTCTCAACTGCGAAGCAGAAATATGACCACCTTTCTGATAGTGCCAACATTAATGTTAAGTTTTACATTTAGCAAATCGCTTTTGTATGTTTCAGGATTGGTTGCACATATCATAACATAGGTTAGATAAATGGTTGCCTATACAGGTTGGAATTAAAATGATGAGATTGAGGTCATTAAGATCAACGGTCATCATCCTGATACAAAACTCAGGTTTTTTCAATGTTAAGTATTAGCATTTATCAAAGCTTCTCAGCTTTTATGTTATAACTGGTTAACCCTGTTGAAACTAAACTTGGATACAAAGTTGTCTATGCTGTTATGAATCAGCATGATGATATTGTGGTTACAAGGTCACCGTTACCTTGGTACAAAAATTCATCATTTTTCAGCAATAAAGAGAAGCCAGGCTAGATATTATTAGTGGTAAATAACCGAGCCAGCCATTCCACTGGTAAATTTGGGGGGTTAAAGTGACAATTTCAAAGTAACTATACAGGTAATCTTTTCAATATTTAAAAACTAATTTGACTGGGAGCTGTTGCTGCTATAGGCAGCAACAGCTCTAAGTCAAATTAATTAAAATATTCACCAGAATGTTTATTAAAACTTGGCTGATTTTGCAATGTTCATGATGGAGCTAGATACGTCTTTCACATCATGAGAACATACTTACCTCCCTAACACTCTTGATATACTAGTATATCGCCTCTAAATTCAATAATATTCAGAATTATAAAAAGTTAGGTGCCCCTAATGGGCAGGTGGAAGTACACAGTCATGCACATGACAAACACCACCCTCTGCGCATGCGCACACCGGTACTTCCGTTTTCTAAGATATTGGCTGAGAAGCAACATGTGAAAATCTTCACAGGCGCTTTTCTGAATTCTACTAGAACATAATCATCCCTATCCATCATGGCTGATGCTAAACTGTTGGAGGAGTCCTCCTCGTCATCATCCAAGGTGGAATTGTTCCTGTCTTTTATTTTAAGCTTGTAACCTTTGTGTGTTACCGGTTTTCGTAGCGGCCGTTTTCGGCGGTACCGCGTTTTCAGGCGCTGGGAATCCTTGTAAATTTTGTCCCAGCGCCTAGGGCTAATAAACTCTTGTGTTTTATGCTTACAGGTCGGTCTTGTGTCTATACAAGGTTGCCTGGTCTTCTCTGGAAGGTGTTCACGTCCCAGGATGACTTATCATCGTGATATGTCTAAGGGTTGGAGATATAATATATTAATAAATAAAATATCTCCTTCCTTTTGTCCCATCCCCCCTCATCAGTTCTTCTGGAAGAGGAGTCTCGGCGGATGGATGGACGTGTTTCCTGCACAAGAGGATGGTTGCCTGTGCCCAGGCTAAGGGAGTTATTAATTATGGCGCATGATTATTTGAAAATAATTACATTTTCTGCTGCCGTTTGCTATTGCACTATTTTCTCTCTTGTGTGTGCATGGGTTCTCGAGTATATATAATTTATTATTATATTAGTCGAGAGCTGAGAATGTCTGGAGATCTAGATATTTCTTACATAAATCTGACGTCCCCTCTCCTGGTAGGAGCTTTTGCATAGTGAGGTTTGATGTCATAAATCAATCAGAGTTTGCTCTTTCCGTGATGTCATAATCCTAGGTTAGAGTAGTATATGATGTGTTCATCTCCCTGGTATTAAGAGGGTTGAGAGATAGCTAGATAGTCATCTTTCTCTCTCTCTTAATGTGGGGTCTGGTTGTATTTGATGTGTTTAACTTGAGAAGTCTCCTGTCCCGTCAGGGTGGTCGTAATAGTGGAGCTTCTCTCGAGTTGGTTTTTTGGTTTCTACGTAAACATCCGTTATCACGGCTTTGAGACTGTCATACTCATTGTCTTCGTATCCCTTCCTTTTCAGAAGTGCCCGTCCTGTCTGAAGTCCATGAAAGCTAGATTCTTCCCCCACCCTTGCCATCTGTGTTCAGCGTGTAGGCTGTCCAACAAATGTGTTATTTGTGAAAAGTGGGGCGGTGATCTAACCTCTGAGTTCTTCTCTTTGCAGGCGAAGATGATGGCGGAGGAGGTGAAGAAACCGAAGAAGGAGGTTAAGAAGAAGGCCTCTGACAAGGGTGGGCTCGAGGCCTTCAAGAGTGAGTTGGTGAGTGAGATGCGCAGGACTTTGAAAGACCTGATGCCTGACATGCTTCGCGGCATGTTGCCTGGCACAGGTGTTTCAACTTCCTGCGCGTCGACCTCAGTGCAGGTAGCCCCCGTCCCTGGATCATGGCCTATTAGCTCGGACAAAGCGTTGAGTGATCCAGGGGCGGCCGTCTTGGACCCAGGCTTGATGTTCGCATCGCCTGGGGTGCCAGCGGCGCGAGAAGAATCAGGCGGGACCCGACCAGCGGGCCTGACCACGATCACTCGCGGAGTAAACTCGTCATCTGCCTTCGGGCAGTCTCCTGGTCAGTCTGGATTAGTTTTCTTTACTAATCCAGAGTCTAACTTTCCTGACCAGGAAGATGATGAGGACTACCTGCTCGGTCCACAGGTGGATCATGAAGGCATGGATGTGAGCGCCTACACTCTCTTGGGGAGCGTGAATGCTCGCACCTATGGCACTGTTCCCTCGGGAGCCGGTTTCATGGTTCAGCCTGTGGCCCGCATTGGAGCAGACGGCCGGCCGTATAAGATTCCATGGTTGGACGTGGAGTCTCATACGGATGTTCCGGGCCGCGCTGGTGTGTATGATCCCCCTCACACAAGCGCGGCCGTGGAGCCTGGTTTGCCTATGGAGAATGCTATGCCAGCCCTCGCGGGCCCGTATACGTTCCCTGGGCAGCCAGGTTCGTCTATAGCCTCCTCGGCTGTGCCTGCGAATGCCATTGAGGATGACGAGGGCCCGCTGCTCGTCGGCAGTTCGCAGGTAGCCACGGACGAAGACTGGTCGGAGGCGTGTGCGTGGCTCCTCGCTGTGAGACCAGAGCTCGCCGTGGAGGAGACGGTCGCCAGTAACCCTCGGGCATGGTTACAGGCGAAGCCGTTGGCCAGCACGGCTCTGTCTCTGCCGTACGCTGATCATGTCTTAGATATGTTCGCGGCGGCAGAGGAGTCGATCCGACCGAGAGGTCGCCTCACGAAGGCCCCCCGCGAGGTAGCTAGGCGATGTCGAGTTACTGCCAGTCAGTATGCTCGGTATGGCCTGGCACCCAGACCGAGCGCGGACAACCGCGCCGCTCTGGGGGAAGATACGCGGCCGGCTTCCCGGGCTGACACGGGAGCGTTGTGCACGGGCGCTATGCGCTCGGCGAATGCCGCCTTGCGTGACACCGAGGAGAGCTCGCGAGCAGCGATCAGTGCGCTGTCGCATGTCTCTTAGCTGCTATCGGGGGTGGTAGCAGCGTCGGTGCAGCAACAGCCTAGTCCCGTGACAGTCCAACGAGCCATCCAGGATGGCATCAACCTGGCGTTGGACTGTCTGACTAGGTCGGTCACGAAGTCGCTGAGGACGAGGCGCACGTTTGCACTGGACAATTTGTGCCCGTCGCAGGAGCTCAAGTCGCGCTTGATGCAAGCGCCGATGGCGGGCCCTGGACTCTTTGGAGGTGAAGGTTGTCGGCACCTCCAGGAGACGGTGACTTTGGTGAACAACCAGAGGGCGCTGAGGGCACAGTTTGAAGTGCTGCGCAGGGAACACGTGCGTGTTCAGCCCTCGGCTGCTCGACAGCCGTACGCTCGTGGCGGAGCTGGCAGTGTCAGAGGCCAGCCGGCCGGCAGGTTTCAGAGACCGCGTCGGCTACGCCAGCAGCAGCGTGCGCTTGTGCGACAGCCGCCGCCTCAAGCGCTGCCTGCCAGACAGCAGCCCGCGCACCGTGGTGCGCGTGGCGCTGGTCGCGGCGCGCGGGGAGCGGCGCGTGGTAACCGGGCCTGATGCAAGAAAATTTTTTTCCGGTTATCACATGTACCACTCGGGTGTTGCCACTCGTATCAGAGACACACCCACTTCTAAAATTTATGGGCACCCCGTCAACCCTAGGTGCACCAGTGGGAGGTCGTTTGACTTGTCACATTCAGAAGTGGGCGCGGTTAATTCAGGACCGCTTAGTCTTGCAATGGCTTTCGCACGGATACCGTCCAGATTGGATAAGGGGTCCGCCGTTGCATTTGTCTCTGGTACCGGTCTGGACTCAGGTTCCAAGAGATCCAGACAAGCGGTTGTGCATAGAAGAGGAGATAGATTCTCTCGTTCTAAAAGAAGCAATTCAACCGGCGCAGGATTGCCCGGGCTTCTATTCAACCGTGTTTCTTGTGGCAAAGAACAACGGGGGGTGGAGACCAATTCTCAACCTCAAGCCTCTAAACAAGTTTTTAGACACTCCGACTTTCAAAATGGAAACAGTGAGATCGGTGTTGTTGGGGTTAGAGAAGGGGATGTGGACAGCGTCTATAGATCTCAAGGATGCTTACTTCCACATTCCAATTGCAAGGAGTTTTCGTCGGTTCCTGAGATTTGCTTTTCAGGGACGCCAATGGGAATTCAAGGTTCTTCCATTCGGCATCTCGACGGCTCCAAGGGTCTTCACTCGAGTGGTACTTGCTATTACGGCATACCTCCGCAGGAGAAATATACCTGTTCACACTTACATAGACGACTGGTTGCTGAAAGCACACAACCCAGAAAGTTTGACAGCAAATCTGGAGATAGTTTTGGAAACTCTCACAGATTTAGGCTGGATGATCAACTTTCCGAAATCAGAGCTGACTCCATCCCAGAAGTTTGTTTACCTGGGTATGTTCTTCGATCTGGAGATAGGATATGTTTATCCGTCCCAGGAGAGAGTGGAAAGTCTCCTCTCGTGCATTCAGTTGGTTTGCGACAGTCGTTATATTCTAGCACGGGTCTATTTGAGAATGTTGGGACTGATGGTTTCGATGGAACCAGTCATTCCTCAGGCGGCCTTACGCAGGCGGCCGATTCAGTTGTTTCTCATGACCCAGTGGACGCAGAGTTCAGGATCACTGGACTCGCGCATTCAAGTGTTGGACCCTCTCATTCATCACCTTCACTGGTGGATGGAGAGAGAAAATCTCCTGGCGGGGGTCATGCTGACCCCTCCCCACCCTCAAGTAACGATGTTTACGGATGCATCGATGGAGGGTTGGGGAGCTTGCCTGGAAGAAGCCACTATATCAGGGCTTTGGAATCTGGAACAGTCAAAGGAACATATCAACATGCTAGAATTGCGGGCTGTAGTTCTAGGCCTGGAACACTTCCTAGAGGAGGTGGAGGGAAAATTTGTGATGATACGTTCAGACAACTCTACAGTAGTGAGTTACATAAACCGCCAGGGCGGAACGAAGTCGCCCAGTCTCTGTATGATGACATGGAAGCTGCTTTGCTGGTGCATGGATCATATGATCACCTTGAAAGCAGTTCATATTCCGGGAAGGCTGAATCTGTTAGCAGACTCATTGAGCCGAAGGATGAGTATTCTGCCTACGGAATGGCAACTAAATCAATGTGTGGCGGATCACCTGTTCAATCATTGGGGAAAGCCCAACATAGATTTGTACGCAATGAAGAAGAATGCGAAGATGACGACGTACGTTTCTCCGATTCCAGATCCAAGCGCTATCGCAATAGATGCGCTAGCTATCAGTTGGAAGGGAATGTATGCATACGCATACCCTCCAACAATCCTGATTCCAAGGATCCTTCAGAAGATCAGACAAGAGGAATGCCAAGTTCTTCTGATCGCCCCGAATTGGCCAAGCCGATCATGGTTTACGGATCTGCTGGACCTTCTGGTTTGCAATCCGGTTCCTCTGCCACTGATGGACAATATTATCTTCCAGGGCAAGACCCTTCACAACAATCCGTCAATGTTTCGATTGACTGCGTGGATGTTGTCAAACAATCCGCGATTAAGGAGGGCTTTTCTGAGCAAGCAGCCAATTTCATGGCCAGAGCCAGGAGGGGGTCAACCTCCAGAGCTTATAATTATAAAATCAACAGATTTGCAGAAAGGTGCTCAAAGAGATGTATCAATCCGATGGAAGCATCTATTCAGGTAGTAGCTGATTTTCTCTGTCACCTGTATGATACCTATAGTCTTCAACCTAATTCTATTGCTGGATACAAATCAGCATTGATGACTGTTATCCCTTGCTTGGCAAAGAGGGGAAGTGATGAAGTAAGTGTTTTAAATACTCTTATTAAAGGTATGGGCAATCTCAGACCTAGAAATCCTCCACTGACACCATCATGGAGTCTTTCTCTGGTTCTGCAGGTTTTGAGTGATAAGCCTTTTGAACCACTTAGTGCTATATCTGTTAAATTATTGACACTTAAAACTGTATTTTTAGTGGCGGCGGCTTCAGCCAGACGCAGGAGTGAAATTCATGCCTTGTCTGCTGAGCCTGACCGTTATATAGTTACAGGTGAAGGCCTTAAGCTTCTACCAAGATTGAATTTCTTGGCTAAGAATCAATCTTTAAAGTATCCGGGTAGACCTATTATTTTACCTGCCTTAACCAGATATGATCCTGGTGCTAAGGTATGGTGTCCAGTCCGTGCTTTGAATAAGTACAAGAAACGAACTCAGGTTTGGCGGACGGACCCATGTTCCCTATGGTTGTCATATATTGAACCCCATGGTAGGGTGTCAAGAGACACTATTTCCAGATGGATAGTGGAATGTATCCAATTCTGTCATAAAACAGCCACTGGAATCCATGTAGATAGAGCCAAGGCTCATAGTGTCCGTGGTGTGGTAACTTCCACGGCATTATTTAATGGTGTTTCTATTGAAGACATTATGTCAGTAGCCCAGTGGCACTGTGAGTCAAGTTTTACCGACCATTACCTTCGTGACACTTCTAACCCACTCGCCGTCTCAGTCCTCAGGAAATTAAAATATTTATGCAGAGGTTTTATGTTTGTAAATAGTTTGCCTCCTCTGCTATTTTCAAATATCACATTTGTTGGTAGGATATCCCTACTATTAGCTGGTACACTTCTCTTCATCCGGTGGGGGAAGAGATGAGTGCCGTGTCCAAGACATCAGAGGTCAGTAGTTATGACCGTTTTTTTGATTTTCTGTCTTGGTGATGGTGTCATTTTATTTTTTAATATGGTGATGGTTAATGTCTCTTAATTGTGGTGTTTCAGAGAGTTTTTGAAATAGAAGCAATTCTTCTTTTTCCAATGTCTAGTAATACTTTCATTAAGTATTAGAGAATGTGCTAGTCATTTAAAGCAGCGTTTTTCCTAAACCTTCCTCAGAAAGATGGGGGGGAGGCGCATTTGCCTTTTGATCAATCTCTCTTCATCGGTCGATTATCCGATGCAAAATTCTATTCCTGGTTGTGGTTTCAGTCACAATTTCAGATGTTTTTAATCTCTTGAGAATTCAAAGAGCCTAGCCTCTTCGAGGGTGCGCGGGTTTTCAGGACCTTGCCTCCCTCCCACCAAAATTTTCTTTCAAATTCTGGTTTTTATCAAGTGTTAGGGAGGTAAGTATGTTCTCATGATGTGAAATAAGTAAATTTGGCAAATTTCTTTTTCACGAGTGAGATGACATACTTACCTCCCTAACGGGATCCCGGCCTCACCACCCCACGGAGGCCTGGTCCTTTGGCTATTGAATAGTTGCTTCTATGTCAGCCAATATTTAGTAACGGAAGTACCGGTGTGCGCATGCGCAGAGGGTGGTGTTTGTCAGGTGCATGACTGTGTACTTCCACCTGCCCATTAGGGGCACCTAACTTTTTATAATTCTGAATATTATTGAATTTAGAGCCGATATACTAGTATATCAAGAGTGTTAGGGAGGTAAGTATGTCATCTCACTCGTGAAAAAGAAATTTGCCAAATTTACTTAATTTACGACTGACATCAGATACATAGCGACCTAATTGCTTATGCCGTCGGATACTTGAGTAGCAGATCAGACCCCTCCAATGCCTCAAAACATGAAATTTTCTGTGTGACACAGAGAGAATACCTATCAGAATTGGTCCGGATGTGAAAGTCAATATGGCCACCAAATAACCATCTTTAAGTTGTTTTCCATGTGATGACTTTCTATAGCTTTGATTGATTGAGTCGATACGTGAAATCCATTGCGTGTGGTACAGAGACTATTCCTACTAAAAATGGTCCCATAGCGAAGTCCAACATGGGTGCCAGGCGACCATCTTGAAAATCTATGGAAACATTCTCTGTTGTTATGACCAATACAGGGATCCATTTCAAGCAATGGCGCACTCATTTCTAGCTATGGCACACTCATTTCTAGTTATGGCACACTCATTTCTAGTTATGGCGCCTTCATTTCTAGTTATGGCGCGCTCAATTCTAGTTATGCCGCAGTCATTTGTAGCTACGGCATGCTCATTTCAAGTTATGGCGCGTTCATTTCTAGCCATGGCGCATGCATTTCTAGTTATCATGGCGTGCTCATTTCTGGCTATGGGATGCTCATTTCTAGAATAATAACAACATACTGGGCGTGTCCGCCCGTGGTGGGCGTGTTGGTCCAGGGAAAGGGCGTCCCCAATCCTGCTCGGTTTGTGCCTATAGGCTCCATTGGGTGGAGCTGGTGTATCCAAAGACATTCTTTCTGTGTTCCCCATGACGTTGAGTTTTCATCGTCCAGGTCTGATGAGAATACCTATGGCGGTTTGATATCAATCTGAGATATCATTGGATTCTGGATTTAGAGGGGCGTATTTTCCCCTACATACTTATGGATGGTTATTGCCGGTTCTGCCATTTTTGGCGGTTAGGCAACTTTTTTTGGCAGTTGTGGTCAACTTCACCGGTTGTAATTGTTACCGGTTGTTTTTGGTGGCATTCGGGTCTGTGTAGACCTGGCGGCTTGCGTGTCCGAACCTGCTGAGTTTAGACTCAGTGTGGACAGCGGAGGTATTGTGATTATCTCCGTTTCCTGTGGCAACAGTTTGCTGGATGAATCAATTGTGAAATGATAGATAATAACAACGTAGTCAGTTATATGAGCTACTCGTCGAAGGTTGTTAAGCCTGACGCTTGGTCTCGATGTGAGACCAAAAGTCTGAATGATCTGGACTGGAATTTTCTTCCCTTTTATACCCTTTCTGGGCGAGCCTGTGATGCTCATTTCTAGCTATGGCACGCTCATTTCTAGCTATGGCACGCTCATTTCTAGTTATGGCGTGCTCATTTCTAGTTATGGCGCGATCATTTCTATTCTATTCTCCACCTACTACTAAAGTTGGAAGCTATTTGAAACTTTGATACCCGAATTCCCAGAATCTAAATTAACATGACTATACAGGTAAGCTGTTGAATATTTAGAAACTAATATGACTGGAGATGGTGTATGGCAGCAATGGCTCCCAGTCAAATTAGTTTCAAACTATTCAACAAAATGTTTTGTTTTAAATTCATCAAAGACACAAAATTTGTACACTTTCGTGACTGAATTTTTTATTTTCATGATTGTTGTATCAGCTAACATATGACGTATTTGACTATGACAGCAGATACGACAGATCAAATCATGCTATTGCTTCAAAAGTTTGGAAATCTATTGTGTGATATATGGGGAGAAGATTTATTATCCCTTCAAAAACAAAGTTTGAGGGGATATAGGAATGCGCCCGGTCGTATTGATTGGTTTCCAGACAATAACTTGTGTTTGCATTCACCAATTTGAACCAGCTTCAGCATACTGCTTAATAATACGAATACCGAGGCCAAGTTAAAATTGCGTCATTTTACGTCAAATTTACCAGGAGTTATTTCTCCCTGAAAAGTATAAAATTCTGAAAATTTTTCATTTTCGCGCAATAACTTGTGTTGGACTAGACCGATTTGAATCGAATTCGGATTAAAGCTTAATACTACTGAGACGGATGTCAAATTCATGTTTCATTATTTTTCGTCAATATTTGTCTGAATTATCACCCTTTGAAATATACAGACTTCGTTAATTTCCTGGCAACTCGTACTAGAATAAATAAATTTGAACCAAATTCAGAATTTAAATATCGATACAGAGATTACATTCGTGTTTTGTTAGTTTACGTCAATATTTGCCCGAGTTATCGCCCTTGAAAATATAACATTCGTTAATTTGGCAGTTTCCAGGCAATAGCTCATGGTAGACTAAACGAATTTGAGCCAAATTCGGAATTTACTTTTATAGTATTAAGACGGAGGTCAAGTTCCTGTTTCGTTAGTTTCCATCAATATTTGCCAGAGCTATCATCCTTAAAAAACACAAACTTTGTTAATTTGATGTCATTCCCTTACAACAAATCACTGTAATGTAAACACGTATATCAGGTATATGGAGCAGGAAAGTGGATTGCCCAAATTCCGTACAATTCATTTCAACAAAAGCGAGAGTCAAATGGATTCGTATTGCTTTGTTGTTAAAATTGATCAGGAGATGAAATTTAATATGGCTGAATGTGGCCATACTGAAAATCAGTTCCATACAATGAGAAGTGTCCATGGAATAACTCCATAGCTGTGACTGACTGATTCAAACTTTAGAAATTCATTTAATGTGGTATGGAAATTTGGTCTGAATGCAAAATCCACCAGACAGCCATTTTCTAAATCACTATGTGGAATAGCTCAATTGACTTAAGCCTTTGGAATTCTATGACAGGTAGGACCAAGCAGCCATTTTAACAATCTGATTTCATAAGACCACGTCACCCAGTAACATAGATTCAATGGGTGTGAAAATCAATTGGATGTGTTATGGGAAGGATGCCTATCAAAATTGGCCTGGATGCAAAATAGTATTGCCACCATGTGGCCATTTTGAAAATTGCTTTCCACTCATAGCTCTCAGTAGATCTGTCTGATTGATTCAAGACTGGAAATCTTTTGAAGCCTTTGTAATAATGTCATGGGTCGGAATCTGCATGCGCATGTCAGCGGCCACACATGTGTCATAATGTGTGCATGCATACTTCAGCACGAACGGGCACATGTGTGTGCTGCAGAATAACAGAAACCATCAATCATATCCTGTATTGTTAATGCCTTGTGGTTCCAGTTTGTGTGGATTCAATGATCTGCTGGTCAGATGAGTGGAGTTGTATGATACGCTACTGCATAACTTTTATGGAGAGTCCAGGGAAATTAAAGTTAATTTGATGAATTAGATATGTTCCTTAATTCTGATGCCAAAGTTGAACAGTGTCTCCTACATATTGTTTATTTCCATGCGTAAGGTAACCGATGTATTGCGTTTTGCAATTGCAGATTACTTTTTTGCTTTGTATAAGAGTCCTGTATGATGGCTCTTGAAAAAAAAGACCATTTGATCATGTCGTGGCAGATGATACAGTTCTGTGTGATGCAGGCCTCAAAGGGTTCGGGTAATGCGGTCTGTCTCTTTTGCAGTTGGGGTATATCAGCCCTTACTGTTTTATCTTTGAGAATGAGGTTTGTATGGTATCCAAAATGTGTTTTCTCACGAAAGGCTATGTGACATTTGACAATAGAATGGACCCGTATTTGGAGATTAGTGATTTGACAAACAGGCTCGTTCTGGTGTAGTCGCGTATGAAGAATGCCCTGTACATGTGACATTTGACAATAGGATGGGCCTGTATTTTCAGATAACTGACTTGACAAACAGGCCTGTTCTGCTGTAGTCGCTTATGAAGAATGTCTTGCCTCTAGCATCACTTTTCCTGGATTTCCATGCATTGAGAGCGTTTTTAGAATACACCAGTCGGTGACCTTGGCACAATGGATGGAGTAACAAGAGTTTATGTCCAGGAAGCAGTAACTAGGTGTTGGGGACCAGGTGTTCCATTCAAGAGTAAAGGTTGGAGGAGACCACATGGCTCTAACCATTCAGACCGAATTACATTTCAGACTGTATTAGGTTACAGACCATAGATTTTTATTATAGCTTCCTTTTACAGAGCTATTTGTTGTTATTACCATCCAATGATGAATCCGACCCAGAGCCAACATGTTTATAAACCATAACTAGCAAAAGAGTTGAGACAGAGGCTATTACGATGCCATCCCTTCTGCTGATATCACTGGATTCTGAGTTTGTGCTCAACTGCCACCACCCACTGCCAGACCAACCTGCCACAGCAGGCGGGGGACCTTAAATGGATGCAGCTGTGCCTTTATGCAGTAGGCCATGTGGCACTAGCCCATACACATTCGGATCACAATCAGTCATCTGGTCATAACCGTTGGAAAGTGTGTCCAAGGTGGTGGGAGGGAGGGATATCAGAGCCTTCGAAAATGGAGGGGGTTGGCTCTGGGGCATCCCCTGGAAAATTATGAAATCAAGACGTCCTGTATGTTTAGAGTGGTGTGGGTGGGTGAAATATGAAATTTCAGATTTTGACACTAAAAAGTGGGGTAGAGGAAAACTCATCTTTGCTCACGGGCTCGAAAAGTGTGTGTGGGTGGGTGGGTGGGTGGGTGGGTTGGTGCGTGTGTATGAGGGTTGGGTATGGTTTACTGGTATAACTGGCCCCTTGCCCCTCCACCTTCATATGCATATTTGTAATCACCTAAAGGAGTCAAGTTCCGCAAAGGCCAACCACGAAAAAGAGATGCATCTGCTATAGCACATCTCCCTTTCCTCAAACTAGGACGATCGGCTGAACATTTCGTTGTCTGAGTGGTATGCCAGCTGCCACAGACTGGTCAAATTATCCTCAAACAATGGGAAGACAACATCCAGAACATGGCGCTAGATCTAAGTCTAGGTATGAGTACTGATATAGCAGACTTAAGAACAACACAAAGACAAGACGTCTGGAGACAGTTAAGGCAATCAGTTCACAATGAAAACACTGAGACATGTGAAGCGATCAGAGCCAATTGAACTGAAAGCATTTCCAAACAGCCCAGCACATTGTAAAAGTACAGGGTCATACATGTGACATGGCCCCTCGGATAAGACCCCCCCCCCACCCCTACGCAGGGCTCCATACCCCATGGGGAGGCTCTAAATCCAGACAGCAGATGGTACTCCTGCACCCAGATGCAGCCCAGAGCTCTCGTGCATGAGCGAGCCAGATGCAGCTCAATCGACAAGCTTATGGACCTGGTGAAAGACAAGCAACAGAATACGCATGTGTTTGTGACAGTTGTACTGACATTGTGCCGATGCCGGATGCCTACCACTTGCCAGCAGATGCCAGAATAGCTGCATATTATTTCCACACATATTTAATCACATTGTTTGCATGCATACTTTTGATAAAAAAAAGAAAGGTTATATACAATGCCAAAAATATGGTCTGGCACTTGGCAGCCCAATCATATGCAGTAACAGCTGTCCCACATGCCAGAGAGATAATCAGTAGTTACCTGGATGTTTCCAAAATCCAGTCATGTTAAGACCAAGCCGATTTCATCCAAAACGTGGACAAATTTAATAAAATCCCAAACCAGGCTTTTCTGGTCACCATGGGTATCGCCTCGCTATAAGATATAGATTGCATTTAATACTCCCTCTATTGTCCAATATGGCTGTACATTCATCCAGAAACATTTTCACCCTTACCAGTTTTTCCATACGCTTGTAGAGTAAACTCACTGGTCTAATTTTGCTTGTCGGACTTACCCGTTTTAACTCTACTTTATGGATACCCTGCACGTTGTTAGGCAGTGGTGGCAGTGGCGGTGGCGGCATCAAATTTGTATTTAGCTCAACTTTTCTTTTCAGGATATGACATGGCATTATACAATCATCTTGGTGTCAAATGGTTAAAACTGGGTTTTTTCCCAAATTAACATTTTCCGTTTCGCTGAACTGAAGGAAATTTCAATTTCCCTTTCTCCGAGATCTAACGATACTTACCATTGCATTACTTATTGATAACAGCCACCTGCCCTAAGAGTTTTAGACTTTTACAGAACTCTAACAGATTCCTGGAACCGGGTACCAGCCCGAACAAATGTGTACCCGTTACCATGAACCCTCACTCGTTTACATAGCTAAAGCAAGACTACATAATACACGGCTCGCCTCTGTGGGGCTGGATGGCTGGGAATGAACATGAAAACTCGCCTGAAACACAAATGTGATGGGTGGGTTAACAGAACCTGACACATAATAGCCTGGGAATGAGCATGAATATATAAAATTAATGAACATGATATATAAAAAGAATACAATAAGCAGTCAAACTTGGATTACCTTATGAATGTCGGATTCCAGACGCAACGCACCAACAGTCATCTTGGCTGTCATGTCTGGCTTGGTTGAACTCCCCTCGCCGATCACACCTGTAATATCTCTTAAAAATCAATGAAGCTACTGATTGGAGAAAAAACAGTGTGGTCTAAATAGCTTGGGATTAACAGCTAAGGCGAGTGGATTGGCCGAGTCTGACATCCCTCATATAGTAGTCCGAGATTGATGACTCGTAATGCCATTGTGCAACTGCCATGATGCCCTCTAAAGAGACTCCATTATAATGGGCTTTAGAGGCGACTAGTCCCCTAACGCCATGATCCCTGGCACATTGCACTTGGTGCCCGGTCATAATTTCATGTGTAGTCTGAATGCATTCGACTACCCAATGAGATATAGTACCCATGGATGCTGTGCCATAAGGATTTATGGCAGATCCACAGATGCTTATCATCTGACTAACGAAACTGTTCGCGTTTTATACTTAGTCAAAGCACGGACCAGGCACTAGCATCATGATCATACCGAGTTAATTTCGGAAGAAAGATCAGCTTGCCAGGATATTTCAAAGACACTTTAAAAGGAATTCTGCTCTCTGGAGCAGTTGCAGACCTCCAGAGACAATAAATCAGTCCCTCTCTGCAGAAAGCACATGGATCTCACTACACCTGGCTGAGGATGCTGCCAGCAGAAAACCTGCCTTCAGAGACAGATGCTTCAAGATATCCGAACCCAAATGTTTCGAATGGGTGTTTGGTTAGCACCTTAAGCACCAAAGCTAGACTCCAAGCTGGAATGACTACCGGTTGTCTCAGTTGGATATTTGCTCATTCCCTTCACCATCACGTTTAACTAGGCCACCTCTGGACTATCCCTGTTGGCTTGACAAGGGGTAACTGATGCCAAAGCTCACTTGTATCCAGCAACCGTAACGAGAGCTAAGCCAGAATGGAATAGGTCACATAGAAAGTCTGCTATTTGCTGAACAGGCTTGAAAGGGATAGAAATCCTTTCCTTTACCCCATTCTGCAAATTTGTTAACATTGTTGCTATACGACTTGGAGGTTGACCTTGCGGCTGCGATGAGACTCGCAGCCTGTTGAGAAAATCCTTCTGACGTAGAATGTTCTTTGATAACATCCACACAGTTAATTTGAACATTTCGGGCCACTCATGTAGGAAGCGGCCCTTGGCCTGAGAGATTATGTTCGGAATCTTGGGGAGCTGCACTGGATTGTCCACCAATAGCTCCAGAAGATCTATGAACCACGCCCTGAAGATCTCGGATCTTCACCAGCACCTTCGGGGGAAGGATGTTTGGAGGATACGCGTGTGCGGTGCATTCCTTTCCAGCTTATCGCTAGAGCATCTGTATCGACAGCATTTGGATCTAGAATCGGCGAGTCATAAGTCATGATTTCAGCATTTTCCTTTGCGGCGAACAAGTCCATGTTTGGTTTGCCCAAATGCTCGAAGATCCTTTGTAGAACCGGAAGGTTGAGAGACCATTCTGTTGGCAGAATTCTCTGCAAGACAAAGCGTCTGCCAGAATCTTCAAACTGCCAGGAGTGTGAGCTGCTTTCAAAACAATTGAGTGATTCCTGCACTATTGAATCAAGTTCCGCTCTTTCATGCAGGGTGTTGGAGACTTGGTCCCGCCTTGGCAATTTATGTATGATACTACTGACGAATTGTCCGACCGTATCAATATCACCATGCCCCTGACTTCTGGAAGAAATCTCTCCAGTGCCAGTTCTACTGCCATCATCTCTAACAGATTGATATGCAGCTGACTCTCATGAAGAGTCCATGTGCCCGAGACCTCCTGTTGTCCCAGGCAGGCCCTCACCCCTCCAGTGATGCATCCATGTAAATGGACAGCTGGCGGTGGGGTTGGTGAAACGAAACTCCTACTAGGAGATTCTAACGCTCCTTCCACCATGTGAGATGCGACATGATCAGCTCCAAAACCGGTATCAGCTTAGATAGGTCTGTCTTCTGCTTCCAGAGAGACATCAGATACAACTGGAGAGCCCTTTCTCATTAGAGCAGGATAACCTGCTCCATGGAGACCATCATGCCCAGCAGTTGAAGAAACCTCGCCTGAATGTGGTTTCCCACTTGAATGCTCTTGAGAATAGCTTTCAGAGAATCCAGTCTGGACTCTGATGGGTATACTATGCCTTTCTCTAGATCGAATCGCATCCCCAAATAGATGAAATGTTGAGTTGGTGTTTTCTTCTTGTTGGCTATCCATCCTAGCTCTGAAAGCAATTTCAGAGTCTAAAAGTATCCATCTCTAACCTGGCTGGTGTGTCCACCTTGATAAGCCAGTCATCTATGTAGGTGTGAAGCACCACCTCTTCGGAGAAACAATGTTACCACTAGGACCACTCTTGTGAAGACCCTCGGGGCTGTCTACAGGCCAAAAGGAAGTACAACAAACTCCCAGACGAGATTCTGGAATGTGAATCGTAGATACCTGTGACAGCTTTCCTTTATTGGAATGTGGAAATATGCATCTTTCAGATCGATCGACACGCACCACATTCATTTCTCATTCCCGCCATTACTGACCTCGGTGTTTCCATCTGGAAACGAGGCATATGGAAGAATCAATTCAATGGTCTGTGTTTGAGTACGGGTCTCCACCCCCCCCCCACCCCCTGTGCTCTTGGGAACAAGGAATGTGTTCAAAAAGAGGACTGGCGTGTTCTGGTCTGCTGGCTTTATTGCTGCCTTCAGAAGCAAGCCTGACACTTCGTTTTGGATGGCTTCTAACTTCTCTGGCTCCCTTGGGACGGGAGTCCAGACATGTGCCAATGACAGGTTTTGTGGTGGAAAGTCCCATGTGGCATGTAACCATGGGATATCCATCCCAGTACCAGACTGCCTGACGTCACACCTTGACAGGCCTCAGCGAAACGCATGAGCTTTCCATCCACGCATTGACGCCCACAGATGGTGGATGGTTCGTGAGCTGCTCTCCCCCCCCCCCCCCCCTTTCCTGACGAAGGAAAGATAGAGCCACTTTGGCCTAGGCCTGCAAGGCTTGACTGGCACCGCTGTTCCTGTCACACCTGTAGGTGCGGTCCAGATGAATGTGAAGGGAGCTATCGTACCATCAGGTATAATCCGTTCCCTTCTTTCTGCCCTTGGAGGCCTTCCCCTTATCCTTTCCGCCTCTAAGGCGTTCAGGGCTGTCACTCGGTCATATGGGGGCCGCCTTAATCTTTTTGGCCTTCTTCGCCTTAGGCAGAATGGAAGGCCCATCACTCACACTAGAATATGTTGCAGCTTTCGCCCTGCTCCTCTTGTGCGTTTCCGAAGACTGACCCACTGGCAGCTTGCCTGCAGCCCTAGTGCGTGCGCTTGGCGCAGTAGGTATAGCTGCATATTCACTGCCAGTCAGTTTTGTGCAATGTTGGCCAAGTCCTCTAAAATGGCCCGAGCTTGCACACCAAACATACTGGGTTCGTTCAGGGGGTTTCAAAGTAACCTGTCCCTGACGGCCACAGCCGGACGCATATGGTCTATGACCATCTGGTTCCATGACTTCGTCACTCTTGCTTGCACCTGGGCAAATGCGTACATTAACAGCACAAGGCAGTCATTGATGCACGATACCGCCGCTGGTGGTATCGGGTGGCCTGCTCCGGCTTCAGTCTATACTGACTGAAGTAGGTGATAGGAGTGGTTGAGGGCATTCATAGCCGCGTTCACACCCTCATCACATAGTGGCAGGACTTCCTCCACACAGGCCTGGCTCTTATCTACAAGTGTCTGTGCTGGACCACCAAGCACCCACCGATCATCCTCCATGACTGTCATATTCCACCTTAGGAATCTGACATCTGGCCTGCACCTCTCTAGAGGCCGCAGGTAGTTGGCCATTAGTCGAGAGTTGCTTAGCATAGATTGCATCCAGTAACTCTAAACTTCGGGTCCAAGCCAATGCTCTGGACCCGGGCTGCAGGCAAGACCCACGATGGACGGGGAGTGTCCTCCTCAGCAGTGGTTACTACCACAGATATACACAAAATGAAAGTAAAGCATCTTATATTTTAGGAGACTAATATTGATCTACTGAAACAAAATACCTTTTACATCCAAGTTTTCCCTAATTTAGTAAGAGCATACAGCTTCTATCCACTTATCAATAAACCAACAAGAATTGCTGACGACAGCAACTAATATTGATAATATTCTTTCAAATAACGCTGTAAATCAATCAGGTATTTTTTGTTGCGAACATTTCAGACCATTTACCAATTTATCATATCAAAAAAGAAAATATAAGACAAAGATCATTTATTAAAGAAGAAGTAACGAGTAGAGATTAAAAAAAGAGAACAGAAAAGTTCAAAAATAATATGGCAAATATCAATTGGGATCAAGTTCAAGAATCTCAGTCATGTGAAGATGCCTATAACATATTCCATCCTATTTGCACGAACGTGTATGAATCTGCATTTCCACTAAAACAAGTTAAAAGATTTACGCCAAGCCCAACAAAGCCATGGCCGACAAGAGGACTGCTAGCTGCCTGCCACAAAAAGAATAAGCTACACGTGGCTTTTTGTTGATTCTCCTCCGCTTCTGAGCGGCTGTTCCATTTCACCTCAAGGAACATTCTGATAGATCGGCTGTCTTTGCCATAAATTGCGGACGACGATCTAGCACACCATCCAACATGAAGACAAATTACTAGCGTTTTATTGGCGTCACCTTCACTGGGTATTCTTATCAGTAGAGACTCACCCCTTTTCGCCGCACTTCTGAGTGAGTGATGTCCTGCACGTTTAGCGCAGCAATATTCCCCACATTTTCTGCTTTTTGTTCAATGGGACCCACGCATTTCACTTGGACTACTTCTAACTAGTGATAATTGTCACAAGCAACCTAGATACTGCTTCTCACAGTTACCTCCCCTCCGCAAAAATTCCCACTATCGACACACGTCTTCACTCTGCACTGTCTCAGCCTCTAAGAGTAGGATATACTGCTAGGACTAGGAAAGATGAGTTCCTCTTTCTTCCACGACTCTCAGCTCACCTTAACCCCGCATGACAATCGTTGCCAGTCGGCGAGCACCGTAGTGAGCAGTTTTAACGGCGCCATACCGTTTCGTGCCACGGATGACTGCTCCCCACAGACGTCCTTGCTAGTCATTGAATAACACCTGTCTCCCATTTTGACTGCTCAGATGGGTCTTAGGTTTAACACCGGTTCTTGTGACCGAACCCGATATCCGCAGTGTTTCTGGAATCCCTTCCAAATTCGTCGGGTCTTCTTAGTGCCTGAACGCGGTAGAGGTTCCACTAAGCTCTCTCCTCTTTAGTTACACGGGCCTGTTGTGCGTCTGCAGCCTGGAAAGATCATTCTTTGGACTGCGTCAAGTTCTTTTTGATGTCGCTCAAGACGGTCTAAAAGGCCTGAGCTAAAGATTCACCCAACCCTGCGAGGAAAGAGGTTCTCGCATAACCTAACTGATCGCATCCTTCTCTGGCTGCTTGAGGCATTAACCCACAAAACATTCTAGTTAGTCTAAACCACCACTAGGGTTGGGCGATATTGCTCAAGGCATGACGATATCGGTATCTCATTAAAATACCGCGGTATCACGATATATCGTCATTTGGTTGGGGTGTGGAGTTAGGGTGTAAACATAGAATAACATTTCAAATTGATGGTGTCTACAAGTTATTTTGATTAAATTTGTTGCATTGAAACGGTAAATTGAGATCGCCATGATTGCCATTTCCGCATATTTAATACACGAAATTCCATACTTTGACACCCTTCAATATACAGTTTAAAGCAACGAATGTAATGCAACTAACGGCATTCATCACAAATAAGAAAAATAAAGGAGTTTCTTCTGTTCTTGTGTTGTATTTTGTGTTATCTTTACCTCATGACAACTGTCAAAAGATTGAGCAAGGAATACACATTAACTTCATTGCGCAGACAGGAATTCAGCAGAGCGAAATCTGATTGGCCGCCGTATCATACTTGAGCCAATCAGAATTCACACTGCAGAATTCCGACAGCTGTTATCACGCCCACCGCTAGCGTAGACGATGCAAATTAATAAAATAGCACTATTATTTTGAACGAGAACCAGCGTGAAGACTGGAAACAATTATATCAGATTTTATTTGGTCTGTAATATTAAATACTAATTTGCCCCATTGTAGACCTATTCAAATTCGCTCACTATTTAGCGGTCCTATCCCTTGATCTCAAGGCGTAGCCGGGATGTGTGAAATTAAACAGTTAACATTGCAACCAAAACTGCCACAACAGATCGAAGACTGGAAATAATTAGGTCTAAATTATTTATTTTACGGCTGTTTCACACTTAGAATAAATCTGTAATGTTATATGTGGAATGAATTTTGATCTGATTCGTTTAAAAATGCTAAATATATTGTATAAAGTTACATAAAAACGTATAATGGTAAAGCAAGAGATTACCTTCCCCCTCACCCACCGTTCCAAGCTGTGGTATTGATAAGGGATTAAGTGCGTGTGGTTTCCTATCGACCTAAAATGTTTTAAAGTTTAAATCTTTCACGGTCAGAAGAATGTTTAACCATGCAGATCAATGACTAATGGATAAATAGCTTGACCTGTAGTAATGACGTCATCAGATTGGAAAGTGGGCAGTGCAAATGGTATTCCCCACTGACTAACACTCAGAATGAGGCAAGAAAAAACATGGCGTCGTCTATTTATGTAATTATGAAAAGTGAACAACAAAGGATTATTTTGTACTTTAAATCATTTTATTAGCGCAAACAAACCATGAATTAAATGAACACAGCTTATTTTGGAGTTTATTAAGTTTATATTACCTTAGACAAAGACTGGATTATTACTTAAAGACTATTACTGGACCGAATAGAGGTAAGAGTATGACATTTCTAACGTAGTTATTTATATTATGCTCACAGTTAAAAGTGCAATATCGTCCTGTCGGTATTGACGATATTTACGATTTTTCTAAATTATTACGATTTCGGTATCGGTATTCGGCATATCGTGATATTGACGATAATATCGAAAAATCGCCCAACCCTAACCACCACCTCATGCGGGATGCCCTCTAAAAGCATTAGAGTTAGGCACATACAGAAGACCCATCTCTGTGCGCCTGCTGAGAACTCCAGTTCAACTTAGTGCCAAACGACTTTCTTGACCAACTAACCGTAGATATATGTATACTTAGACTGACGAGATGGATAGCGAGAACTAGCGACAAACCGACTGCCTCGGATAGATAGGAAAGGTCTGCTGTATGTTCTCCCGCTTAAGACCATCCCCTGAGAGACAATCGTTTCCCCCGTCGCCTCGCAGCCCCCCCCCCCCCCCCCCACACACACACACACACCACAACCACCTGCATCTCAGGAGCGATGTTAGCATGGATAGCCTAAACAGTAAGTAAGATCCTATCCCCTGCGCATCCTATCCCTCCCGCCACTTCCTCGACGCACTAGCGCCCAAGAGAGACACAAAAATAGCTTGGCTCAAACGCAGGCCAGGAAAAATTGAAAGCCACGTGCAGCCCCTTTTACCTCCTGCACCCGTTTACATCCACATGGACCGCCATACCATGCAGGATTAACACGAATGGATCCCTCTTTATGGAAGGACCCACCCATTGGCCTGGGGACACCTTTTGGACCATGCGTGCCTGGGAGATTTGCCTCCATCGTCACCAACCGAGCCATCGCCAATGCCACCACCACTGAAGTTTCCGCCGACACAACCTCTGCCAATACTTCCTCCACAGGAACTCTTACAGCCGACACCTCTGCCGCAGGAACCTTTTCAGCCACGACTTTCGAATGCCGCTCCTACTTCTGCCACTTGCACCATTCAAACCACTTCTGCAGGGGAAAAACATGCACATCGATTCCACCATCCTCTGCTCAGACTGAAGAGAAAGGATAGAGCGGGAAGCGCTACACTCGTGACTGACCTTGTCGCAGGAAGATGACCAAGGTCAGCAGGGCCTTATAGCATTCCGAAACCCCTTCAGTGGACAAGACCGGCGTACCTGCCACCATGGATGAGACAAACATGTCGCAGTAGGCTAGTCAGTTTCAGGTACGAAGCCATGCTGGAAATGTCTGGGCGGACCTATGCGTCTCCAAGGAAGACAGCTGACTGCTCCGGTTAGCAAATATTTGTGGATGATCCCCAACCCCGCTTGATGGGATCAGCGTTGCAAGCCTCGAGACCAGCACAGAGGACGGACGGATGCCCAGGTGGACTGGTGAGCACTGAGAGCCTTCACCTGCACAACTTGTTGACCCCGCCGAGAACTCCTGTCTCTATTATTCCCTGCTGTACACCCCTGAAGATGAGTCCGGAATGTACCAGCACCCTTGGTCAGCTATTCCTGCGCTGTATCTTCCATGTCACACTGTGATGCACCCAGCCGCACCTTTCTGAACAGATGAAGCAATTCTTGTATGGAAACTGCCATCAGACCATGATGAGGAACGGGGTTGTCGTCCTTGGGATATGTCACCCACAAGACCGAACCCACCCCATGCTTTATCAGCCACCACACAGACATGATCGATGGAAGTCAGTAATGCCGCCCAAGTATGATAGAGACCCAATGGGAGAATTATCTTTGCCAGTTCCGCTTAATAGCGGTATTGAATAGATGGGATGATACCACTGGTGGACTATATCTAGCCACTAGATTAAAGGGGAAGGCTCATCAAATTTTGACAGATTTGCGAATAACCGGACCACCCTCTTTCGAAAGACTCAGCGCCGCCTTACAGGAACACTTTGGTGATAGTGCTGAAGCTGAAACTAGCCGCATCCTTCTCCGCACCATCCACTGGGAAGTTATAGAGGCGCTCCAGGAGCTTGCTGGACTCGTCAGAAGATTGGCGACGCATGCCTACGGCTCCCTGCATGGAGAAGCTCAAAATTCCATACTTATCAACAGTTTTATCGAAGCATTGAGCAGGCATCCGTATTTGAAGGATCGTCTGTACCAAGCAGATATTCGCAACATCACTAAACTAACAAATGCCTTTCAATAACTTTCTGAACCGAGAAGCCTCGGAGAAGAGTCATCCACCCCATAGAAAATGTTGGGGGAAGCCCAAGAGACTGCAGCTGCTGTATGTAAGGTTGCCGGATCATGAGGCAGGAATAATTAATAATTCACTGCATCCCACAGATGCACCTGCACGTCCAGCCACTTACTCTAGTATGCCTACTGGGCAACCAACTACTGCCCCGCCGTCTGGCACCGTTCCCTCTCAGATCGACGCCTTATGTAAGGCTGTACAGAATATCTCTGCCACACCCAAAGACACATACCCAGCTCGTTCTTCGATGGAGGATAGCTTCCGCCAGATAATTACGCACATGGCTGATCTGAATTCCTGCATAACGTCTATGCAGAACACCATGTTGCAATTCGCCGCTTGGACCCAACAAACCACCCAGCAACCAGCCAGCCCTTGACTGGCTCCCGCTGGAATCCACCCCACTTACTCCGTCATCTGCATGCCTTTCCACCCTCCTGTACCAACTGCCCCCCCCCACAGCTACACACAGACCACTGTTTTTGCTGCGGTAGAACTGGATATTGGACTGTGAACTGCCAAGGCATCCACCGCTAGCCAAAAGCCCGCACCCAGCTCGTGCCATAGAAGGTACAGAGTCCCTATTCATGTACGATGGCCAGCAACCTGCCACTGAATAACCTCCGACTGATTTTAATCCGCTTGGATCTCTAGTTTCCGCACCCGAAAAAGCCACTGACACATGGGAAACCATCAAGCGTCATCTGCACCGACCATCCCCAGAATGTTTCCAGGTTGGTCACGAATGGCAGAATGGAGTCCAACATCGCTGTCTCCTCCAGTCCCATTTCTCGAGGAGTCCAAACCGACTTTGCGCCCGTTAACCATCTACTAAGCTGGATCTTATTACCAGCTCGGCAACCACTCAGACTATTACCGTAACCATGGCGACCACATCAGCATGGTCAGCCAATGAAACAATCACAAGCTGATTCCACCTAGGGGAATTACAGGACATTTTCCGTTTCCGATGCTGGTGCCTTTTATTTTGTTTCCATTTTCCATGTCATCTAACCATTTTGATTCATGATCTTCCACGCCGCATCATCTTCACGTAGCCATGAAAAACAATCTAACATTAGTGCTTGATTCTGCGATAACACCGCAAGTGATGACGAAGCTTGTGTACCAGGTTTTCAAGATAAACTTTTTTAATAATTAATTAGACAATCTGCATTTGTATATATACATGTACAGTTTACTGTTTTAGGATTTGCATTGTTGTTTATTTGAATATGTTTTGGTATTTGTCTTGTGTTGATGTATGTGCACTCACAGTTAGTTAGTGTTTTTTCTTGTTTTTATGCCTTACTTTATGAATTTGACTCATTTGAGGTGGTTCAGTATTATTGTTTGTAATGCGATTTATCGTGTCTATGTATGATTCTTCATTTGGTGTGTCTAAGGGTTCCCTGTGTAATAAACTAAAACGGTTTGATAACTTTATTGTCATTGGTCGAGTTTTGAAGCAGTTAGCTGGTGTTGCTTCTGCATAGTAAAAATGCTCTGAACTCACGGAGATATACATTTCTGAGTGCAGATAATTTTTAATGTTCTCAGACTTCAAACATTACACATTGCTTTGGATGTACATTGTCCAGGAACAGTTTCTGGTATGGTTCTCCTTCTGGACTGCTAAATAGTTGTGTTATCTGTAAAATTATATAGCTCGCTGGGGTACGCACTGGTCCATTCTGCTGCTCCACACCATTGCACCAGATGTACAGGATGCACGGGAGGGCTGGTTAGCTACGGTTCTCGGGGTAACGGATCCCATATCACGACTCTCCGAAAGTACAAAGACCGACTTCTCTAGAGCCGGTGGAACGATAACGTTCCAGTGAGGTCGTGTGACCATTGCCACCGAGATTGAACATCACTGTTTCATCACCAGTATGATGGTCCATAACTCAATTTAGCAACCTGACATGATAAGTAATCTAAAAATATATACTATACAAACAATGGTACTCGTTTGTAAGCACGAGAGAGAAAATATACGGTACATAGAACCAAGTTGGTGTCTTGTTTGTGTGAATTCGTCAGCGGTACCTCACTGATCCATATATATCCGTGAGGTATCCCTGCAAGGGAGTGTCCTAACGAGGTCACTTATGTAGTTTAATATAAACCATTATACCCCTACCAAAAATATTATTGTTGCGAGAGGAAAGTGCCTCCGTCACAGGAAAATGCCTTCAAGTGGAGGAAGAGGGCTGGCAAAAAGGGCCACTCTTGTTCAAACATAACATAAGTGTAGTGTGAGTCAACCTAGTGAAATTATAATTAATGTGATGCACGCTGTATTACGTGAAGATGGGGGTGGATGATTTCTGAAGAATTCAAACATCGTCATCTTATGTAGGTCCAAGATACTGCATTGGTAGTTGCCGTTTTATTTATGCGGTCCTTCTGCTAAATTCTAACCTACCATTTAGTTGTTAGATTTACTTCCAAGCTTTGGCCGCAGGTGGCAGGGATTTCTACCTATCTTTTCGCACATGAGCCTAACTGACGAAGATGTTCGGTTTCCTGAAGGTCACCCTACAGAGCATCTCCCTCAGAAAGGCAGTGTGTGGACATGTTACAGCTTCAGAATTATATAACAATCCGGTTACTTATAACACCGCAACCACATACAACATCACTAGGACAAGTCACCATTTACATAAGCAATTTGAAAAGCGCATAAAAGTTTTATGGCGGGGAGTAAGAGGCAGATATCCATCTCTAGTGCCCTTCCCGTGAGGGCGTGGTGGGTTCCAAGACCGCACCCAGTCACTGTACGGAGTTAGATGGAGATCTGCGTCCCATTCGTCACCTGTGTGTCAGGCAAGGATCATTTGAGATCCGGCCCAGGGACTAACGTTTGCTTTCGTTAGGGTTAAGTTTCAGAATGCCCAGAGATGCACTGCTGGTCGAGTTTAAATAATATCTGTTCGCAGTGCTTCCTACTTTGGCAGGGTTATTTATGCTAACTAATATCCAAAGATATAGAGGGGATGAATGCGAAATCGACACTGGTCTTCACCGCTTGGAAACCCCAAGAGTTTCCCAAGTCAGATCATGCCAACATGTCGATGGGAGTTCCAGACAATTTATAAGCCTTGGGGCTGGAAGAGCAGAGAAAGAGACAATCACTCAATATAGTAAGAGTAAGGTATTTAGCGAATTTTACACAATCTAGCTGGTGTGCGGTGTTACATATCTGCTACATCCGGAAAAGAGGCTTACACAAATGTCTCCTATGGAGAGATTGTCCATAACTACTTTAAACCTATCCTATCGAGCTAGAATAGCCAGGTTTAGTCGACCACATGTCAGGTTCACGTAATGCGAACATGAACAGTTACCTCCATGTAAAATTGATGCTGGGGGGAAAAGTGATGCAGATTTAATGTTGCTGTATAGTATAGCCTAGCGTACTGCGGTCCTAGAGTTTTACATAAAATAAACAAAACAAGTAACTTGGATGGTTGCTTGCCATATACATAACTAACTATTACAGTATTGACAGTAAATCAGGACATAGGACCTTGCGGTGCTCGTTAGTCATGCGCACAAAAACAAGGATAATATTTACATTTAAAATACAAATATAAAATGCGGTCTCAGATGACCGGGGCAGTACCTATTCGTCATCAGTACCTGTAAAGAAATAAATAAATACAATAGATAAATGAGTACCTATTAGTCATCGGTAGGGAAAAAGTTCATAAATCACTGTAGATGCTGCATCACAGATGAGGAACGCGAGATGGCCCCGATTCTGAAGTTGCTGGGAAATCTCTGCAGGCGAATTCTTGATGTGGCTCATTCTCAAAGACGGTGAAGAAGAACGACTCTAGTCGGATGCCCACTAGATAGTCATAATAGCTAATACAATAATTACGCAGAATGTTAGCAAGTGTTCGTCCAGTAATGGAAGTTTGAAAGTTGCCCGTAACATGAAGGGCTGCAGTTGCAATTTATAATTAAACAATGCATGTACATTCCTGGGTACACCGTACATGATACATCGCATAGCTCTTGCAGTATACCAGGCAGAGTCCCACCAGACTGTGGCTTAAAAGTTAATCAAACACACGACATGCTGCGCGGAAGCTTGAATACCACTTTTCAGCGTGTTTCAGAAGATCTGACGAGTTGTCCACCAAGATTCACCACTCGTTCTACATACTGAAGAGATTTCATATGGGCTGCGAGACCCATCCGCAGCAAGTCTCCTCTAGGTGTTGGTAGTGAGGGAGTCTTTTATTCAATTAGTTGCTCCCGGATGGCTGTCCAAGGGCTTACAAAAACTTAGATGCGGATGCTCGATTGCTGACAAGAGAAGGAGAACTGACTTCCGAGAGGCACTGCTGCGGTGTAGGGTACCACAGTCAGTAAGAAGTTGTCGACGTCTAGCACTGCTCTGGCCACACAACCTACCACTTGTTCTCTCTCGCCGAAGTGTGGACTCGATTCTTGATTTTTCTTATACTACTCGTGACGTCAGAGGCAGGACGCCCAGCCAAATCAGCGGGTGATCTGTAGCCAATCAGCCTGCAGCTAGGAAGGGCGAGGACGCTATCACGTGAAAGACATTCTCCCAAATCATTTAGTACATACACGCGATTACGACGTCCTGGTAATATTTTGAAAATAATTTCAATGAGCTTATAACTCAGCCATTTCTGGTCCGATTTTGAAAGAGTAAATAGTTTTGGATTCTTCGTCTCATTCCAGTCCTGATATGTACCAAGAACGACGAGAATGGGGTAATCTCAAGAAATTACGTGCACCAATTCAGTACACTCTTAGTTTGCATTTTCTCACAACGCGGACACACAAACTTAGTAGTTTCATAGAAACCTCTCATATTGCTCTATACATGCATAATATCCTACCCAGGGGTGGGGGCGTGCTTGAAACGTACCCAGATCGGTCGTTCCGTACCCAGCCGAGGTGGGACGGCCCGTACCCATCTGGCTGATCTGCGCTACAATTACCTTGCAGCCAGTCGGTGAGGGACCAAAGCATAGCATTAAAAACCTCTGTCAAATTGTTTTAACATCTACTGGTTGGGCGTGGCAAAAGTGATGAAGCAACGATTTCTGTGTTTGATGGCATGGATTTGATCAGCTCTATTAACTATCCATAGTCACTAATTATGTCCTCTAATTTATGCTTTCCAATATAATTTGTCCCAACATGTATGACTCTCGCATCATAATGGTCTGCTACTAGCAGCATCTCTAATTTGCTATGGATGTCACTTATTCTGGTTCCACTGAAGAAGTGGACCATAATACTGATTGTGTCTGTTGTCATGTAGTGTCCACTAAGATTCCTAAGAGGCTAACTGCCAATTAGTAGGGTCTTTATCGGTTAGCATGTCGCATGTTGATTATTACTATTTTGGTACTCTTTTGAATATGTGTTATTCTTGTTTGATGAATTTGTGTTTGTAGTTTTATCCATTGATTTTGATTGTGATGTGTCCTGGCTATTTCCTGCTTTAATTTTAGACCCTGCGTTTAATATTGAGATAGAAGGTTGTCAGCAGCCATACCTAAACCAGCCTCTGGATGCAATGGCAACCATAGCTAACTGACGCAGCATGACATCATATAAGGAAGCAGTTTGGCATCAAGAAATGTTAGTTGTCAGCGACAGCTTGGCAGTGAGAGGCCTAATAGTGGGCAAAAGGAAAACTGCACATTTCGCTGTATGCGTGGGTAGAGACTAAAGTATACACATCATTTGCAGATGACAACCCTATAGGCAGTTATGCTGTTTTGCTGGATCATAAATATCGCTAGAGAAGGCGTGGTAGTACATACATGTGGAATTTTTCTTGGCTTAATCTTGGTGCAAGACCATTGCTGGCATATAGCCCAGTCCCAGGGAGACCTACCAGACATTATAAAGTCAATGACGAAACTCTTTGCAGACAAGTCTAAGCTCTACCGCATAATCAATGATGAGAGCGACTGTGAACTTATCCAAAATGACCTGAACTCACTTGCTGCTTGGTCTAAAATATGGCTAATGAGGTTCAACGCTGAAAATGTATCGACCTAAGAATCAGATCCATAAAATTTTTGTATTTACTCAATGAACATTACTTAAAAGAAGAAACCTAACAGAGAGACTTGGGCGTTTTAGTTTCCAACACTTAAACCATCACCACATATTACAGCCAGAGTAAACAAAGTCAAGCAGACAATCGGAATGATCAAAAGATGCTTCGACAACAGATCATCAAATATAATCACACCATTATTCAACTACATCGTCAGACCATCACTGGAATATGGATCTATAGTTTGGAATCCACATCTGGTCAAAGATAAATAACCATTAGAAAAGCTGCAGAAATTTGCTACAAATTGTGCAACGAAATTCCTACCACTACACTAGAGGACAGAAGAAGACCTACAAACCTCATCGAGACCTACAAATACCGTAATAGCTATTATGGTACAGATGCAACAACACTCTTCCAGCGACCTCTAAGGGACCGATGAGGACATTCGTTCAAACTTTTTAACAACGATGCAACACTTGCTAAAATCTAGTTAAACATTCTTTCCATCCACAGTATTTGAGGACTGGAATAATCTAGCAGAATCTGTCGTATGCACACCTACTGTGGAAGTCTGCTAGAAACAACGTGACAGCGAGTATCAGAAAAGCAAAACAACCATTTGAACGTAAGGTGACACGCGAATGCATAGGAAATCCTAAAGCTTTTTGGAACTATGTCAAGAGTAAAACAGTCCTACGAGAATCAATTAGCAAGCTACGCAACCCAGCCAATCGAACTATGACTACAGATGATAAAGAAAAATCTAATACTCTTAGCATTTTCGCAAGTATGTTCACTTCATAAAATCTTCATTCCACACCAACCATGAGCCACATTAAAGTACATCAGGGATCTATGTAATATTTACAATGACTACTTTTTGGAGCCATCCAGTGTTACACAGACCAGAGGCCATAAGCTCAAGCTCATCATAAAAGATAGTCGCAAGCATTTTTTCCACCAATAGTGGCACCACAGTAGAATTCACTGCCAGCTACAATAGCTGAAGCGACAACACTCGAATCATTCAAGAACAAACTAGATATCTACTTCAAGAAAGAACATTTGAATTTGATTGAACAGGCCATACATATACCAGTCCATCACAAGGTCATACTGCAATTCTTCCAATACAGTGGACTGATCTTGGAGTAGCCCTCATATAGACAAGAACATTCTCGGTAGCGATTGTAATGACCAGTAGATACATCTCTGCTTGCACGTCCGCACTTTGTGGTTGCATGAAGAGAGACTAGAGGAGGAGACTTGGATAGCGATGAACACAGAAAATGAAAACAACAACAATAAGATGAACCACGGACACCACAATTCAGCATGCAAACAAATGCCAGGTGCAGTAGGGTGTAACCATGAGTGTAGGCGGCACACCACAGCTGACGCGGGGAACACCCATCTGCACCACAGCATTTCCACAAAACAGAGCTAAAGTCTTAAATCTAGTGTCACTGATATACTGAAGGTTTCGAGGAGACTTAATTAAGCGACAGCAGTCAAATCATTCAAGAGAAAACTAGATATAATCTACTTCAGAGAAAGATCATTTGAACTGGACTGAGCAAGCCATACTATAACAAATAACACTGAGGCAATAAAAGCCAATGACTTATGCCTCGTAAAATTATGATGATGATGAAAAGAAAACTGAGAGCTATGACCCTTGGCGAAGACAGCTTAACCACCAAGTATACTAAGTACAGTGGCTTGGTAGGCTGCTATTTTGATGTTGGTCTTACAACCTCATAGATTCAGTTTGATGAATCCAAGCGATCTTCTAGCTTTGCCCATGATGTTATTTATGTGCTCATTCCAGCTTAAGCCCTGACTGATCGTGACACCTAGGTACTTGCTGTTTGCCTCTTTTGGAGCATGTGTCCGTGTAATTGGTAATTAAAGGTGTTTTTTACGACAGTTCCTTATACGCTGGACAGTACATTTGTCAGGGTTGAATGCCATTTACCAGTCTGTCTTCAATTGCGCTAGAGATGAAAAGTCTTGCTGTAGCTTAACTGAATCTGCTGTGCTTGTGATGGTCCGAAAAAGTAATGAATCGTCTGCGAATAACCGAACTTGCGACTGTGTTGCTTCAGACATGTCATTTATGAATGTGAGGAAAAGGAGTGGACCAAGTACTGTTCCCTGTGGGACTCCGGAGATGACATTGGCAGTACTGGATTGCTTGTTCTCTAGAAGGACACATTGTGTTCTATCACTTAGGAAGTCTTGAATCCATTTCCATGTTTCCTCTTACACCATATTAGTCCAATTTATGCATCATCCGTTTATGAGGCACTTTGTCAACTACCTTTTGCATTTCATCTTTAGGTCTACGCATAAGTCCGATGTGTGGAGTCTGCGATGCGAGTGATATGGTGGTGGTGTTTTTATTTATGTTGTACAATTGTTCTAATGGTATGTGAGTAAGGTGTCCACCGCCCTATAGGCTCTGTCTTTGGTGGACTACCTGTTGTGACATTAAATATGTACAAAAAATTAATGAAATAAATAACATTGAATCTTTAATCTTGAAACTTCAATATCACCAAGATTCCAGTTGGAGATCACTTCGTTCCTGGTCATGAGCGCTCAATAACTTTATATGGTTGAACTAGGACGAAACGTGCCCGATACGATCTGACCTGGAACAAGTACTATAATCTGGAAACAATGTTTAGATTTGTTTATTTTCACTCGAGTAGCAAGAAATTTATGTAACTAGGCTTGTAGAAAAGTTACAATATGTCTGAATCCCATTCTCTTAAAGTAGAGACAGATAACGATATATTTCTTCTGAAAGGAAGGCCATGTGAATTATCTTCATTTTCGTTTGTACCTACCGAAAGGAAGGAAGATCGGGAAAGAACTTATTTTAACACGGAAAAGAAGGCAAGTTTTTTAAAAGTTTACATTGGATACAAGATGGCGGATTAAATTCAAATTAATATACTTAACTACATTAAACCTTTGATGGTCAAAGAAAGTTGCTCATATAATGTCCATTTGCAGGTCAGAAGAGAAGATCATTTTCGAAAATCTAGAATGGACAAAGTTGTGAGGACCCAATGAAGTGTGACTGATGGTCAGCTGTGGTGGTTGCCTGGTAGGCCTAATCAGTCTGCCAGGCTTCAAATCCTGGTTGATGCTCATGTGACTGAAGGTCAGTCGGTGGACATAGGCAATCTTGTTCGTTCCCCAATGCCTCATCTTTCTACCTGGACATTGCCAAGGCATTCGATACTGTCCCTTGAGCACCAGAAATTAATCAGTAAATTAGAGTTACGACATCGACGGAGACGCCTTCAGTTGGATTCACAATTTTTAAGTAGCTTTATTATGTGATTATGAGACTGGTATTGTTCATTTGTTATATCAACGATATGACCAAAGCAGTAAGCTTCATGATAAGACTGGCCCAAGGATGTTTCCAACCAAATTTGGTTAAAACTGGCGCACTTGTACTTGAAGACATTCCCTTGAACAACCCTGAATGGCCCTTAGTCCCTTATCCAATCTCTCAGAGAAGTTGGTTTCGTGAAAATTTGGCCAATCACGTTCCCTTGAACAAATTTGCCTGATAAGGCAGCTTACTGGTCCCATACCAGTTATCTGCGGCGTAATCTTGGTTAATTCAGCTCTTTCCCTAGACAAGAGGCCAAAGGGGCATGTATCACTCACCTGGAATTATTGGCCACTGGCACAAACGAATAAAATGAGATGACCACTGGAGAAATTTACCAATCTAACTTGTGTGAAGCAGGTTTAGTCAAGTTTTGTTAAAATTGGCCCAGTTTTATGATTTTCTCAGAAATTACAAGTTGTCCGCCAAAAATTTTGATTGACTCATGATGGCGGGCATGTTTTTTTTTTATGTTACAACTTTTCATGGACAAACATTAATGGCGCTTAGGCCTTAATCATATCTCCCAAATTTCATCCCGATCCGTTTAGCAGTTCTGGAGAAGTCATTTTCCCGAAAACTTGGTCAACCAAGATGACTGCTGAAGCATTTGGCCAATCGAGTTCCCTGGAACAAACTTGGTTCAGCTGTTGCTCCAGATGATGTTTCATGAGTTTTGAATTGATCCCCATGCAGTTTTGGAGAAGATTTTAAAAGATGTTCCCAAAAATTGGCCAAAATCCAAGATGGCTGCCAGCCAAATTGGCAGATTGGGCTTCCTCTGAACAAACTTGGATCCCTATGCCCTAAGAATGCTTCCTGTCAAACATACTTGAAATTTGCCCAGTGGTTATCGAGAAGACATTTTAAATTTCCCATTGCTTTAGCATTGGAGATTTTTGCAGGAAAAAGATCGAAGATATTCGCAAAACTGTTTATCCGACAGTTTCTAAAATGGAAAATTTGAAATAAGAATACACAAAAGCCTATATAAAATCAATTTCAACTTCAAAATCCATCAAATAAAAATATTCAATATGGCCACCAAACACTACATATTGATTCATCCATGCCGACCATCGGTTTTTTTACGCATCAACGTCTCCTGAACAAACTTTAATGGCCCTTAGTTCCTAATCATATCTGCCAAATTTCGTCTCGATCCCTTCAGCGGTTTTAGAGGTCACTTTCACAAAAACTAGGTCAACCAAGATGATTGCTGAAGCATTTGGCCAATCGAGTTCCCTGGAACAAATTTGGTTCAGCTCTTCCCCATGAGTTTTGAATCGATGCCCCAAGACCTTTCAGAGAAAGATTTTTAAAGATATTAAAAAAAAATCGGACAGAATCCAAGATGGCCAGCAGCTAAATTGGCAGATCTGCTGCATTTGAACAAACGTGGATCTTTATGCCCTAAGGATGCTTCCTCCCAAATATATTTGAAATCTGCCCAGTGGTTCTCGAAAAGGTATTTTAAGTTTCCCATTGCTTTAGTATGGACACTTTTGGCGGGAAAATTATCTAAGATGGCCACCAATCCAGTTATCCTACAATTTCAAAAATGGCAAATTTGAAATCAGAGTACACAAACAAGAGGCCAAATGGCCTTAGCGCTGACTTGGACCATTGGCATTTGAACCATTAGCATTTGAACAGACATTTTAAATTGAGCAGTATCAGGAAATAAAATACAAAATTGGGAATTCAGTACAATCAGTATTTAACGGGAAATTAATGATGAACACTGACCACACAATCAGATTGAACGTTTGGTTCCATCCAGCCAATACAATACAAAAAAGCAATATGGCCATCAAACTCAAAATTTTGATTGGTTCATGACAACCATGTTTTATCAATGATCATGCTCTCTTGAAAAACTTTTAGTTATCGATGAAATTAAATCTAATGATTTTCAGCCTGATCTGTACAGCAGTTCCTGAGATGTCATTTTAGAAAACAAGATGAACACTGGAACAAGCGGTTAATGAGCATTTTTTTCGGAAATTTCAAAATGGCCGTCAAACAATTTGGCCAATCAAAATTCTGTATAGAGTAAGACTGTCTGAACCATACTATTCTTAGGGTCCTTCCAGCCGAGTTTGCTTGAAATCAGCCAAATGGCTAATGAGGAGTAAGTAGGCTTTTAACTGATTTCCCAAAATTTTCGGACAATTCAAGATGGCGGCCGGAAAAATTGACCAATAAATATTCTGTATACAAGATCTGAATCCTACGAGCCTAGTATCTTTCCAGCTAAGCCTAGTTGGAATTGGCTAAGCAGTTAATGAGGTATAGCATTTTAAACGATTCCCTACCATATTTCGGAAAATTAAAGATGACCGCCAAAAAGATTGATCAATCAAAATTCTGTAGACATGTTCTGAAGCATACCGCTCTAGGGATTTCCCAACTGAGTTTGCTTGAAATCGTTCGAGTTGTTGATGAGTAGCATTTTAACTGATTTACCGAAATTACTATTAAAGTATTAAATTGCATCAGATTTACCGGATATTCTTGAGCCTACATGTTATGTAATTGATATATGATGTTATTATATATTTGAGTGACAGATCACATCTACTGGTTTTATTGGTTGAAGGTAATCTGTATCTTTTGCAGGAACATTATTCCAACTCGACATATGATCGCTTGTTTCATCCCGCTAATCAGGAGGGTTATAATAACAAACTGCACAGATGTGACCGAGAGCACGCTAAATCTAGAGGACTCACAGTTAATGATGAGGTTTGTTTCTCTTGTCAGTTAATAAAGTCAAATTAAAGGTGTATATTCACACCAGAATGCTCTCAATAAAATTACTTAAATTGGGTACCTCAATGTAATGAATCAAAATAAATCTTAACATATGATGATTTCATTCCGTATAAATTGTGCTGCTAATTCAATTTCACAACTTAAAAGAATTATATTAATTTATATGTAATGAAATCATTATATGTTCAGATTTATTTCGTTTCATAATACTTTCATTACATCTAGCCACACATATGATTCCGTTTTGCAAGACAATATTTAGATTTGGCTCAAATCAACTCCTCTGAAATCGTTAGTGGGAACTCAACTAAATTTGATATCTGAGTTACCCATATGATTGCGGAGTGCAAAAGGCCATTTAGATTTGGCTCCTCCCCAAGGGGGTGGAGGGGGGTCAAAAGGTCAAATTTTAATGTGCGGAAATTGATTGTAACGCATCTCCTCCGAAACTGTTGGACATAATTCAACCAAATTTGGTGTATGGATTACCCATATCAATGTGGAGTACATGAGCACATTTACATTTGGACCTGCCCCCCACAGGTGGGTGAGATCTGGGGATCAAAAGGTAAAAAAATTGGTTGTAATGCCACTCCTCTGACACTGTTGGACGGAATTCAACCAAGTTTAGTATGTCAGTTACCCATAGCAATGTGGAGTATATGAGCACATTTACAGGGGATGGGGGTTGGGTCAAAAGGTCATGAAATTGATGGTAATGCAACTCCTCTGAAATCGTTAGACGGAACTCAATCAAATTTGATATCTGAGTTACTCCTATGATTGCGGGGTGCAAAAGCCCATTTCTCCTTCGATCAATACTTACCATAACATTACTCATTGATAATACAGCTATCCTGATAGCTGGCTCTAGGAATCTAGATTTAGAAAGCTTTATCGGCTCCGGGAAATCATATTAGTAATGTAGATCACATCATATTGTAGAGAACACTTCTCTAGGTTTCATTGAAATCATGAGCCATTGTTGTTAAATAAGTTGATTTCAAAACCGTAACAAAATCATTTTCTAGTGTCTCGCCACCTGTAAGAGTAATCCCTATGTCTCACTTTCTGCTAGGCAGGCAAGACAAAAAGGATTGAAATAGAAGATGACAGCAGACTACAAAATTTGGGTACCAGTTAATAAGATATTGTTATTTTGATCTTTTAAGGAAAAAGTAAAGACGGTTCCAGTCTTAGCTTCCACTTATTATGGTCAGCGCATTGCTAATGTCATGGATCCACCGAACCGAGAACACGTACGTGTTGGTCACGTAAAGGCTGAATTCTACAGACGCAATGGAATTAACGTAGAATAGCCAGGATAAGTGAGAGGTGCCATATTTGGTCTGTTTTGAGAGATGCCGGTCCCAAATATTGGACTCTATCTAAGAGAAAGTGATGGCCAGAGAATTCCAGAAGTGTATCTTGGTGATTTCTCCATTGATAGACTTACCATGCCTCATCTCATATAAGGGCAGTCCTCGATACCGAAATGTATTAGTATTCTTCAAACTGAAGAGCAAATTACACAGTACCAGAAGATAGCAGTAATCAGGGTTCATACGGGTCATGGAAAATCTGTAAAGTTATGGAATTTGAAATTTAAAATTCCAGGCCTGGAAAACCAATACTTTTAAAAATACAAAAATTAGAAAACCATTACTATGAAAAATTCTGCTATAAAAATATAAACTTCCATGACAAAAAGTAAATGTCGGCGATGCCATCTGTGCACATCTAGATTTCAAAATGTTCTGGGGTGACACATGGATCCCATTTTGGTTTACCATGGATTTCGCACTATGTCATGGAAAAGTCGGGGAATTTCGCAGAGTGGAAGGTATACAAACCCTGAGTAATATAATGGTGCCTGCCAATGCATGTCTATGTTTGGTAACTGACTGTTAGGATGCCGTATTCATTCTTTATCAGCTTCTACAGTGGCCTTGAGTAATGTCCATTTGCAGCCGAACAGATTGTTTTTAGCTCGACTTTACGAAGTAAAACGAGCTATTGCGATACCCTGCAAGTCGTCCAATTTGCATTTAGCTCTATTTTTAGCTTACCTGGCCGGAAAGGCAAAGTCAGCTTATGCCATGGCGACTGTCCATCGTGTGTCTGTCATCTGTCCATCCATCAACTTTTCCTTTAAACGATTTCTCAAGAACCATGTGACAATTTGAATTATCTTTGGCAGGAAGCATTCTTAGGGCATAGGGATCCAACTTTGTTCAAACGAAGCCGATTGGCCAATTTGGGTCGAAATTTGCCAGATATAATTAACGACTAAGGGCCATGAAAGTTTGTTCAAGGGAATGTCAACCGTAAAAAAAACATGGCCACCATGGGCCAATCAAAATATAGCATGTTTGGCGGCCATATTGAATTTCTTTATATGATGGATTTTGAGGCTGAAATTGGTTTTATGTTGTTTGGTATTCTGATCTCAAATTTGTAATTTTCGAAAGGGTCGGATAAACGGTTTGGCGGCCATCTTGGATCCTTTTCCCGTCATAAGGTCCCATACTCAAGCAATGGGAAACTTAAAATGTCTTCTTCTTGAGAACTACTTGGACAATTTCAATTATATTTGGCAGGAAGCATCCTTAGGGCATAGGGATTCAAGTTTGTTCAAACAAAGCTGATTGGCCAATTGGGCTGGCGGCCATCTTGGATTTCGTCAGATTTTTAGAAACGTCTTCAAAAATCTTCTCCGAAACCGCTTGTGAGATTGATGCAAGCCCCATGAAATATGACATAGGGCAAGAGCTGAACCAAGTTTGTTCAAGGGAACTTGATTTGTCAAATGGTTCGGCAGCTATCTTGGTTGACCTAGTTTTAGCGAAAATGACTTCCCCAGAACCGCTGAACGGCTCGGGTCGAAATGTGGCAGATATGATTAGGGACTAAGGGACATGAAAGTTTGTTCAAGGGAAGTTGAACCGTAAAAAACATGGCCGCCGTGGGCCAATCAAAATATTGCGTGTTTGGCGGCCATATTGGATTTTTTTATTTGATGGATTTTGAGGCTGAAATTGGTTTTATATGTGTTTTTGAGTATTCTGATCTCAAATTTGCAATTTTCGAAACGGTCAGATAAACGGTTTGGTGGCCATCTTGGATCATTTTCCTGCCAAAAGCTCCCATAATGGGAAATTAAAAATATAGAGATTCAAGTTTGTTCAAACGAAGCCGATTGGCCAATTGGGCCAGTGGCCATCTTGGATTTTGGCCGATTTTAGGAAACGTCTAAAAATATTCTCCGAAACCGTTTGAGGGATCGATTCAGAACTCATGAAATATCATCTAGGGCAAGCCCTGAACCAAATTTGTTCACTTGTGAACTTGATTAGCCGAATCATTCGTTGACCATCTTGGATGACCTAGTTTTTGAGAAAATGACCTCCAGAACTGCTGAAGTGATCGGACTGAAATTTGGGCGATGATATTGATGACTATGGGCCATTAAAGTTTGTTCAAGAGAAGTTGATACATAAAGAAACATGGCTTCTGTTTTCTTGTTACAAGTCTGCTCAACTCAGAGTTGTACTTGTTGTTAATGACCATTCTAGTTGAGATACCTATGGTCCAGGTGAGCGATACAGGCTCCTTGGGCCTCTTGTTATGTTTATATCTCAGGTTTGCTTAATCATACTGGACCCAAACTTGGGCACATGCGTCCTTATAATGACACAGCATCTCATAATGACATTTGGATCAAAAGGTCAAAGACCATGGTAAAAACCTGGCATTTTTCAAAAGTAACATTTTCCGTGTAGCTCAATTTTTCTGTTTATATCTCAGGTTTGGTTAATCATACTGGACTCAAACTTGAACACATGCTTCCTTTTAAAGACACAGCATCACACAATGAGTTTGGGGTCAAAGTCGACTTAGTAAAAACCTTGGTTTTTTTCAATGTTAATATTTTCTGTTTGGCTCAACTTAGCAATTCATATCTCAACTTTGGTTAATTATACTGGACCCAAACTTGGATACATACTTCCGTATAATGGTAGGGCATCACATGATGACACTGGGGTCAAAAGGTCAAGGTAACTGTGACATTGGTATAACGTTTGCTTATTCAATATTAACATTTTGCATTTAGCTGAACTTAGCAGTTCATATCTCATCTTTGGTTAAGTATACTGAACTCAACCTTGGACACATACTTCCTTATAATTGGAGGGCATCATACGATAATGTTGGGCTGAAAATGGTGAAAAGTCGGTTATTGTGACATGGTTAAAAACTGGGATTTTTTCAACATCAATATTTTGTGTTTGGTTCAACTTAGCAGTTCATATATCATGTTTGCTTAATCTTCCTGGCCCCAAAGATGTATACATACTTCCTTATAAGAGGGCACAACACAATTACCTTTGGGGTGAAAGACTCTTCAGCATCAACATTTTGCGTTTAGCTCAATGTAGTAGTTTATATCGCATGTTTGGTTAATCATACTGGACTCAGACTTAAACACATGCTTCCTTATAATGAGAGAACATGACACAATGTCCTTTGGGGTCAAAAGGTCAAAGGTCGTTGTGGTCCTAGGAAAAACTGTTTTATTCAACAGTATCGTTTTGTGTTTTGCTCAACTTCACTGTTTATATCTCACGTTTGCTGAATCATAATGGAGCCAAAGTTGGACACATGCTTCTTTATCATGAGTGGGAATGATACATGACACAGTGGAGTCAAAATGTCAGAGGTCAAGGTCACTGTATCCTTGCTAAAAACTTTGGTAGTGAAAAATTCAAGCGTTTTGTCAACAATAACATTTTGCTTTTACCTCAATTTAGCAGTTCATATCTCATGTTGAGTTGATCATGCTGCACCCAAACCTGCTAATGAGAGGGGATGAGACAATTACTTTGGGGTCAAAAGGTCAATGCTCATGGTCATTGATAAGTATATTCATAAGCCTTCTATGTTTATTTTATGTTTGAAATCAAGCGTCATGGTTCATTGTAGTCGTAAAGTCGAGCTTTATGGTTGCATTGCAACATTTCTGTTTTAAAAATACACCACTGGAATGGCTGGATAGTCTGTGCTTGGCAATGTGGCTGCTAAGTAGGTCACAAATCAGGGGTGGTTGCGCTTATTGTTTTCAAATTATGTACCTTAGTTGGCATATTAATTTATTACATTAGTGGGAGATAGAATATGTAATGGTTTAGTGAATTATAAGCTTTCTTTTGTGATAAGTAACTAATTGTGATTAATGAGAGCCCAGTGTCACATTTGCTTACGTGTATAGCGGCATGCTAATTAAGAAATACAAAGTTCAGAGTGGAATGGCTAAAATTAAGACTTGCATCAAGTAGTCACTTATTAAATTAATTAAAAAAAATTAACTAACAGAATTTAGTAAATGCGCATTGACAGTAGTCAATCCTTTAAGCCATTCCAAACCACCCTTTCTTTATGTACAGTTATCCTGAGAAATAATAATTTGCTGGCCCAAAGAATTTGAATTACTTGAATGACTGGCTCAGTTATTAAGCCAGTCATTCCCATGACAAATTGCCAAAAAGTTTTATTTGACAGTCATAAGCATAAATTAATATTTTCTTTACCAATCTTAATTGTTTAAAAAAATTTCATAAATGACTGGCTCACTCAGTCTTTCCTGTGGTAAAATTTTAAAAACTGTCTTCGCTGCATATGGATATTTCTCAAGACCATTACAAATTCTGGTTTTGGCCGGCTTAATGGGTTAACCCTTTCAAATTTAGTCGAAAAAATCTAAATATTTCACATTTACAGGGCAAGAGAAGACTATTTTTGAAAATTTACCACTGGAATGACTGGCTTGCTAACCAAGCCTGTCATTCCAGTGGTAAATTTTCAAAAACAGTCTTCTTGCCCTGTAAATATCCATTCCGCAAGACCACTTTAGTGTCTGTTTTTGACTGACATAACCAGTAAAGGGTTAAATAAATATGGGACCGACAACTAAAATGGTGTCTCATATGAGGATTAACCGTATCAACAACAAAATCCTGAAAAAGTAAATTCTTTACGATGTGTAGCATTTTCTGTTGAATATTTTGAAATTATATAGGGCAGTAATGGCTTCCAGTCATATTAATTTCAAAACATTCAACAGATTTCCTATTTGGTTGAGATATTGAGATACATGGAATTTATCTATGAAAGGGCTAATAAAGAGGTTATGTTAACCTGTCACCTGAATCCCAATATTACTCAATGAATATCATCATGTATACTGAGTGAAGTGTGTTAATTAAATGTCTGGAACAGTACAAGATAAATTTGTATATAGTATAAATACATCTGATTTTAATTTTTCTCTCATTGTCTTACATTCTCAAACTAGTAAATATATAATGCATATATTATTGGATTATTATATAATACATGCATAATTATTTTATTACTAATAATTTATTAGAGAATTGTATAAAAAATTGTGTGAGTGTAAAGTAAATATATTTATATATCGCATCGATTAGTGGAATGTGTTGCTGTTAGTGATCTTACCAACATCTGTCATGTTCACTGATATTAGAAGTCCATAATACTAATACTAGTCAGGGATTCTCATAAGGGTCCTTTTGGCGGTATAAACCTCCAAAATGCAAACTGGGCTCCCCAAAATTAGTGGCAGAGGGGGGGGGTTCCTTTGGGCCCCTGTAAATTGTGTACGATTATTAAATACTATTTACTTTAGAGGTATTTGCACAAAAACACTGAGAAAATCTAGTATGGGACACTCACAATTCATAGCTGTGATCTTACCTTCTAATTTTAGCATGGATGAGAAAAAACTGCATTGAACCCCCCCCCCCCCCCCCCCCCCCCCCCCCCCCCCCCCCCCCCCCCCCCCCCCCCCCCCCCCCCCCCCCCCCCCCCCCCCCCCCCCCCCCCCCCGATGGCATGGGAAACACGGATACTAGTATTAAAGACTTCTGTCAATATCTATTAGAACATTTAACCATAATAGCTATAGCACTGCTGTTTCAAGGGTAATGAGATAGGAGCCATCAACTTTGGTGGCTACTTTTAGGCATATCAACCTATACGATCAGTGCGATGTAGGTTCTGGACAATATTATTGGTCATTTTCCCTATTGAAGCCAATAGTAAACAAGAGCAATCAGAGACTGCAGGCCCTTGTGTCCCGTCTTTGTCAAGTTTTTAGATGTTTTTGACTATCCAGATTTTAAGCTAATCTGTGTGAGCTTATACAATCACGATTTGTCTGTCTCTCTTCTGTCAACAATTGTGGCACATTTCACTATTTGTTGATGGATTTAAACAAAATTTTGCAGATATGTATAATGTTCCTTTAGTCAATTGCTATTTGAAGGCATGGCCACTTATCATATCTGCAAAATCTGTTTTTAATTCATCAATAAATGGTGAAACGTAGGTTATGGGCCTTTCAATATCTTCAAAGTATTGGTGTTATTAGGACTTCTACTAGCCAGCAGGGTGAACCTCGAAATGTTGAGTACTATTAGGTTTTATGTTTGAAACGCAATATATGTCCTAAAAACTCAGAAACTGCCGGATGTGTAGCATTTTGCATAATTGACATAATTAGCATATTAATTAGGTCAAATCACTAAATCAAGAATATCTTCGTTATTAAGCTACCTAGAGACTTTGTTTTGGTGTCTGGGCCCACATCATCTAACATAGTTTCAGGCCCATACAACCAATCCAATTGTCTGAAATCAAATATGGGGTCAATCGTAAAATTGTAATAACTCGGAATCCATTGATGATAGATTTTGATTTGGTGTCTAGACCCATGTTTGCAACCCTGAGGAATCGATCTAACATAGTTCCAATCTCCTACGACGCATCCAATTGTCTGAAATCGAATATGATCGCCATACAGGCCTTTAAGCCTTAAATTTGTTCAAGAAACAAGCCACACATTTTGACTCTGGCTTGTTTCGTGCTCTATTTTTTCCTGGAAATACCAGTCGAATAAAAAATATTCTCTATGGAGCCAATGTGCTCTACGTTCTCACCCAGACGAACACTACCATTGAATCACTCTCACTCTTCTGACATTAGAGAGCCAGCAAGGTGGTACCAGTTGTCATCAGGTCGCTCCGAGTGGTGTCATCCTCATCCAGAACTTAGTTTAGTCCAGCGATGTTGGTTTGGGTAGGAACTTTCAGGGCTGATACCTTAATCATTAGGGTATGACACTGTGTCAATTCCCTGATAGCGCATGCATTCCCAAGATGCCCTTGCATTTCTCCCCACGGTTGGTGACGGTGACATTGATGGCAAGAACTGAGCCATCCCACTTCTCCATTTGAACATGGCAAGAGATGTCAGCTTTCCAGCACCAGTACACGAGTAGTATGAACACATCTGTTTCAGCAATAAGGGCGCGCACAGTCCAAGCTCTGCCTGATGCTGCTTCATTACACCGCACAATACCGCTAGCTCAGCTCACAAGTTCAGCTGCAACCACGATCATGTGTACAGAATAGGTGTGAGTTACCGCTTGTGGTCCTTGTTTCTCATGTCATTAAAGCCAGATAGAGGTGAGTTCAGGGTCATCTGATATCCAGTCACGCCCTCTCCATCTCTTCTCTGCCTCTTGTGATCTTTTGCGATGACACCATCATACCAGTCAAAGATGATATAGGTTTCTGCTCCTCTGTATTTGGCGAGACAAGATTTCATTCCATTAGCATTACCATTAGATGAGAAGCATCTTCTAGCAGTCTGGAGGAGGAGGGTTATTTATGATGAAACCGATGCGGTTGACCAGCTCCGACTTGTTAACCTTTCAGAGGCAAACATAGTCTTCACCTATTCCTAGATCAGATTGTGGAAGCCATCTGGGAGGAAACGTATCTCTGCATCTCCTGTTCAATCTCTACCGAATCTCACTATCATGTACGTTGCCATCTGCAGATGCCACATGTCCATTAATGATGTTGTAACAGGATGCCGATTGTTCAGTGATCCTCTGTAGATCATCCAGGTTGATCTGCCGGTCCTCTCTATCCAATTCCTGTCTCTTTCCCCCTTCTTTGTGTTTGACAGGTGTAGAGTTTCTTTATCAGGGCTGTACATGTCTCTATGGCGATAGACAGGTGAGAGCAGACACCGAGTGACTCAATCTAGACAGTTGTTCTGAGTTAGTGAAGATACCCTTCATGGCCCCAGCTTGCTTGATGTATATCTACTCCCCAAACAGGTCACCAGACACAACCGCAATCATGTGCTCCATCAAGGATAGCCTTCTTGGCATCCAGTGGTGTATGTCCAGAAGGTGCCGGCTGATGTACAGCGCATAATGATGCTGCCCAGCTGCAAAGAAATATGGATCATCATCCAGCCGTGAAGAATTGGTTTACAAGCATGGTCAGCGTGATAAAGCAGTCCACCCAGCTTGCACGTGGGATACGCTCTTGCCGTCACGAGACATGTAGCAGTAACTTCATGACTTTTCTCTCCCACTCTGCAAGAAATCGCGAAACAGTGCATCGACAACCATACGAAAAGCAGCCATGCCTTTCGTTTCTATTGAAGATGTTGGTAATACCTCTGTCCGCAGCACCGATGAGCTCCTCAGCACCGGCAGCTTTCATGTTGTGTCTGATTGTGCCAATGAAAAACATTAAGGTGTGCATGATACCTGGTGTAAGAACCACACTTTTCCATCATACAGGATCACTCCACTCGATGAGGAAGATGAAGTAGAGCTGCTGGTCAGGTGGATGTGGAGCATGCCAAGGCGTTTGAGCAACTGATCGAGGAGGGCCATGGTAGATGAGATGGTGGCGAAGCGATGAGTGAACCGAAGCCGCAGTCTTGGGCTTGTGCATGCCAATCTGAGCGCGGTCCTGGAGGGCATTCAAACCAGTCCACCCCATTTGGATTGAACCTCGGAGAAATATGACGCATTCTTACTCTAGGTGTTGGCTAAGGTGACAGAGTAGTTGACTGACAGTCTGACACGTAGGAACCTCCGGGAAGGTTGGATTCATCTTTGGTCCATCGTAATACTCAATCTGGAGAGTTCTTTGAGTGAGGCGGAGGTTGGCTGTTTCTGTCTTTTCCGGATGAGGGATCTTCCGCTGCATCACATCAGGAATAGCACTGCCAGCGTTTATGATTCCCGCCGGATGCTATGTGAACTCTGTTGCCATATCGTGAGTTGCACAATGCACATTTGGAGTGAAGATAACCAAGTCATCATTGTCACACCAGCTGAATATTGGGAAATGCAGCATTAAAGACCGAGTGTTCTGTGGGACACTTCATTATTTTGAGATACTGACTTGACTACTGATTTCTATTAGAGGATGAGGAAATGATGGTATGCTCGTTCAAATTGCTGATGAAATCCGAGCTTCAGAACTGATGGTGGTTTTACTGGAGGTCCCAAACTGATTGGGTTGGTACTTTTGCTGGATATACTAAGCATACATGAGGGTTTGGAATAATACAGACAAGACTAGAGTCAAATGTTGCACTTGTCTTGAAGCATTTTCTTATACAGATATTAATTCAGGCCATAATCTTAAGGCAATGGAATGCTGCTGACTTTTGCTTTGACCCTTCTGACCAAGCGGTCAACATCATCAGAAACAAGAGACTACGTATATGACATCAGCCTATCTACTTTTACATACATCTTTAAGCGTTTCTAAACAAGAGCCACCAGAAGACGACATATCCTCTGGACCCTGACATTTCAGTGATTGAGGAAAGTCAATTGATAGCTGATAAACACAAAGCAAGAGGTGTCACAAGAAATGATGGATAGATGAAGTCAAATGGCCACACGATTTCAGTGTTTCTAAAGGTATCACAAACTCCAAGAAGGCCACCGACCAAGTCAACCAATCTGATTCATTTGAAAAACCTGACTTAAATCACATCAATAATCAATCAGGTTTTTCAAATGAAGCAGATTGGTTGAAATCACATCAATGATCAACGGGTTCAAATTCATTCAGCAAAACCTTTCTCCTTCGATCAATACTTATCATTACATTACTTATTGATAAAACAGCCACATTGAAGCTGTGCTCTAGGAATCTAGATTTAGAAAGCTCTACCAGCTTCTGGAGCTGGGTACCCGGTTCCCAACAACCGGGTACCCGCCTGCCAGATGCCAATTCTTGTTTGCATAGCAACAAGAGAATACAAGCTTTTTGTCTTAGGAGAAATCTTAGTTTTCTGTTTTTTCCGTGTTTTCTGCTGTTTCTATACTACTGGGTTACTGGATTAACAAGCGGCCCAAGGGCCTGTGGCGCTCACCTGGACCATTGGCATTTAAACCATTTGCATTTAAATAGACATGATGGATGATTTTCAGAAAATCCAAGATGGCTACCAAAAAATTGGCCAATCAAGATTCTCGTTTAATATGTTGCAGCCTACCATCATAGGATCGTTCCACCCAAGTTTTGTTGAAATCGGGCTATTGATTGAAGGAGTAACATTTTTAAATGGTTCCGGAAAACTTTCAGAAAATCAGGTGGCTGCCAAAACATTGACCTATCAAAATTCTGAATAGAAGTTCTAGAGTCTAGACGACAATAGGATCCTTTCAGTCACATTTGGTTGAAATTGCCCAAGCGATTAATGAGTAGTAGCATTTTATACAAATTCCCATTTTTTGGAAAATCCAAGATGGCCACCATCAAAATCAAGAGGTTAAAATTCTGTATGTATATTCTGAAGCGTACCAGCCTAGGGTTCTTTCAGCTGAGTTTGTTTGAAATCGGCCAAGCGGTTAATGATAAGTAACCATTTAACTGATTTCCCAAAATGTTCAGAAAATCCAAGACGGCCGCCAGAAGAATTGACCAATCAAAATTCTGTATACAAGTTCTGAAAACTACCGCCCTAGGCTCATTCCAACCAGTCTGGTTGAAAATGCCCAAGCAGCTAATGAGAAGTAGCATTTAAAAAAATTTTCACAAATTTTTGGGAAAATTCAAGATGGCCACTGAACAAATTGAGCAATAAAAATTCTGTATACAAGCTCTGAAGCATATCACTTTAGGGTCCTTCCAGCCAAAGTTTGCTTGAACTCGTTCAAGCGGTTAAGGAGGAGTAGCCTTTTAACTGATTTACAAATATTTTCAGAAAATCCAAGATAGCTGCCTGAAAAATTGACCAATCAAAATTCTGTATATGGTTCTGAAACCTATCAGCCTAGTATCCTTCCAGCCAAGTCTGGTTAAAATTGCTCAAGCAGTTAATGAGTAGTGGCGTTTTAAATGATTTCCCGCCATTTTTCAGAAAATTCAAGATGGCCACCAAAGAAAAATGACCGATCAAAATTATGTGTACAAGTTCTGAAGCATCCTATGCTAGGATTCTTCCATCCGAGTTTGATTGAAATCGGCCAAGTGGTTATCGAGGATAGGCTTTTAAGTGATTTCCAGAAATTTTGAGCAAATCCAAGATGGCCACTGGAAAAATTGACCAATCAAAATTCTGTATACAAGTTCTGAACCATACCGGCATACTATCCTCCCAGCCAAGTCAGGTTGAAATTGTCAAAGGAGTTAATGAGGAGTAGCGTTTTAAATGATTTCACACCATTTTTCAGAAATTTCAAGATGGCCGCTGAAAAAGTGGAACAATCAAAACTCTGTATACAAGATCTGAACCATACTATGGTAGGGTTCTTCCATCCGGGTTTGATTGAAATCGACCCAGTGGTTCTCGAGGCGTAAGCTATTTACAGAAATTTTCAGAAAATCCAAGATGGCTGCCAGAAAAATTGCCCAATCAAAATTCTGTATACAAGTTCTGAAGCCTACCGCTATAGGGTCCTTCCAGCTAAGTCTGGTTGAAATTGCCCAAATGGTTAATAAGGAGTAGCATTTTAAACAATTTCCCACCATTTTTCGGAAAATTGAAGATGGCCCCCATCAAAAAAAAATTGACCAATCAAAATTCTGTATACAAGTTCTAAAGCCTACCCCCATAGGATCATTCATGCCAAATTAATTTCAAATCTGCCATGCGGTTAATGAGTCGCGCTTTTAAGCAAAAGTTGACGGATGGATGGTCGCCATGCCATAAGCTCACTTGGCCATTCTGGCCATGTGAGCTAATAATGGAAGGCGCCACTGAACCTCAGATCGTATTCTTTCATATTATTTCTCTAGTTATATGGAGATTTTATATCTCTGAAATTTTGTGTGTGTTGCATGTCCCATTTTTTGAACCCGGGACTGGGACGTGTGTTTACAACGAAATATGCCAGGTAAGCTCGCCTCCTTTAAATCCCAACGGCGATTGGACAGTATTATGAAACTTTAGGCATTTGTCTAGTTTTTTAACACTAAAATTGCCTTACGTTGTTCTTCCGTGTGGTCCGAGCGGGTGACGTCACACCCTTTTATCGCTCGGATTATTTGGTGAAGGAAATGTTTCATTAATTCACGCATCTTATTCTTGGTAGCTGCGTGCATTTTTGTACCAGAAACTTCAGAATTATGTCAAGTTTTGCGTGTAATCACGATGTATTGATCGATGATTTCAAAATTCTTGATTAAGATGTGTGTTCTGCGCTTTACTGTGTTCTACAGCGGTAGTGTTAATTCATTATGTTGTTCCTTCTTGTATCGTTTGGCGATCGTTTGAGTGGTTTAATTTTGAAATTAATTCTTAAATATACCGCGAATGTATCCGATACGGTTCCTGGTTCCGTTTTATACATCCTGCAGGATCAATTTATGGGTGTATTATTGGCCCGCTCTCGTTCTTGTCGCCAGCTTACGTGATCTTGGTTGTAACGTTCCGGGTGTTGGGTGCCGGAGGGTTTATCTTACTATTTGAAAATTATTTATCTGCCTTCCATTCCTGTTTCGTTCCGCTTGCTTATTTAGGTCTTGTACTTGTTTTTAGGCCAAGCCTACCCCGCCATCATGTCCGGAGTGCCACAAGTTTGTTAAGGTCGCCTTCAAGGACCATGTCCGTTATTGTTGTGACAAGTGTAGCGTTGACGATCGGTGTAGTGTCTGTGCAGTGTGAAGGACTTGGCGGGGTCTGACAGACCAAAAAGAAATTGAGGAGCATCCGTTTCGGCCCCTGGGGGTGCTCCTCGTCTGCAGTTGGAGTGTTCAGAGATGGCACCCCGGCGTGGTTTGAGCCCGCTATGCAAGGCTTCTTGCATAGCGTCCTACCCACGCTGATACCAAAGACTGCCGTGCAACCTCTCCATGTCTGGTAGGGATCCTGTTCTTGGACAGGGTTCTGGACTGGTTACTGAGGGGGCCATCTTGTATGGCTCCCTGGTGGTCCCATGGGCTCCGGCCTGGCGGGTACTGCTTCTCTGCAGCCACCTCCGGGTGGTCCAGTAGCCGGTCCGTCAGGCATGGGAGCTGTCCATCAAGATGGCTCCAGTGTCTCTTCGTCCTGTGACGACTCTTTGGGGTCTGAGGATGAGGAGGCCGAAGAGGAGAGGCTGTTGCGGCCTGAGATACCGCGGATGGAGCGCATGGAGGTCGATGCCGTCCTGGACGGAACCGCCCTCCATTTGTCTGGCTTGGCGCAAGCCATGGCAGCCGCTCCACCCGTAGTTGAGGTCACACCAGTAGCGGGCACCAGTCCAGTGCTGGTTGGTTTGCCACCAACCGACACAGTTGATGGGTGTGGCTGGCCAGGCATGGTACTGACCTAGTCCAGCGGCCATATACGGGGTGCCGTTGGCGCCCGTGTATGGCCACGGTTCCGTAAACGCTGCGGGCCTACTCCATGGAACTGTACCGGTGTTGTTGGCTATCCAGCAGTGGCTCCTTGCCGGGAGGCCGCTGCTGGTAGACCCGTGAACACACCAATGGGTGATGTGTTTACGGGGATCATCCTCAGAAGTGGACTGGTCTGATGCTCTGGCTTGGCTAGCCAGGGTGGACCCGTCCGTGGTCTCGGCCACAGTTGAGGAAGACATGCCCCGTCTGTCAGTTGCATCAATTCGGATGGGGGTCTTGCCCGCGGCTCGGATCCAGTCCATTGGACTGGATCCAAAGTTCAAGGACTTGCTAGAGGCTAGATATGCCAAGCAACTCACGACTAAGTCAGCTCCCTGCGGCCTCTAGGGAGGTGTGGGCAAGGTGCCGTATTCCCAGGGTGGAGTACGAGCGTTATGGTGTGGTCCCGACGGTCACTGAGGATGACCATTGGGTTCTTGGCATCCAGAGTGCAGGAGCGGGTGGCCCCGCTCAGGCACTTGTGGACAAGAGCCAAGCACACAGTGAAGAAGTCCTATCCCTCTGTGATGAGGGTGTGAGGGCAGCTATGAATGCTGTCAATCACTCATCGCTTATCTTATCTTACCCTGTGCCACCTGCTGCGCTTTCGTGCGTCAACGACGGCATTGTGCTGTCGATGGACACACTGGCCAGGGTGCTGGTGCGTGTGACCAAGTCCATGAGGCAGATGATCCTTGACCATATGCGTCCGGCTATGGCTGTCAGGGAGCGTTTGTTTGGAACATCCCTGAACGGCCCTAGCATCTTTGGTGGGCCATCCTAGAGGACACGGCCAACATCGTGCAGTCGGTTAGCAGTGAATCTTCAGCTAGAGCTAGTGCGTCAGGCGCATGTACTAGGGGCTGTAGCGAAACCACTAGCTGCTCAGCCTTCCTCCAAGAGGCAGAAGAAGCATAAGAGCAAGGTGAAAGCCAAGCCAGCTCCTTCTACTCTTACTGGGCCTTCTCAGCCGCCTGCGGCTAAGAAGGCGAGGAGGATTGTGGAGGCCCCTGCCCACCCTAGTGGTGGCCCTGATCGCCCGAGAGGCGGCAAGGGCAAAGGGAAGTCCTCCAAGGGCGGAAAGTAGGGACCGGATTGTACCTGCGGATATGATAGCTCCCTTCGTATCCGTCTGGACCACGCATGTGCGACAGGAACAGCGGTACCAGTTAGACTTGTCAAGCTAAGACCAAAATGGTTCTCTCTCTCCCTCGTTAAGAGGGGAGGGGGTGGGAGTGGATCGCAAGCCAGACACCCGCAATAGGCGTCAATGCGCCTACAGTGGGTGGAAGGCTCATGCGTTTCGTCGAGGCTTGGCGAGGTGTGACATCAGGCAGTCTGGTACTGGGATGCATATCCCAGGGGTACATGCCAGAGTGGTGGGATTTCCCGCCACAAAATCTGTCTTTGGCACCTGTCTGGACTCCTGTACCAAAGGGAGCCAGACAAGTTAGAAGCCATTCAAAACAAAGTGTCAGCTTTGCTTCTGAAGGGAGCATTAAAACCTGCAAATCAGAGCACACCGGGCTTCTATTCAAACGTGTTCATTGTCCCCAAGAGCACAGTGGCGTGGAGACCCGTGCTCAATCTCAGGCCATTGAATTGGTTTATCCATACGCCTCGGTTCAAAATGGAAACTCCAAGATCGGTAATGGCAGGATTGAGGAAAGGAATGTGGTGTGTGTCGATCGATCTGAAAGATGCATATTTCCAGATTCTAATGAACAGGGGTTGTCACAGGTTTCTGAGATTCTCGTTTCAGAATCGTGTCTGGGAGTTTGTAGTCCTCCCATTCGGCCTGTCGACAGCCTAAGGGGTTTCACCAGAGTGGTCCTAGCGGTGACAGCATTTCTCAGAAGAGAGAACGTGGCGCTTCACTCCTACATAGACGATTGGCTTATTAAGGCAGACACGCCAGCCAGGTTAGGAGTGGATACTGCTCTGACTCTGAAATTACTTTCAGATCCAGTTGTACATGTATCTGATGTCTTTGTGGAAACAGAGAACAGAACCCCTGTCAAAGCTGGTACGAGTTTGGGAGCCAATAATATCGCATCTTGTATGGTGGAAGGAGCGTCAGAATCTCCTAGTAGGAGTTTCGTTTCACCTACCCCACCCCCAGCTGTCCGTGTACATGGATGCATCGCTGGAGGGGTGAGGGACCTGTCTGGAAGAACACCAGATTTCAGGCACATGGACTCTCCAAGAGAGTCAGCTGCATATGAATCTGTTGGAAATGATGGCACTGGAAAGGTTTCTTCCAGAAGTTAGGGTCAAGGTGATATTGATACGGTCGAACAATTCGACAGTAGTATCATATATAAATCGCCAAGGAGGGATCAGGTCACCCACAATGTGTATGAAGGTGTGGCACTTGATTCAATGGTGCAGGAATTACTGTTGTTTTGAAAGAGCTCACATTTCTGGGCGATTGAACATTCTGGCGGATACTTTGTCTCGCAGACAGAGGATTCTGTCAACAGAATGATCTCTCAGCCCTCCAGTTCTACAAAGGATCTTTGAGCATTGGGGCAAACCAAACATGGACTTGTTCGCCACAAAGGAAAATGCTCAAATCATGACTTATGTCTCGCCGATTCCAGATCCAAATGCCGTCGATACAGACGCTCTGGCGATAAGCTGGAGAGGGATGCACGCGTACCCACCCACCATTCTTCTGCCAAAGATTTTGGTGAAGAGCAGGGAGGAGCCGTGCCTGGTCCTGCTAATAGCACCATATTGGTCAAGCAGGGTGTGGTGCACGGATCTCCTGGGGGAAAATCCAGTGCAGCTGCCCAAGATTCCGAACATAATCTCCCCGGCCAAGGGCCGCTTTCTACACGAGCGGTCCGAGATATTCAAATTGACTGCGTGGATGTTATCAAACAACGTTCCACATGGGAAGGCTTTTCTCAACAGGCTGCGAGTTTTATTGCAGCTGCGAGGTCAACCTTCAGTCATATAACAACAAGGTTAACAAATTTGCAGAGTGATGTGAAGGAAAGGGTGTTGATCCCTTTCAATCCACTATTCAGCAAATATCAGACTTTCTCTGTGAGCTCTTCTTTACAGGACTGGCTCCTGTCACCATTGCTGGATACAAGTTAGGTTTGGCATCAGACAGGCATCAGTTATCCCTTGTTTAGCCAACAGGGATAGTCCAGAGGTGGCCCAGTTAAACATGATGGTGAAGGGATTGAGCAATCTCTGACCGAGACAACCGGTAGTCATTCCAGCCTGGAGTCTATCTTTGGTGCTTAATGTGCTAGCCAAGCACCCTTTCGACCCTTTGGGTTCGGCTAGTCTAAAGCATCTGACTCTAAAGGCATTTTTTCTATTGGCAGCTTCCTCAACTAGAAGGCGCAGTGAGATCCATGCATTTTCAGCAGAGGGACCGATTTATTGTCTCTGGAGAGGGTCTGCGACTGCTGCCAAGAGGAGAATTTATGTCAAAGAATCAATTTTTGAAATATCCCGGCAAACCGATCATTATACCAAAACTAACTAGGTTTGATCATGATGCCAGTGCCTGGTGTCTAGTCCGTGCTTTGACCAAGTACAAAAAACGGACAGAGTCTTTATGGTCAAATGATAGACATCTGTGGATCTGCCATAAGAAGCCATATGATGCCGCATCCATGGATACTATCTCTCCTCGGGTAGTAGAATGCATTCAGACTACCCACGAGATTGCGACTGGGCACCAGGTGCAATGTGCTAGGGCTCACGTTGTTAGAGGAATAGCCACCTCGACCACCCTGTTCAATGGTGTCCCATTAGAGGACATCATGGCCGTTGCACAATGGCACTACGTCCTCTTTCACGGATTACTATATGAGGGAAATGTCAGACTCCGCCAATCCACTCGCTTTAGCTGTTTTGAAATGATAGTCTAGTGGCCACACTGCTCGTCTCATTTTGGTAACTTTGAAAAGCAAAAGTATTAAGAACAGACAAGGTCAAGCGAGAGGAATTCAACTATGTGACATGTTTGGGTGAAAGTGTGTTGGTTGGTGGCGCACGTCTGGAATCCATAATTCATGAGGTAATTCAAGTTTGACAGTTTTTTGCATTATGTTTATATGTCATGATCATTCATCTTATATATTCATGCTCATTCCCAGGCTTCTGTGTCAAGAGCTGTTAACCCTCTTCGCACATTTGTGTTTCAGGCGAGATGCATGTTTGTGAGATCTATTTTCTGGACTACAGAAAGATACTTTTGTTAACTCCAGCAAAGTCCACATCTTGACCAGCAAATGAACATTCACCAAACAAGAATTTCAATTTTCTTAACAAATCCTAACCATTAAAGGCATACGTGATAGCAGAGTGGCATTTAGATCGCTTTGAAATGCTCTTGATACAAGATGGGTTAAATCAAGATTTTTAGTGTTGACTCGCAACTTGTCTAAATCTGTGTGTCTGTCTGTGAAATTTGTAACATGATAAAGCTGGATAGGCCACAAATATGGTCGCACAGGTTCCACACATATTCAGTGTAAATTGCACCGATGGTTAAAACAATTTATAATAGCTTTAAAAGAAAACATAACTCATTATTTTGACTACACTTTGTGTAACACACATATATTATTCCCAGCACTGAGATACCAATATCATTCAAGATGACCGTTCATACATTCACAATGGTACTGTAATGTACAATAATTACAAATTAGATTAACAGACATTGATTTATTGAATATTTAAATTAATTAACCCTTTAACACTCAAGACGGCCAAAACAACTTCTGCAATGCTCTTGAGAAATGTCCGCTTGCAGACCAAGGGACTATTTAAAAAATTTACAGACCTAGTCATTCCAGTGAAGTTTTCAAAAATAGTCTTCTCTTGGCCTGCAAATGGACATTTTCAATGAGAAAACTGACTTTCTTGAACAAATTTGATATGGTTAAATGGTTAAGAATATGCATGATAGATATTTATACCGCATTCTGTTGAATTAAAAAAATTAATATGATTGGAACCTGTTGCTGCCTCAAGCAGCAACAGCTTCCAGTCATATTAATTTCAAAATATTCAACAGTTTTCCCGTATTGAAATTGAGATATGGGCAATTCATCGATGAAGGGATTAACTGTTTCAACTATACAGTTCAGATTACATAAATTACATAAACAATGTAAAAAGTATTCTGTTGACTGTGTTAAAACTAATTTGCCATTGGCATCAACAGCCTCCAGTCGAATTATATTCAAAATATTCAATAGCTTTCCTGTATAGTTACTTTGAAATGGAGCCCTTGTGATTTCCGTGGTGAAATGTCACTTCTTTGCGTTCACTCTAATCATGACAATAATCTAGACTATTCTGCCCGATTCAGAAACAAATTTTACATCTCTTTCTAGGTTCTCCCTAGTTCCATTAAGCTTGTCAGCCACGGGTATTTGTGTTGGTCAGATGGGTTCTCGGAGTACATAAAGGTCTTCTGCCTGAACACATTTACATACTCGTGTACTCGAGATCTTAATTCTGTGGGGGGTGAGAATTAATCCTAGTATGGCAGTCTAAAGATGGTCAAAATGGCCAAAACCTACAGTGGTCTTGAGGAATGTCGATTTGTAGGCCAAGAGAAGACAATTTTTGATAATTTATGGCCGGAATGAATGGCGTGATAATCTATTGCGCCAGCCATGGGAAAGTTTCAAAACATTAGTCTTCTCTTGCCATGCAAATAGATATTTCACAACACCACTGCAAGGCCAGGTTTTCCTGGCTTGATCATTAAAAGGTTAGGATGAATGATGGTCCTCAGGAAACCTTGATCTGTGGGTTCATGGTCAGGATCCAGTCCACCGTCTCTCCCAACAGCTGCATGTTATAATGCCTGGAATATAAGCAATAGTATGCAGTTTTACAGTTCTATTAGAGTGCAGTTAACCCTTTCAACAACAGATCGCAGAAAAAGGAAATTCTTTATGTTGTATAGTATATTCTGTTGAATATTTTGACACAAGAGACCCAAGGGGCCTGTGTTGCTCACCTGGAGCACCATAAATTTTTGTCAAACTTGTTGGGTGGTGGTTTTTTAGTCTTTTAAATGAGTTTGTGGACGTTTTGGCACGGTGCCCATGTTTTTTTGACGGATCAACTTCCCTTGAACAAACTTGAATGGCCCGTAGTCCTTAATCATACCGCCAAAATTTCGGCCTGATCCCTTCAGCGGTTCTGGAGGAGTCGTTTGTTATCCAAGATGGTCGCCCAGCCATTTGGTCAATCAAGTCCTCATGAACAAACTTGGCTTACCTCTTTGCCTACATGAAGATTCCCGAAGCGGTTTCGGAGATTTTTAGACGTTTCTTAAAATCGGCCAAAATCCAAAATGGCCGATTGGGTTCATTTGAACAAACTTGGATCCCTATGCCTGAAGGATGCTTCCTGCCAAATATAATTGAAATCGGCCTAGCAGTTCTGGAGAATTTGCTTTAGCATGAGAGCTTTTGACGACAAGATGGCCACCAAACTGTTTATCCGACAGTTTCGAAAATTGCAAATTTGAGCTCAGAATACCCAAAAACATATAGAACCATATTTGGCCTCAAAATCCATCAAATAAAAAAATCCAATATGGCCGCCAAACACGCTACATTTTGATTGGCCCACGGCGGCCATGTATTTTGATGGATCAACTTCCCTTGTACAAACTTTAATAGGGCTTAGTCCCTAATTATATCCTTCAAATTTCGGCCCGATCCCTTCAGTGGTTCTGGAGAAGTCGTTTTCGGGAAAACTAGGTCATCCAAGATGGCCACCGAACCACTTGGTCAATCAAGTCTTCTTGAACAAACTTGGCGTACCTCTTTCCCTAGATGATGTTTCATGAGTTTTGAATCAATTCCCCAAGCAGTTTTTACACATTTCCTAAAATCAGCCGAAATCCAAGATGGTCGCCGGCCAATCGGCTCCATTTGAACAAACTTGGATCCCTATGCCCTAAGGATGCTTCCTGCCAAATATAATTGAAATCGGCCTACTGGTTCTTGAGAAGTCGTTTAAAGGAAAAGTTGACGGACAGATGGCACACGACGGAATCAATATGACTGGAAGAAATTTAGTTTCAAAATATTCGACAGTTTTCCTGTAGTTGAAAATGAGATATGAGACTTCATCATTGACAGGGTTAAACCATAAGTCTACAATAAATACATTAGGGATCAACAAAGTGATCTTAGACCACTTAATGGTTAGGCCATCTAAATTATTGCCCAGTGAATGTACATTTTGAGGTCAAGAAGACTTTTTTTAGAATTTACCATTGGAATGACTGGCCCGATTATCAAGACAGTCATTCCAGTGATAGATTTTCTAAAATATTCTTCTTGGTTTGTAAATGGCGATTCTTCAAGAACGCTGTCAAGGAGAGATTTGCTCGCCTTAACGATTAAAAGCTTAAAATTCCCATGTCTCAATCACAAGTTAAACCCGAGATATGGGATACTTGGTGATTTCTGCGCAACTTACCCAGGATGCAATGCCTGGATGACATATTGCTTGTAACTATTGGATGTCAGAATAATATAAGTATATTATCTGTACTGACTGGGAGTTTTTAAAACAAAAAGGCCTCCACCTGTCCGTGTGACTGGTCATTTGTTAGCTATATCTTGCGGTGTAAACAAGGAGAGATTAACACCAGTAGCTTCACAGCACACTTTTCAATACTTATACAGTCAGTGCAAGTGTGTCACTTTCCAGTGTAAAATACGAGAAACTGTTGCATATTTTGACAATAATAGCTAGATAAGCATGCATTGTCTGTACCTGGCTATTCCACGGAATGTTCTCATCTTTTGTCCAAAGTCAGCGATACAGCTGGTAGTTGTATAATTGCCAGCACATTTACAATACCTGCGCATGTTACACTCTTTCACCTGTGGTAGAAGCACGGGTTCACATCATTATTGACAATTTCCATTCTTAATCCTTTCACATCTGAAATCCCTATATTAATGGCAGTGATGACAGCAGATGAATATTTAACCCTTTAACACTCATGGTCTTGAGAAATGTCCATTTGCAGACCAAGAGAAGACTATTCTTTGAAAATTTACCACTGGAATGAATGGCTCGGTAACAGAGCCAGTCATTTTAGTGGTAAATTTTGGTCTGCAAATGGATATTTTCTAAATTTTCTTGAACAAATTTAAGTCTTAAAGGAAATCTCACCGTATCTTATACTAACTATTCATATGATAGAATTTGCCACCCATAATCCATCCCTGACATTTTAGCTTTTTATTATGCCAACAACGAAACCACGCTTTAGTAGAGAAATGTTTACACATTTCTACAGCCTATGATGGCAGTCATGATTTGCTTTTCAGCTAATCAGAAAAAACCTAGCGTGTCTGCCTCTCAGTCATGGAGGTGCCACCTATAGTTTGGCAATGTGATAAAACGCAATCATACAGGTAAGCTGTTGAATATTTTGAAACTAATTTGACTGGAAGTTGTTGCTGTCTATATCTCAACAACTTCCAGTCAAATTAGTTTCCAAATATTCAACGGGACGAGTATTACATAATAAAGAATGTAATACATTGGCACTTACATGACATCACACACTATCGCTATTACAAAGCAGATAACTGTTATATGGATAAGGAAATGTGACAGGATATGGATGATATAGAATCTATAAACCATCATCTATCTGTGCAATATAGCATTTGAGATCAGATTAGCATCCCGTTAAAGGTTAATGGTCAAACCAGCCAAAACACCGTATACAGTGGTTTTCAGAAATGTCCATTTGCAGACCAAGAGACTATTCTTGAAAATTTACACTGGAATGACTGGCTCAATAACCGACCCAGTCATTCCACTGTTAAATTTTCAAAAACAGGCTCGATAACCGACCCAGTCAATCCACTGTTAAATTTTCAAAAACAATCTCTTGGTTTGCAAATTGACATTTTCTATGAGAACAGGGAAATTTTCTTAACCAGATTTGACCGTTGAAGGGTTAACAAACAAGAGGCCCAAGGGAAGACGGGAAAAAAATGTCACTGGAAAAATCTATCAATGTCACTGGAAAAATCTATCAATCAAACTTCTGAATGGAAATTCTCGGGTCTATGATCATATATCATTTTAGCTGAGTTTAGTTGAAACTGCTAAAAGTCGTAAGAAGCAATTTGACAATTTTCGGTACATTTTTCATAAAATCTAAGATTTTCACCCAAAAAATTGATGAATCAAAATTCCAAATGGATGTTCTGGTGCGTACCACCATAGAATCTATCTAACCAGATTTGGTTGACATATGTCATATGGAAGAGTAGCATTTTGACCATTTCCAGTACATTTTTCATAAAATCTAAGATTTTCACCCTAAAATTTGACGAATCAAAATTCTGAATGGAAGATCTAGAGCCAGTCACAATAGGATCATATTAGCCCAATTTTGTTGAAATCGATCAAAATGGTAAGGAGAAGAAGCAATTTGACAATTTCTGGTAAATTTGTAATAAAATCTAAGATTTTCACCCAAAAATTTGACGAATCAAAATTCCGAATGGAAGATCTAGAGCCTATCACAATAGGATCCTTTTAGCCCAATTTTGTTGAAATCGATCAAAATGGTAAGGAGAAGAAGCAATTTGACAATTTCCGGTAAATTTGTAATAAAATCTAAGATTTTCACCCAAAAACCTGATGAATCAAAATTCCGAATTGAAGTTCTGGAGCCTACCACCATAGAGTCCTTTCAGCCAAATTTGGTTGATATCGTTCAGAATTGTAAGGACAAGAAGCAATTTGACAATTTCCGGTACATTTTTCAGAAAATCTAAGATTTTCACCCAAATATTGATGAATCAAAATTCTGAATGGAGGTTCTAGTTCTAGAGCCTACGACCATAGGGTATTTCCAGCTAAATTTGGTTGAAATTGGTCAAGTGGTTAATGAGTAGTGTTTTAAAGCAAAAGTGGATGGACAACGGACGGATGGACAACAGAGTCGCCATGGCATAAACTCACTTGGCCCCCGAAGGGCCAGGTGAGCTAATAACTATTACAACAATGCTTTCAGGTATAAGAAGAGAAATCACAGATTGCAGCCATTCAATGTTCTGAATTAACTTTTTTGGATCAAGCATAGTTTGAAAATCTTCTGGAACACCTGACCACGTTCCCAAGAACCAGACATGGATATATCCAGACCACAAATGTTTTTCCTGTACAGGATGAGGGTTTAATTAATTTCAAAATATTCAGCAAAATATTTCAGATGTAGAACACAATGACACAATGTGTCATAATCAGTCTACAGGGGGGAAAGGTGGATGGATAATTCCCATAATCAACTCGATTTCAAGTGAGATAAACCAGGGTTCATTCAAGTACTTTCTAAAACCAGACATATGCTGGTGTCTGTTTGGGAAAGGGCGAGTCCGGGAACTGAGATGCATTGAGAAGCCATCTATGTTCCGAGATATAAACAATAAGTCACTGCTGGATTCAGAAGCATTAAACACATTTCCAAGTACCTTCCAATACTATAGTGCCATTTTCAGGTACTTTTCAGTACTTATGTCAAAATTCCATCATTTTCCATGTCTTCGTCAACAATATTAAAACTAGGACTTGGGCAGCAATGGCTTCCAGTCACATTGTTAGCTCACCTGGCCAGAATGGCCAAGTGAGCTTATGGCATGTCAACCATCCGTCATCCATCTGTCCATCAACTTTTGCTTTAAAATGCTACTCCTCATTAACCGCTTGGCGGATTTCAACCTAATTTGCCTGGAAGGTCCCTATGGGGGTAGGCTTCAGAACATGTATACAGATTTTTGATTGGTCAATTCTTTTCGCCGGCCATCTTGCGGGAAGTCGTTTAAAACGCTACTCCTCATTAACTATTTGGACAATTTCAAGCCGGCTTAGCTGGGAGGATAGTATGCTGGTATGTTTGAGAACTTGTATACAAAATTTCGATTAGTCAATTTTTCCAGTGGCCATCTTGGATTTTCTGACAATTTCTGGAAATCACTTAAAAGCCTACTCGATAACTGCTGGGCCGATTTCAATGAAACTTGGATGAAAGAACCCTAGCGTGGTATCCTTCAGAACTTGTACACAGAATTTTGATTGGACAATTTTTCCGGCGCCCATCTTGAATTTTCAAAAAAATCACAGGGAATCGTTTAAAACGTTACTCCTCATTAACTGCTTGAGCAATTTAAACCAGACTTGGCTGGAAGGATACTAGGCTGGTACGTTTCGAAAACTTGTATACAGAATTTTAATTGGTCAATTTTTCTGCCGGCCATCTTGGATTTTTTTTGAAAATTTCTGGAAATCACTTAAAAGCCTACTCCTCGATAATCGCAGGGCCGATTTCAATCAAACTTGGATGGACGAACACTAGCCTGGTATGCTTCAGAACATGTACACAGAATTTTGATTGGTCAATTTTTCCGGCAAGCATCTGGGATTTTCTGAAAAATAGCGGGAAATCGTTTAAAATGCTACTCCTCATTAACTGCTTGAGCAATTTCAACCAGACTTGGCTGGACGGATTCTTGACTGGTAGATTTCAGAACTTGTATACAGAATTTTGATTGGTCCATTTTTCCGGCGGCCATCTTGGATTTCCTGAAAATTTTGGGATATCAGTTAAAAGGCTACTATTCATTAACCGCTTGAATGAGTTCAAGCAAACTCGGCTGGAAGGATGCTAAAGTGCTATGCTTCAGAACACGTATACAGAATTTTGACGGCTTGATTTTGATGGTGCCCATCTTGGGTTTTCCGATAAACGGGAATTCATATAAAATGCTACTCCTCATTAATCGCTTGGGCAATTTCAACCAATTTTTGGCTGGAAGGATCCTATTGTCGTAGCCTCTAGAAATTCTATTCAGAATTTTGATAGGTCAATGTTTTGGCAGCAATCTCTGATTTTCTGAGTTTTCCGGAACCATTTAAAAATTGTACTCCTTCAAGCAATAACCCGATTTCAACAAAACTTGGCTGGAATGATCCTATGACGGTAGGCTTCAACATATTAAACGAGTCTTGATTGGTCAATTCTTTGGTGGCAAGCTTGGATTTTCCGAAAATCATCCATCATGTCTATTTAAATGCAAATGGTTTAAATGCCAATGATCCAGGTGAGCGCCACAGGCCCTTGGGCTTCTTGTTTAAAAATATTAAACCGTTCAACTTATTAAGCATCGGAAAAATCTTTTGCATGTGTAAAGGTGATACTGTAGTTTACTTATATGTTGTCTTGAGTTTTGGTTACCTCAAATTTTATGGCTGGGTTCATGTCCTTTATACACAATGTCCAGATGATGTAAACAATTACTGAACAAAGTTGAAATATGGAAACAGCTGAGCAGTTTAGAACGTTATTATATACTGACAGTTGCCCACAGCAGCGAAACAACTAACATTCATCCTGGACAAAAACGGGTTCAGTAGTGGTCTTGATAAAGGTCCATTTGCAGACAAAAAGCCCATTTCTAAAAATTTATCACTGGAATGACTGGTTCAATATCCAGGCCAGTAATTTCAGTATTACATTTTCAGAAATAATCTCTTAGCCTGAAAATAGACATTTTCTATGAGAAAAATTGAAATTTTCCTGAATAAATTTGTGGGTTAAAGGTTGTGATTTGTGACCATCGTACAAAATAAGCCTACCCCTTGACATTTAGCGCACGTCAGATCCTGAAGAACAAAGCCCATTGATTTCCTCTGCACAGCCTCTATCAATGACTGCTCAATCTCCTGTATATCATAATCTGTCCTACACTGTGTGCATGACCATATGGCTCTGTGAACAATGACAAATATAGCACAATAAGTGTGCAAAACTACACACAAATGCACAAGCCCTTTACAGTTACATGCATCAACACTTGACAGCTATAAAATGCTGTAAATTTATAGTTTGACTAATCAAGTAGAAACATGGCTGTTGCAAAGTATTAGCCAATAGGCTAGCCAACTAGGGCTGCGCGGTTTGGCTTACAGCCATATCGGTTTCGATATGACTTTTCATATCGGTTTTATGGACATGAAACAAAAAATTTAAATGATAAAAATTAGCACGAAAACAGAACGTATTTTCACGCCCTGATACATTCGTAACGTTTTGCGCCTTTAAAGCTTAATATACCTTATAATATCCATCATCGCGGGAGTGAAATTATTAATTAGACCGCCTAAATATTACGCACAGTTAAATAAACATCGTTTATTTTGTCAAAATTAATCATAAATCAGCAAAACAGGTTGCGAAGACGTAAATCACGCGATTGTAATTAATTATGATGTAATTATCTCCCTTTCTTCTTTCATTTCCAATTCGGCCCGAGGACGAAATCATGCCTTGAAGAAAATATTAACTGTAATATTACGATCGCGAATTTCATAAGTTAATATGATATTGTGTATAGAAGATAACGTTTTAAAAATGGTTTGAGTAATAATTTTGTTTAAAATTATATCCTAATCAGCAAAATGTATTCAGCATTATATTTATTGCCGAGATTATGATGTATTCAGGCGATTTAGTGTTGGGACGACTTTGCATTATGTTAATTAGCCGGTGAAGTAAATAAAATGGATGCCGTTGTTTAGAAATGTTTTCCCCGATACAAATTTTAATGACAAATTCCCACATTAGTATTGTGTTTTATATTGCAAATTTATCTGAGACTACCAGAGAAAAGACGAGTGGATATTTATTTAATTAATTCGCTGCTTGATTTCTCTCGGCGTACAGAGAGTTACATGGAGTTACACAATATGCGCAATTGGGGCCACGTTCAATTATTAGTTGCCCCGAACATAGCTTAATGGAAATATGGCCATTATTATTCATTACGATTTTCATGCTCGTTAGTATCTTTTATTTTTAACAATCCTGATACGAAAAACCGAAAATATGTTCATATTCGGTTTTTCGATATTTATTTTTTATAATCGGTTATGAAACCGTCAGTGCAGGATATCGGTTTTAAATATGGTATCGGTATATCGCGCAGCCCTATAGCCAACTATTATAATATAATCATTATCAACTAGTCTAGCCCCAGAGCAAATACTACAAATTTTGATTAATATAAGAAAGGTTTTGTTGACTATGTTGGCCTTAAAATGCTTGTAGCTGTTGTTGCCCAATGTTGTTTCTCAGTCAGATATCCTTTTGATCAAACAGGTTTTATAAAAGGGCTTTTCGATCCAGCATCCTTTGCATGATATGTTTATGATGCATTATATGCATATATGATCTTGCCTCATGTGCGATTCTTCTTTTCGTTCGCTGATCATACCGCCAGTCCTGTAAGTGACTATCGACATGATCATAAGCGTTAAGTGTGTGGATCCATGGTTTATTAGAGTGCGCCATGCGGCCTGGAACCTCTGTCTTCAGCACTCGAGGTTTCTGTCAGGGTTACCTCACCCTTACTTCCTTTAGTCGCCTCTTAAGACACGCAGAGGATACAGAAGGTGTATTCTAAGTCCCACCTACAGGGTGGCTCATGTGCGATGATTGACATAATTACATCAAGTCACGTTTCTGAGGTAATTACGGCAGAGGCAAAAAACTTATTTTCGCGAGTCAATACCAAACATGTTTAGCAAAATGAAAGGCGCCCCAACAAAACGGTGTTTCAAGAGACTTTCTCAACTCTGTGAATGGAGGAATCCAGTTTTAGCCCTGCCCCGCCCATCTTTAGCTAAGCTCCACCCACGCTTCAACCGTGTTCGGATCAATCGATCCCTGAAGTCACTGACTATAAATTTCCAGAAAACTCTACAGGTAAGCTGTTGAATATTTTGAAACTAATTCGACTGGGTGGTGTTGCCTAAATTAGTTTCAAAATATTCAACATCACGTTTATTAAATACTAAAGCTATGCAATTCGTACAACATGGCAGACTAAATCAAATCATTTATGATGTAATTGATTGACGTCCGGCTACCCGTCACGTGGTTAATTATGACGACATATGATTGACTGAGGAACTGTATTCCTCAATTATGTAGAGCGCCTCTCTTTTCAATCAGGCTCTTTTATACTTTGCTTGTTCAACTAAAAATTGTTTGTTCCAGCCCTATTGGGTTTTGTATATTCATTACAAATTGGCTCAAAAAATGTACACATTTTTTTTAAAGGTAGCGGAAATCATTAACCTTAAGATGTAAGCATATCTTATTCAACATCTACTTCATCAAATATTTCAAAACGATGTGAAAACAATTCAGATAGCTGGCAAGTGGTCAAATGAAAATCTTACCCAGACTCATCTTGACTTAAGTAGGGATCTCTGCAAAGGTCAAGGTCGCGGATGTGATTGCATGATTTGCATATAACCTGAAACAATTGACATAGAAATAGCGAGTTAATACAGTAATTTGGTCAATCCTAAGTGTTACACAGAGGTCTTAGATGCAGCACAATCCACACCATGGATGGATGGCGAGTCACTATTCAGGAAAGCTATTAAATATTTATAACTAATTCAACTGCCATAGGCAGCAACAGCTTACTGTAAAATTAGTTTCAAAATATTCAACAGAGAATTCCTTACATTTTAAAGGAATTTGACATATACACCTGTGCAAAAGTTAAGCACCAGCAAAAACAATAGAACGTAGAAACATGATGGTACAACTAGGCTGCCATACTTTTTGTCCCCGCGTTAGCTGACATAATTCCAAGTACGAAATGCACATGCATGCATGACTTCACGCCGCTTGATGTCCGTGCGTGGCGGGAAACAGCACACGTGTTCAGTTATGTAAAAGTCCAGTTTGAGGTGTAGAACATTACATACAGATTTAGGCGACAAGATTAGGAATTTTGTGTTCATGACCGTGGTTTATTTGTACAGAGAGAATTAGCTCTTGATTGTGAACCGCTATGGCAAGACGAAGGTTAAGTGATCGTGTGAAATGGCAAATCATAGGCATGCATACCACTGGTATGTCATGCAGAGAGATTGGCAGACAGCTGAACATTAACCATACTGTAATCAGTCGTTTGATTGCAAAACATGGGCAAACTAACGAGGTGAAGGACAGGCCTAGATCTGGAAGACCGAAGAAGACTACTGCCCGTGATGATCGAGCCCTAGTACGCCTTGTTAGGAGATCTCCATTCACCAACAGCAGAGTGCTCAGCCAGCAATGGGAAACGCGCAATAGAGTGTCAATGTCTACCGTCAAAAGGAGACTGTATGCTGCTGGCATGAAAGCTAGGAGACCTGTCAGACGTCCTCTCCTCACTGCACACCACAAAGAGGAGCGTTTGAGGTGGTGCAACGAAAGAAGACACTGGAACATGAGATCCTGGAGACGGGTACACTGGTCCGATGAAAGTCGGTTCCTGCTTCATGCCACAGATGGTCGAACTCGTGTATGGAGGTCCAGACGCACGGCGTACGACCAACGTAACATCATGGAAGAAGTTCCATTTGGTGGAGGTTCCGTTATGATATGGGGGTGCATCTCATTTGATTGTAAGCTGGATCTGTTGACTGTACCTGGAACACTAAATGGACAAAGATATCAAGATTCCATACTGGATAGAGTTGTGGTCCCTCATTTTGTAAATCCTGCACCTGGAACCCACCCTATATTCATGGATGACAACGCCCGACCACATCGTGCTAGAGCTGTGCATGAATACCTCCGCCAGAATTCCATCGAAACCCTACCATGGCCAGCAAGGAGCCCTGACATGAACCCTATTGAGCATATCTGGGACATTCTGGGAAAAATGGTGAGAAGGAGGGATCCTCCTGTGCAGAACCTACAGGAATTAACAGACGCACTCCATCTTGAATGGCAACGAATACCACAAAGGCGTATCAGTCAGTTGGTGACCAGCATGAGACGTCGTGTCCAGGCCGTCATCCAGGCACAAGGTGGATATACCCGGTATTAATAATGACAGTCTCAAACTCGTGCACAGATGTTAAACTTCGTTTTCAGACACCATTAATGACAATCTAGCCACGTGTGTCAACTGTAGGGCAATAGTTGTCAGTTGTGTCAACGTAACCATATTCAGGCCTCGTTTTCAAGTTCAAACAAAAACATACAGTGTTTCCCCACCATCATAATCAGCATTCCTCTAGTTGCATTATTACCTCTTGCACTAAGATGGATGAGTACATAAATGTTTATGCTATTGCTTTCTTCATAGCACATGAATATACCCTCGCATGTGCGTAAAAATATGGTGGTGCTTAACTTTTGCACAGGTGTATATATCTAATCTGTAATGGTTAAAGGTTAACGTTAATCAAAGGAGTCCTTTTATTATTAGCATTATCATCTATGAAACCGTGTATGCTAAGTAGTCTGTCGAGTGACAGGACTGTAAATTATATTGATTGCATATATTCAGGTAATTTTCCAACACATCATAGAACCGCAATAGAAAAACCTCATTTGTGTTTGCTATGTTATAATCTCATGATGTTCTACATAATAACTTAACCACTTAACCCTTATCACTCTGATTTTGAAATTTTCAAGTTAAATTAAAAGATGAACTGGTGTTCAATTTTCAACAAATTTGATGGAAGATGTTGCTGTCGTAATTTTTGAAAAATCAAAACCAGTTCCTTCACTATCGACCCAGTAAAAATAAAATTTTGACATCAGAGTGGTAAGAGTTAATGGTCATGCCGAACAAAACGGGTTTCTGCAGTGGTTTTGGGAAATGTCAATTTGCATGTCAAGAAGAGAATTAAAAAAAAATTACAACAGGAATGACTGGCTTGGTAACTGAGTTTTTGTTTTCAAAGAGCCTTCTATTGGCTTGCAAATAAATACTGATTAAGCAAAATTTCTTGCTCATCTTGAGAAATAGATGGTTAAATATCAGTTTACATATATGTTATCATGTATTAAAATATTGTATTACCACATTCCATAACTGATGATCGTTTTGGAAACAATGTTGCTGTCGATTAAACGAAATCTAGGATTTCTTTTTTCACGAGAGAGTTGATACTTACCTCCCTAATACTTTTGATATTGCTAAATATTCGCTTTCACTCAATAAACACTCAGATTAAAACAGTTAGGCGCCCCTAGTGGGCAGGGAGTCAGAGCGTAGTCTGGCGGATGCCAGCCCCACCACCGCGCATGCGCAGACTAGCACTTCCTCTGACTAGATTATTGGCTGACACACATGCAACTATTAAGAGCCTGAAGACCGAGCCTCTGTGGGGTGGAGAGGCCGGGTCCGTATCTAGGGAGGTAAGTATCAACTCTCTCGTGAAAAAAGAAATCCTAGATTTCGTTTATTTCACTTCAAGAGTATACTTACCTCCCTAATACTTTTGATATTGCCAGAATTCGAAAGTGAATCTGGCGGGAGGGAGGCGAGGTCAAAAGACCAGCTCATCCCAATACGCTTTTCTGCGTTTAAGGCACTTAAACTTCTGAAACTGTAAGAAAAAACAGTCAGGATTTGACTAACCATCGGATAACACGACCGATGTATGAGAGATGACCGAATGTCATATGCGCTCCCCCCCCCTCCTTCCTGGGAGGAAGAGTCGACTGACCTCAATGTCCTATACGCTCTCTACGTACAAGTGCCATGTACTACAGGACAGAGACGAAAAAGCTCCATTTTCGTAACTCTCAACAATGAACCACACAAATACACAAACCATCACCATATTAATAACGGGTAATCGTGACAATACAATCAACAACGGACAACACATGAACAAGACTGACCTTGTTGAAAATGGCTGCTGACATCATCTTCCCATCGGTAAAGACTGATGCAGGCCCAAAAAAGTGGGTGTTTCCATAAATTAATTGTGATATATATAAGTAATGAGGAAATCACCTCAAAAAATATAAACCGATTTATTTTTTCAAAACCGACAAGGCGAGAGGATTAGAGGTGTCACGGAGATAATGGTCTGTAAAACTTGACTCACAGTGCCACTGAGCCACCGACATAATATCATCCACAGGGACCCCATTAAATAGGGCCGTGGATGTCACTACGCCGCGGACACTGTGAGCCTTGGCCACGTCAACCTGCTTCCCGGTGGCGGATTTATGGCAAAACTGAATGCATTCCACAATCCACCTGGAAATGGTGTCCTTAGAAGCCCTCCCATGGGGCTCAATATATGACAACCATAACGCTGACTGGTCGGTGCGCCATGCCGCCGTACGTTGTTTGTACCGGCGCAGCGCCCGGACGGGACACCATGCTTTAGAATTAGGATCATATCTAGTTAAAGCAGGCAAAATAATAGGTTGACCTGGATATTTCAACGACTGATTTTTAGCCAAGAAATTAACCCTAGGTAGCAGCTTAAGGCCTTCCCCTGAAACCACAAAACGGTCATCCTCGGCTGATAAGGCATGAATCTCACTCCTACGCCTAGCCGAGGCCGCAGCAATTAAAAACACAGTCTTCAGTGTTAATAGTTTCATAGAAATGGAACTAAGTGGTTCAAAAGGCTTATCACCTAGTACTTGAAGCACTAGCGATAAACTCCAAGACGGAATCACAGGAGGATTCCTTGGTCTTAGATTGCCCATGCCTTTAATTAATACATTCAATGTATTTACTTCATCACTTCCCCTCTTAGCCAAGCAAGGAATAACAGACATTAATGCTGACTTATAACCAGCAATAGAGTTAGGCTTGAGGCTATAGGCATCATAGAGGTGACAGAGGAAATCAGCTACTACTTGAATAGATGAATCCATTGGATCAATACATCTTTTTGAGCACCATTCTGCAAATCTGTTGATTTTATAATTATATGCTCTGGAGGTTGACCCCCTCCTGGCTTTGGCCATAAACATGGCTGCTTGCTCAGAAAAGCCCTCCTTAATTCTAGATTCCTTGACAACATCCACGCAGTCAATCTGAACATTGACGGATTGTTGTGAAGGGCCTTGCCCTGGAAGATAATATCGTCCATCAGAGGCAGAGGAACCGGATTGCAGACCAGAAGGTCCAGCAGATCCGTATACCATGATCGGCTTGGCCAATCCGGGGCGATCAGAAGCACTTGGCATTCCTCTTGTCTGATTTTCTGAAGAATTTTTGGAATCAGGATTGCTGGAGGGAATGCGTATGCATACATTCTCCCCCAGCTGATAGCTAACGCATCTGTTGCGAAAGCGCTTGGATCCGGAATCGGAGAGACGTACGTCGTCATCTTCGCATTCTCCTTCGTTGCGAACAAATCGATGTTGGGTTTCCCCCAATGGTCGAACAGACGATCCGCCACACATTGATTTAGTTGCCATTCCGTGGGTAAAACACTCATCCTTCGGCTCAATGAGTCTGCAAGCAGGTTTAACCTTCCCGGAATATGAACTGCTTTCAAGGTAATCTGGTGATCCAGACACCAACATAGCAGTTTCCATGTCATCATACAGAGACTGGGCGACTTCGTTCCGCCCTGGCGGTTTATGTAAGTCACAACTGTTGAGTTGTCTGAACGAATAAGAACAATCTTGCCCTGAACTTTCTGTAAGAAATGTTCCAGGCCCAGGACTACTGCTCTTAGCTCCAGTAGATTTATATGTTCCTGTGACTGTTCCAGATTCCAAAGCCCTGATATCGTGGACTCTTCCAGGCAAGCTCCCCAGCCCTCCATCGATGCATCTGTATACACAGTCACCTGAGGGTGGGGAGGGGTTAGCAAAACCCCCGGTAAGAGATTCTCTGTATTCAACCACCATTGCAGGTGGTGAATCAGAGGCGCCAACACTGACACATTCGAGTCCAGCGAACCTGTACTCTGGGTCCATTGTGTCATGAGAAACAACTGGATCGGCCGCCTGCGTAAGGCGGCCTGAGGAATGACTGGTTCCAACGAAACCATCAACCCCAGCATTCTCAAGTAAACCCGTGCCAGGACATGACGACTGTCGCACACTGACTGAATCAACGAGATGAGTATTTGAACCCTCTCCTGAGTAGGATAAACATATCCTGTCTCCAGATCGAAGAACATCCCCAGGTAAACAAACTTCTGGGATGGAGTCAGCTCTGATTTTGGGAAATTGATCATCCAGCCCAAGTCTGTGAGAATTTTCAAAACAATCTCCAGATTGGCTGACAAACTTTCCCGGGTGTGCGCTTTCAACAGCCAGTCGTCTATGTACGTGTGGACTGCTATGCTTCTCCTGCGGAGGTATGCTGTGATCGCAAGAACCACACGGGTGAAAACCCGAGGAGCCGTGGAAATTCCGAAGGGCAACACCCTGAATTCCCACTGTCTGCCCTGGAATGCAAATCTCAGGAAGCGACAGAAACTCCTGTGGATGGGGATGTGGAAATAAGCGTCCTTCAAATCTATCGACGCCGTCCACATCCCCCTCTCCAACCCCGCCAACACCGAGCGCACCGTTTCCATCTTGAAACTGGGCGTCTCGATGAACTTGTTCAATGGCTTGAGGTTGAGAATCGGTCTCCACCCACCGGTGCGTTTTGTTACCAAGAACAGGGTTGAATAGAAGCCCGGACACCTTTGTGCCGGCTGAATAGCTCCTTTTTGTACGAGGGAATTTATCTCCTCCTCGATACACAACCTTTGATCTGGATCTCTCGGAACGGGAGTCCAGATTGGCACCAGAGACAGTCGCGACGGCGGGCCTGTCATCCACTCTGGATGATACCCCACGGAAAGCCATCGCAAGACTAAACGGTCCTGAGTTAACCGTTCCCACTCTTGCATGTGGTCGGCTAGCCGGCCTCCCACCGGTCCACCTAGGGACCGCGGTGGACACAAGGCATGCAAGAGCGGCACTGTCTCCGTCGCCATACACACCGGCGTGGTCCTTACCGCGGTAAGCGCCCTGTCAGGAACGATAACCACGCCCAGATCCTCGCGCGACCCGCCCCGCCCCGCGCGCACCTCGGTGCACGGGCGGCTGCCTGGCTGACGGCGGCTGAGGAGCCTGCGCCCCCCTCACTGCTGGCCGAATCGCACGCGGCCGAGGCCGGCGCTGCGACGGCGGCTGGCCTCTGACTTGGCCAGCACCACCTCGAGCCTGCAGGGGACGATACGCAGGGGCCGCGGCGCGAACGTTAGCACGACGCAGTACCTCAAACTGTTCGCGCAGCGCCCTCTGGTTATTCACCAGGGTGACCGTCTCCTGGAGGTGGTGACATCCCTCACCTCCAAAAAGACCAGGACCCGTCATAGGCGTACGGAGTAGCCTATTATACAGGTCCTGAGACGGGCACAGATTGTCCAGGGCAAATGTGCGTCTTGCCCTGACACTCCTGGTCACCGCCCGCGTCATACAGTCCAGCGCCAGGTTAATACCATCCTGGATGGTTCGCTGGACCGCGAGCGGGCCTGGCTGGCGCGATGCGGATGCCGTTACTACCCCCTGTAACAGCTGGGAGACGTGGGACAGAGCGGCAATCGAAGCCCTCCCACTCTCCTCCGCATCACGCAACGCGGTATTCGCCGAACGCAACGCGTTCGCGCACAAGACCCCCGCGTCAGAACGGGATCCTGGCCGCGTATCCTCACCCAAAGCCGCGCGGTCATCCACGCTGGGCTTGGGTACCACACCGTACCGCTGGTAGTCCAGGGGCACGATGCGACAACGCTTGGCCACCTCGCGAGGGGCCTTCGCGAGACGTCCACTCGTGTTAATGGACGCCTCCGCCGCCTTGAACATGTCAACGACATGCTCCGCCAGCGGCAGAGAAGGCATAGCGTTAGCAGTTGGTTTCCCAGCTAACCACGGCGTGTGAACACGGTGGCTAGCCGACTGCTCCACGGGCAGATCAGGCCTAACGCTCACCAACCACTGGCAAGCGTCATACCAATCCTCCTCCGTGGCTAACTGCGAGCGCTCTACAAGACGGGGTCCTTCGTCTTCCTCCTGAGCGCAAGCAGAACTAGACGGCGGGTACGCTGATACACCTGGCAAGCCAGGGAAAACATGCGGGCCTGACAGCACCGGCATGAGAATATCACTGGTTTGACCAGGAGCAGGCACCGCGGTAGAGCGCGGGGTATATATAGCCCTACCACGGGCCCGGCCAGCACCAGCTACACTCTCGGCAAGCCGAGGTATGCGGTACCGCTGGCCATCAGCAGCGCCCTGGGCCACCACCTGAACCGCGGACCTTACTCCAGGGTGAGTAATACCGTGGAAAAAAGCGCCTGTATTCCCCGCGAGGGGTGCACAAACGTCTTCATCCATGTCCGCGTCGTCAGACGGCGACCCCAGCAGGTAATCCTCATCACCCTGGTCAGAAAGATTAGACCCCGGGTCAGCAAAGAGAGCTAACCCGGGCTGACCAGGAACGGTGCCATAGGAGGTACCTTCTCACTTACAACCTCTCGTTTCCGCTTCATCTTCTTCTCCTCCACTACCACCTTGTCCGTCGCCTGTAAGCAGCACAAGAATTCGGACATTAATTCGCCCCCCCAGTGCTTACATATGTCACAATTAATCAATGGACCACAAGGGCTACATCTAAAACACAGATGCGGCCAGAACTTGACATGCACAAAACGTCCACAGGACGCGCAACCCGGTCCCTGAAACAGGGCAAAGGACAAGGAGTATGAGCAACTAGTTAAGCTTAGAAACTCAATCCAACTCAAGGAGAAGGAAAACGATCATAAAGATCAATATACATCAAAAACCAGCCTAGCGCTTGAATTGCTAATAAATACATAGCCAGCTGATTATGACGTCATAAATCCCGTGACAGGAAAAATTCGATCCCAACAAAACATCCAAGTGCAAAGACGAATTGTATGCTGAATGGATAAGTTGACTACACAACCATCAGATACATATAGATAACTCTTTACTGGCAAAAATGTTAATTATCTCCCTTTGATTGTTTACAATAATTAACATCACCACATTATCAGTAACTAGATACCTGACACTTTGTATAGACAAACCATCCAACGTGACGAACCGGAAACTCCACCATCTGCACGCCTCTTAACTCTCTCCACCTCAAGGGGAAGGAATTGGAACAAGAGGGCAAAGTGAGAAGACCTTTATATCAGGCCTCCAACTCACTGGGCATAATTTTCCATTTGGTTAGATAACCTAACAGTGTTAGTAGGAAATGGAACCATGGTGGAGAGAATACTAATTCTCTGGAACTGTGACGTCACAACCTAGCGTCATACAGACCTGTGGACAGAAACAGAAAGAGAAATTAGTCCTAGGTAGCACCGAGTTGACCTAAACCAACTAACTAAGGCGCTTATCACGGTAAACGCGAGTCCCGGAAACACAATACACCGGGAAGAAAACTCGCTAATTTTACTAGAAGTCACCTGATTTAAAGGTCCAACGTCCTCCGGTGGCGAAGTGTATCCTCCCGCCATCCAAATCAGGTCTTATCACTTCCAAAATAACACCAATAAAAACGTTAAAGAGCAAGAAAAGCTATTGACTGAAAAACATGTGTGTTCTCTTTGCCAATAATCTAGCAAAGAGGAAGTGCTAGTCTGCGCATGCGCGGTGGTGGGGCTGGCATCCGCCAGACTACGCTCTGACTCCCTGCCCACTAGGGGCGCCTAACTGTTTTAATCTGAGTGTTTATTGAGTGAAAGCGAATATTTAGCAATATCAAAAGTATTAGGGAGGTAAGTATACTCTTGAAGTGAAATGCATTCTTCTATTGACTGTGTACCAGTTAAACATGGCATCAGTGTAAATGAGATCTAATATTACTGTTTTTTTACTTGAACAACCGTTACCAATCAATGATTACGTATGGCTTGGTCATACTCACCTCTGGAAGAACATAGGACAAACATGGATCTTTAAATTCAGCGTCATCCGAGAAGTCACCAACTCCGATCAGCTTCAGCAGATTTCTCTTCAGCTTCTGTACTTGTATAGAGACATTACCATCAAGGGAGAGAACCTATAGGCAATACAGTAGAACAGTAACCATCTACTAGTTAAATGAGCAAAGAACTTAAGTAACTACTATGATCGATAAACAGCTAGAAAATTCATTGACATATTGGGAGGGGGAGGGAAAGAGGGAGGAGACACCATATTCACAGTATTTATAATATGTAGTGTATGTATCAACTTGTTAAACTTGTTACATAATTCCAACCCCTCCCCGTGATAAGATCTTATGCTCATTCAGTGAGAGTTGGATAGGTTTTTAATGAACAAGTCCCAGGGACTCAGGGGTAACTATGTGAATGGGTCCCTGAGAAATTTTTGGGTTTTCTACGGACAATGCTAAAAATCTAAGTGAAATATCTGTTTTCTGTAAATATCCATAATAACGAAAGAACACATACTTAATTGTAACAAACTTTAACATTAATCATTTATTAATTAATAATAGTGAAATTTCAAATGTTGATAACATTGTTGATAGAGCTTTAAACTTAACGTAACTAATTCCATTCATGTTCTCTCAGTGACACTTGAACAGACACATTCAAACAATTAATTATCTTCAGGTGACACTGGCAGTGAGTCACTCATTCTGCTGAAGAGGATGGAAGGTTAAAATCTAACTGCCAGAGCGTGCAACATAATATGACAATAAACACGAAATCTCATGATTTCCGAGAATTCTGCGAGAGGTTCTAGTCCACAAATTTCGATCATGTCTCGGTTACAAATAAATCTAAGATTGACTGCGTACATAAATCTCTGGGAAATTAATTATGTATGTCAAAATACATTGTTTTCGCGAATTAAAAATATTGAATCAATTCAATTTAGACATACAAAATCAAATACCAATTTTCCATATTGATTAATTTTTTGCCGGATCCTCGCAACCCAGCTAGGGTGAATGCTATGGGACCTTTTAATTTTATACGAGTAAAAAACTCAGGATGCATGCTTATTAATATCACTGCCCATTACCAGTTGCTACAGTACAGCTCACAAATAGCCTATATCTTGTTTCCAAACAGTAATACTTTTAACACAATATAAGAAATGTCCTGTTTAATATTTTGAACTTAAATTGATTGCAAGCCATTCTCCCGTAGGCACCAATGGCATCCAATCAGATTATGTCCAAGATATTCAACAGTACATTTTATTTTCTTTTGCAAACATTCTAAGTTATTTCTGAGATGCATTGTCCATGAAGCCCCTCCTGTCTCATGAACTAGCTTAGTTGAACCAAAGTCAACCAATGAGCAGCTTAGCAAACCACTAACTCTAATCAACATGAAATAAATTTAAGAAAATTAAAGATGGTCACTTTATACAAAATCTATCCAACTAAAGCCGTCACAGGAAAGATTCCTGAAATAAAACCAGCGCTTCAGCACTGGTCATTTTTGTAAATGATCTTAATTGAAAAGTTTGCAATATGCAAAATAATCACAGATCAAATTGACAATTCAAATTTTAAGTAGGTTTGAAAAGAGTATGATATTTTAAATCTATGGCATAAACTTGAAAACTAACTCTAAAACTCTGGCTCACCTTACACACTGCCTTCACAAACTCAAGTGATGGATTCTGTAATTGTAAATGCGAGCCAGGAAGCTCCGGGAATTCATCTGCGCTGCCACTGTGTGGGCCTCGTGATCCCGTTACTTTCTTCTGGATCTTCTGAGTGATTCTAAATGGTACAGATGGTGATAAATTTTATCCAGAAAATCAAAATATTTGCTGTTTGAATGCACCCATATGCATGTGAAAATTTACCACTGGAATGACTGGCTCAGTTATCAAGCCAGTCATTCCAGTGGTAGTTTAAAAAATAGTCTTCTCTTGGTCATTTCTCAGCAGTTTTTGACCGACTTGAGTGCTTAAGGGTTACACATCTTCTTGAGATGAATTCACGAAGCGTAGTTTCACAGGACGTAAATATAAAACATGATTTATCACCTAAGCAAGCTTGTACTTCAGTGTATAGAACATTAATGGACCTTTCCAGTTTATCCATCAATCATATGATGTCATAATCAGCTACGTGACGTATAGGATGACATTCATAATCAATGAGGTCATGAATGACATGGTTAAGTTCATCACGAACGCTTAATTTATGACGGACTAAGCATTGTATGAATTGTATCTTTATTATTTAATAAACATGCTGTTTAATATTTTGAAACTAATTTGACCGGGCGCTGTTACTGCCATAGGTATAGTTTTCTGGAAATTCAGTCAGGGAGCGATTGATCCCAAGACAGGCGAAGCGTGGGTGGAGCTTAACTAGGGAAGGGCAGGGGATAGCTAAAGAACCGGATTCCTCTATTAAACCATTACATCCCCCTTTATTACCCACTAGCGTAATAAAGTCACACATTATTGATCTAAGTTGTAAGCAATGTATTCCGACGCACACACTGAGAGCCTCATTTATGTATAAGCGAATGGTGATCTACTTACTAGCCAGGTTGCCTAAGAGTGATGACGGTTCTAAAATATGCTAGTAGTCACGAAATATCATCTATTTCTATGAAAATTCAATCGATCAATCAAAAAAATAATATTAATTCTGAAATCATAAGATGTTTTGTTTTGTTTGTCACTATATTGATACGCATTGGTCCGAACCTGCCATTGTGAAGCGCTAGTCATAAAAAAAACCCCGCAAAACTGTAACAAAATAGCAAGGGTTGACAATGCATATGGTTTGTGTCAAAATTCTAATAGCTTATGTGATAAATAGAATCTCAACCTTGCCGCCATTTCATATTAAGCTTAGTAAGAGCTGGCGTGGAACTCGCTAAATCGGAGATCTTACTAGTCGTGTGATAATTGATTTAAAACATATATTTAATCTAAATAGATTGAGACCATATTTTAGAAGCTATTGCGTCACTTGTCTAACAATCTTGGGATAAAACGCTACCAATGTTCATACAATAGGTTAGTTGTAGAGTCAGCCTCTGAGGTAAGCAAGCTTATGTGTGTAAATAGTTTAGATTAGTAACAGGAAACTCCTCTTGTAAATTTACCTAATTTGATATTTATAAGTGAAATAAATTTTTAAAACACTTCAAAATTCTGAATAAGTCTTAAAGCCTACCACAATATGATCATTTCTGCCAATTTTAGTCACACTCCACCAAGTGGTTTACGAGATAAGCTTTAAAGGATTTCCATAAAATTTGGGAAAATACAGGATTGCAGCAAAAAACAAGAGCTCCACAAACGGCGCATAATACCCCGCCATGATGACAAACCAATGAATGAGAGCTTTCAGAAAATATTTATTTCTTCCTCAACCCCATCAAACCAGTCATCCTTATGAAGTGTCAAAGCGATCTGTTAAACAGTCAAGGAGGTATCGTCCGGAAACCAATTTTCAAGATGGCTACCGCTGACTGGTAGCCCTATTAGATTTTGGATTATCGTAAATTTTGATAAGTTTCTTCACCAGACATATTCCAACGACCGTAGGAAGTGATCCAACAAATGAAATCCAGAACGCAACTTTCAAGATGGCAGGCCATGGCTGGGGGCCATCTTGGAATTCAGATCATCGTCAATTTCGATAGCTTTCTTCCTCAGACCTAGTCCAACCACTCTATGAAGTTCCAAAGCGATCCGATTAACGGTACCAGAGTTATTATCCGGAAACCAATTTTCAAGATCGCCACCTGTGGGTGGTGGCAATCTTGGATTTCGGATCATCATCGATTTCAATAGGTTTCTTCCGCAGACCTAGTCCAACCACTCAATGAAGTTTCAAAGCAATCCGATAAACAGTAACAGAGTTATCATCCAGAAACCAATTTTCAAGATGGTTACCGGTGGCTGGTGGCCATCTTGGATTTTGTATCATTGTCAATTTCGATAGGTTTCTTCCCCAGTCCTAGTCCAACCACTCCATGAAGTTTCAAAGCGATCCAATAAATGGTAACGGAGTCATCATCCAGAAACCAATTTTCAAGATGGCCGCCGGTGGCCATCTTGGATTTCGGAACATCGTCGATTTCGATAGGTTTCTTCCCCAGGCCTAGTCCCGCCACCCTATGAAGGTTCAATGCGATCTGATAAACGGTAATGGAGTTATCATCTGGAAACCAATTTTCAAGATGGCCATCGGTGGCTGGCGGCCATCTTGGATTTCGGATCATTGTCGACTTCGATAGCTTTCTTCCTCAGACCTAGTCCAACCATTCTATGAAGTTTCAAAGCGATCCGATAAACGGCAACAGAGTTATCATCTGGAAACCAATTTTCAAGATGGCCGCCTGTGGCTGGTGGCCATCTTGGATTTTGGATCATTGTCAATCTCGATAGGTTCCTTCCCCAGAGGTAGTCCAAACACCCTATGAAGCTTCATAGCGATCCGATAAACGATAACGGAGTTATCATCTGGAAACCAATTTTCAAGATGGCCATCGGTGGCTGGCGGCCATCTTGGATTTCGGATCATTGTCGACTTCGATAGCTTTCTTCCTCAGACCTAGTCCAACCATTCTATGAAGTTTCAAAGCGATCCGATAAACGGCAACAGAGTTATCATCTGGAAACCAATTTTCAAGATGGCCGCCTGTGGCTGGTGGCTATCTTGGATTTTGGATCATCATCGATTTCGATAGGTTTCTTCCGCAGACCTAGTCCAACCACTCTATGAAGTTTCAAAGTGATCCGATAAACGGTAACGGAGTTATCATACAGAAACCAATTTTCAAGATGGCTACCGGTGGCTGGCAGCCATCTTGGATGTCGCATCATCGTCAATTTCGATAGGTTATATCCTCAGTCCTAGTCAAAGCACTCCATGAAGTTTCAAAGACGATCCGATAAATGGTAACGGAGTTATCATCCGGGAACCAGTTTTCAAGATGGCCGCCGGTGGCTGGTGGCCATCTTGGATTTCAGATCATCGTCGTTTTCGATCTCTTCCCCAGGGCTAGTCCCACCACCCTATGAAGGTTCAATGCGATCTGATAAACAGTAATGGAGTTATCATCTGGAAACGAATTTTCAAGAAAGGCCTTCGGTGGCTGGCGGCAATCTGATTTTGGATCAATGTCAATCTCGATAGGTTTCTTCCCCAGAGGTAGTCCAACCACCCTATGAAGTTTCATAGCGATCCGATAAACGATAACGGAGTTGTCATCTGGAAACCAATTTTCAAGATGGCTACCGGTGGCTGGCAGCCATCTTGGATTTCGGATCATTGTCGATTTCGATAGGTTTCTTCCCAAGCCCTAGTCTAACCACCCAATGAAGTTTCAATGCGATCTGACAAACGGTAACAGAGTTATCATCCAGAAACCACTCTGCCGCCTGCACGCCCGCCCGGACGGACAATGCCATTACATAAAAAATTTGGCGGGGTATAAAAATAGACCAACCAAAATTCTCATTATTAGTGCTGAAGCTTATCACCATATGATAGTTCAACTCAAGTTTCATTTAAATCGGGCCATTGATTATTAAGGTTTTAAAGGATTTTGGGAAAGCCAAGATGGGCACCAGAGAAATTGACCATCAAAATGCTGATTATAATTCCTAAATCCTCCCACTATAGGATTCTTCCAACCCAATTTGGCTAAAATCCACCAAGCGGCTTAGGAGACACATTTTAAAGCAAAAGTTGAAGGACGACAGACAGATGACAGATAGTCATAATGCCCTAAGCTCACTTGGCCCTCTGACCTAATAATGGTCCCATGAAGCAAAGAAATACAACGCGAGGTTTGTACTTACGCAAACATTTGTTGTGCAAGATCGCCGTCCACTAGAGTTTGCGCAAATTCTACAGTGGCTGGTGTTGTGGTACTTTCTAGTAAACGCTGGAAATAAATAAGCAAGCAAAATGTTTTAATACATAGACCACGTTCAATTTCAAATTTGTATATTACCTTCCATATTTAACTGGCATTCATTTTGAAAACAATGGTGTTGCTACAGCTTTCACCAACACTGTTTCCAAAATGTACACAAACTCTATTTTCTATTAACCCTCCTTTCACCACTGAATTCATCACATCTAATTTTCAAGACACCATGCTGGAAAACTGTTGAATATTTTGAAATTAATCTGACTGGAAGCCGTTGCTGCCTTAGTTAAATTAATTTCAAAATATTCAATAGAATAAGTTTTATATCGTAAAGTATATACTTTTCAAGGATTTGTCGGTGAAAAGGTTAACTTTGTACCATAGTCGCCAATGACCACAGTGTGATAAGCTTCATAGGTAAATGTTTTATGCATGCATTTTTACCTAAATAACTCAAAATAATACAAGTTTCTAAACCGGAGATGTGGTTGCAATGGAAGCACAAAGCTTGCATGATTGATATAATTCTAGAGTGACCAGTATTTGCCAGAGTCTAAGTATTACTTTCACCATTTACAGTGCTTATTACCTGAGTTTGACTCGGATTGCGTCTGCGTATAGGTGTATGACCTGGAGTAAGTCTCCTCTGCTCCTCTTGTTGGTGTGAGAATATGGACAAAATGAAGCCAGCAACAATCATCTGGCAACAATGTAAAAGTGTACATATCATACAAACAGCCCATTGCATCACATAAATGATCAGGAGGGTAAAAATAGGTTTGCAATAAAATTATTGTTACAAATTTTACAAACAGAGCAGTGTTGGTTACGCTTACCATGATGCCCAGCAGTTTAACCCATTAATGTACTTAGTGATACGTCCATTTGCAGTCCAAGAGAAAACTATTTTGGAAAATTTAACACAGGAATGATCCGCTTGATTATTTACCTAGTCATTCCAGTAGTGAATTTTCAAAAATAGTATTTCTGCGGCCTGCAAAGAAATTTTTGAAGACAGCTGTGGAGGCTGGCTTCTGGACAGGCTGACCATTAAAAGGTAACTAATGATATTTAGAGAAAAATTAAATTCTTTTAATTTAACATTTTTTCTGGTGAGATAAATCTGGTGAATGTAGCTAAAAATCAATCACACATGCAATCATGGTTAGGTACCAAAAATCAATGCAGATATTCTGAAACCTGAAACTAGCCAATGTAAACACAATTTCAGACAAGTGATGTTTTAAGCCTTTAATGGTAAAGCCGGCCTTGCAGATAACGAGAAGACTATTTTTGAAAATTTACAACTGGGATAACTGGTTCGTTAAATGAGCCGGTCATTCGATTGGCTAATTTTCAACAACAGCTCCGCAAACGGCGCATAATACCCCACCATGATGACAACCCACTGAATGAGAGCTATCAGAAAATATTTATTTCTTCCTCAGACCCAGACCAGTCATCCTTGTGAAGTGTTAAAGCGATGCGCTAAACGGTCAAGGAGGTATCGTCCGGAAACCAATTTTCAAGATGGCTGATGGACAGGCGGCCATATTGGATTTCGGATTACCGTAAATTTCAATAGGTTTCTTCACCAGACTTATTCCAACCACCCTATGAAGTGATCCGATGCTGCTAAACGTCCCAAAAGTAAATTCTACTACATATGGCCACAAAACTTTCGCTTATGCAGCTCCCACCGAGTGGAACAATCTACCACTTAGTCTAAAAAACTCAGCATCATTAGATATTTTCAAATCACAACTGAAAACCACCCTTTTCAAACGAGCATATTCTCAGTAGATATAGCTATTACGCACTAGCGCTTAGAGCACGCATTGTCATGGATTCAGCGCTTTATAAATGTACTTATTATTATTATTATTATTATTATCCGATAAATGGTAACGGAGATATCATCCAGAAACCAACTTTCAAGATGGCAGCCCGTGGCTGGCGGCCATCTTGGAGTTCGGATCATCGTCATTTTCTATAGATTTCTTCTCCAGACCTAGTCCAACCACTCTATGAAGTTTCAAAGCGATCCGATAAACAGGAACAGAGTTATGATCTGGAAACCAATTTTCAAGATGGTGGCTGGCGGCCATCGTGGATTTTGGGTCATTGTCAGTTTTGATAGGTTTCTTCCCCAGACCTAGTCCAACCACTCTATGAAGTTTCAAAGCGATCCGATAAACGGTAGCGGAGTTATCATTCGAAAACCATTTTTCAAGATAGCCGCCGGTGGCAGGTGGCCATCTTGGATTTCGGATCATCGTCCACTTCGAGAGGTTTCTTCCTCAGTGCTAATCCAACCACCCTATGAAGTTTCAAAGTGATCCGATAAACGGTTAAAGTGGCAGGGGGGGGGGGGCACCTTGGATTTCGGATCATTGTCGATTTCGATAGGTTTCTTCCCCAGTCCTAGTCCAACCATCTTATGAAGTTTCAAAGCCATCTGACAAACGGTTAAGGAGTTATCATACGGAAATCAATTTTCAAGATGGCCGTCAGTGGCTGGTGGCCATCTTGGATTTCGGATCATCGTCGATTTCGATAAGTTTCTTCTCCGGAAACCACTCTGCTGCCTGCACGGCCGACCGACCACCCGCCCGGACGGCGCCATTACATAATACCATGCCCAATTTTTAAAATAGTCTTCTCTTTATCTGCAAATTGAAATTTTAATTTTCTTGACCAAATTTGACCTTTAACCCTTTAACACTCATATCACCCAAAAACGGCTTCTGCAGTGGTCTTGAGAAATGTCTATTTGCAGACCAAGAGAATTTTTGAAAAATTACCACCTGAATGACTTGCTCGATAATCTATGAGAAAATTGAAATTTTCTTGAACAAATTCGAGGGGTAAAGGGTTAAAATGGTAAGAATTGAAAAGTAGCAATATATGAGTCTGCATAGCGACACAGCTGAAGGTATTAGTCATGACAAGAAAGGTGTGGTGGATACATGCACAGATAATCATGGATAGAGCACTACTATTCATGCTATTTAAGAACTTACATTGAAATTAGTTTGACATGCTCCGGCTTCAGGAAGAAACTTGGCAATATTCCAATTCATCTCAATTTCCGGCTGAAATTTCAACATATTTTTAATATAAAACCGACAATGGAGGGATACATTTATAGCTAAGCACCGTTCACTCTGTACGTGTGCTGGAATCAATTTTAACACATTGAACCCTGAATTCCCAGAATCCATATCTCAAAACAACTATAGATACCGACAAGATGTTGGATATTTTGAAACTAATTTGGCTGGGATTGCTCCTTATGGCAACAACAGCTCAGCTAAATTAGTTTCAAAATATTCAACAGAATGTTTATTAAATTGTAAATTAATCAAAGACATTCCGACACTTTCGTGATGGACCTTCGCGAGACTTCAGTCATTTTGATTGTAACCTCAGCTAACAAGTGATGTATTTGAATATAATATCAGATCTTATCCCTCCATGGAGTGAAGGATGGCGTTTATTTTGAAACCTGTGCAACATGTCCTTCAAATGGCGGAATCAAGTTTTAGCTATGATCTTCCCCCCTCTAGCTAAGCTCCACCCACACTTTGCCCGTGTTGGGTTTGATCGATCCCTGCACTCTCTGAATCTCAATTTCCAGAAAACTATACAGGTAAGCTGCTGAATATTTTGAAACTAATTTGACTTGGTGCTGTTGCTGCTATGGCAAAATGTTTATTAAATAGTACATACTATTAGTCCATCATCAATTAAGCGTTCGTGACAAACTTAGCTGTCATTCATGATGTAACTGATTATGATACGTGTATCTTCCTACACGTCACATAGTTGATCATGACGTCAGATGATTGATGGATAAACTGGAATCCTCCCTAGAGCATGAGGCACTTCTTTTAGCACTTTCAGCCATTATAATTCCGAATTATGATTATTATTTTGCATTAAAACTTATGTATTTTTTGAAAATAAATGTGTATTATTTCATACATACTATCTACTCATCATTGAAAACATCTGCAAGGGAGTAAGTCTTGACATACTCAAATACATGGGAACGGAAAAAAGAATTTTTGAAATTTTGAAACCTGTCCACAGATACGAGTCAGTTATGTTGATACAAAGTTCACAAAAATAGATTTTCAACTTATCTAATTTGATGATGATAATCTATCACCTTGAGTTACCTCGGCTATCAGATTTGCCAAGTACATGGCCAAGAAAAGCGCTTACCTCATCTTCCCCATCACTTTTATTGAGTTCCTCATCTTCATCATCACCGTCCTTGTTCCTCCCCTCATTTTCTGAGTCGCTGTCATCATCGGCATTGTTGTTGTTATCACCTTGTTTAGTTTCGCTACCATCACCAGCGACACCTGCTGTACCAGGGATCTTACCTTTGATGCCACCATGATTAGCCTGTTGAGATGGTAACAGTGTTAACAATCGTGAAGTGCTTGGCTAATACATGGCAACTACAGAACGGCCATTTCTAGCTATGTCCTACCTATTTCTAGCTAAGCTCTGCCCACTTGTTGAGACATGTTGAAATCGATTTGAAACTTTAAAACTGAATTTCTAGAATCTAAATTTTAAGCTAATTAACCAGTTGAATATTTTGAAACTAATTTAACTGGGAGATGTTGCTGCTAAAGTTCCCACTCAAATTAGGTTAAAATATATTTAACCTTTTAAGTCATGACGACAAAAAACAGCCTTTGCAATGGCCATGAGAAATGTCCATTTGCAGGTCAAGAATATTTTTGAAAATTTACAGCTGGAATGACTGCCTCGATAAACGAGCCAGTCATTCCACTAGTAAATTTTCAAAAATAGTCTTCTGTTGACCTGCAAATTAACATTTACTAAGCAATATTAATTTTCTTGAAAAATCTTGACCATTAAAGGGTTAACAGAATGTTTATTAATTGTAAATTCATCAGACATACAATTCACACACTTTAATGACAGACTTCGAATTTCGTGATGGAGTTACGTCATTTTGATTGTGACATCAGCTAACATGCAACATATTGGATTATCACGTCGGATAATTTAATGACAGATCGGATCACTCCAGTCTATAACTCTATTGATTGGCTGACGCGGTCATGTGGTCTATATACGGTGATGGTTTGAATAACATTTCCACGTGTGGATGGTGACTTATTCTAACTGACAGTTAATTGGAATGCTACTATAGCCTAACCTTGCATTTATTAGTCATGTAATTAGTGTTAAAGGTGCATATTCACACCAGAATGCGTGGAAATAAAATTGTAATATTCTAGAGGCTTAAATTGTGTGCCTAGATGCAATTTTTAATTGCGAAGTTGAATTAGGGGCTTGTGTCTTTAATTCAATTTCACAACTTAAATATGTATATTAATTTATGCGTAATAAAATCATCATATGTTAATGTTTATTTTTCGTTTCATTACATCTAGGCCAGCAATTTAAGCCTCTAAAACTATACAATTTTGATAATTTTATTTTCAAGCCTCTGCTGTGAATATTCACCATTAGTAGTCATTACGCCTAGCGCTAAGGGAGCTAACTCTACTACTAATCTGTATATTATAATGTTAACACTATGTGGGAGCAGGCGGATATTAAATACATACCGTATCAAGCCACATGAGGAACTCCCAGCACTGTTCATACGTCATGTCTATCAGATGAAACACCTCTTTACTCTTCACGCTGTTTGTGATGTACTCCACATATGCTATGGCATCGAGAATCTGACGCTTCTTTGTACAGATTATTAATCTGTTAAAATTGCCATAGATGATGACTGATCCGAGGCGCTTGAACTCTGCTATCAGCTGTTTCAATGCAAAGATGAATAGCACATGATAAGTTAACCCTTTAAAGACCATGACTTCTCAAGAAAATTACAATTTCTGCCTAGCGTCGATTTGCAGGCCAAAAGAAGACTAATTTAAAAAAGAAATTTCCCACTGAGCAGGCTGGATTTAACTGGTTCAATTATCGAGTTTTCTCACATTTACACTGCTGAACATCAAATTTGGCAACTTCAAATCTAAATATTTGCCAATTAGCGTTAATCAGATTTGAAGAGCTTGTCTAATATATATTAAAGAGTGACAAAATTAATGATACCAGACTAGGAGGCTGAATAATGAGTCCTGCATTTGTGCTCTGTTTTGCCAATGCCTTTAGAGACTCCATGCCCTAGAAACCTGACATTGTGACCTCAAACTCTAAGCAATTGAATTCCTGCATGCACTTGACGCCCCCCCCCCCCCCCCCCCCACAAGATGTAGTAATTTATCCTGTTCACCTCAAATTCAATGCTATTTTAAATAGTAGCAATATGACGAAGTGTGCCAAAACTGCTCATTATACCGTCTTGAATACAAGAGTTAGGGCCAAAAATGTATATTCCTCGAGACACTTATTGGCCTATTGACCTAGATATTTGTTCAGATGACCACAAACCGATCTTAAAAAATCACAAATCTGATTCTACTGCTTTGCATTCTGGAGCTAGGGCCCAAAATGCATATTCAGGTATGCATTTAATGACCCCATGATCCAGATATTAAACCATTTGATGTCAAATCCAAAGCAATCCTAAACAGTCGCAATATGAAGGGATGTACTGAATTTTGCGATTCAAACTTCTTGCCTTCTGGAGCTATGGCAAAAACATGTATACTGGTATGAACTAAATAATTTACCCATCCCTTTGACATCAAAATCAATTTGTTTCTACCAAGCCACAATATGGATCAATGTTCCAAAATTGGAGATTTTGTCTTAACGCATTCATTAAATATGCTAAGGACAGAGAGACAAGCAGATGAGACTCGCGGCAATTCACCTTTCCAGAGTATCCATCAATCAATCTGACACCATAATGAGCAAAGTACGTGTAGGATGACGTCATAATCATTACGTCATAAATGATTCTAATTGGCCTGTCTTTAGCTCTTAATAGTCTGACACATTGTACGAATTGTATCTCTACTATTTAATACACACGCTGTTGAAGATTTTAAAACCAATTGACTGGACTGCGCCCGGTCAAATTAGTTCCAAAATATTCAATAACTTAACCTGTATAGTTTTCTGGAAATTGATAGTCAGAGAGTTCAGAGATCGATCAATCCCAACACGAGCGAGGTGTGGGTGGAGATGGGCAGGGCATAGCTAAAAATGGAAAGGTCCATTGCTACAACCGCCTTCGACTGCATGAGTCATAAAGAAATGCAAAGCTACAACAATACTTAACCTGCTAAAGCACATCGATAAATTTACTAGATGTATTTTCACATTCATGATATCTGATAAATCTGTTAAATATGAGATGCACCATTTATTGCAGAATTATCAGTGTTATTTACCTGCATAAAGACTTTCTTCATGAGATTATGCAGTGTTTTCCTCAATGCTGGCTCATACAGTAGAGCAGTTGGTGATCGCAACCATCTGAAATAAATCCAAGACGGACACATTAAATAAGCATCACACTTCATACAAATTAAAACAAATGTTTTACAGTCACCACACTACACAGCAGTACAGATATCCATTATCCTGCTTCACATTTTCTCAAATGGTGAACCCTACTGATGTCATAAGACATCGATCCACGCAGTATAATTTTAGTTGTCAAAAATACCTCCTTCCCGTACCCCGATTATCTGTTTACTGTGATCAAGAGTTGTGAGTAGACTTACTGTAGACATGTCAAGTAAATGATTACCTGACAGTTAATACCCGTCACAGGAACCATGACCCGAGATTTAAGCTTGCTTCATCTTCATGAGCAATGGCTCATACAATCTTTAAATGGTAAATAATACTTTCCTAGTTTTTGAAATTGCTTTAATATCATAGTGGATATAAACATCCATGATTGATTTAAACTAATACTGTCAAAGTATAATTGGAAATGGGATCAAATTTCAATTTTTTCAAAATGTTCCTATTCAATTATTCATGATGAATGTTGACGAACCAAGTCCATAAATCAGTGACACGAAAACCATTTGACACTCATATCAGCCAAAAATGACTTCTGCATTGGCCTTGAGAGATGTCCATTTGCAGACCAAGAGAATATACTACTGGAATGACTGGCTTGATAGCCGAGCCAGTCACTCCAGTGGTAAATTTTCAAAAACAGTCTTCTCTTGGTCAGTAAATGGACATTTCTTATGAGAAAGTTTAAATTGTCTTGAACAAATTTGAGGGTTAAAGGGCTAAAGTTTATGGACAGAGGGCGTAGTAACATCGCATATATAGTGACTTGTGACGCTCCTCTGTTGGAGAGCACTTACAGGTATGAACGTATATGCGACATTGTTATGGACATGGAATTTGCTGCCGTGTTATGCGCAATAAGAGCTGTGTAGGATGGACTCGATATGGCCCATCAAAAAGCAGTGAACTAGAGTTTTAGTGATGCAGTGCATCACAAAGTATAGACTTCTGCTGAATCCAGCCTTTTGCTGAATCAGAACGTATGCAATTAATCTTGAAGTTAGGTGACCCATGAATTGATACTACAAGGAGAAGGCATTCATACACCAAGATTGGTTAATGTATACGAAATACTCATAAAATATTTTCTATCATGCTCAGTGAACTATGTCACATTGACCTACTTTTGAAACATGACAAACTGGTAGGCTTCAATGCATTCATACACCAAGTTTGGTTACTGTACCCAAAAGAATCTTGAAATTATAGACGTAGCAAGTACAAGATATGATGCTCAGTGAAACAGGAAAAGTAGGTCACGCTAACCTACTTTTGATCCATGACACATCCTTAGCCTATGATGCATCCATATATCAACTTTGGTGGCAATACTTGCAGAATTGATAAATTGGAGACAGATAAATACAATTTTCTGTGATGTTCAGTGAACCATGAAAAGTAGGTCATGGTGACCTACCTTTGATACATGAAATACCTTTACACTATGATGCATCCATATATGAAGTTTGGTGAATATATGTGAAAAACCATTGATGTACAGACGGACGGACAGACAAAGCAATTACTGTATATCCCCGCTTCAGGGAATTTTATATAACAGACAGGTGTTCATCTAATACAACTCATTGGCTATGGTATCTAGCTTTTGTCTTCAAATGATCGTGTTTCTGAAGACCATGATCATGGGACCACCTTTCTAACCCCATTAACATGGTCAAAAACCGCATCTGCAGTGGCCTTGAGAAATGTCATTTGCAGACAAAGATTAATTTGTCACTGGAGGAATGACTGGCTCGGCATTCCAGTGAAAAATTCTCAAAAATATTCTCTTGTTCTATTGAGTTTCTTGAACAAATTTGAGGTTGAATAATGACTTTTAGCCTGTAGAGCTAGTGTCCCTCATAGACGAGTTTAACTACACAGTGTTATTCAAACCTGTAGAAGTGTATAATCTGGTTATCTGCAAACACATTGCTGAATGCTGTGACATCATGCACCCAGCTATGAACCATCCGCTTCAATACCCTGTAAGATAAGTGACAGTTCTTTCATTGTTTAAATACCAATATCTCCGTCTTTAAGGCAACAATACAGGTAAGATATATATAATGTTAATTTTATGGCAGTAGAGGGTTAAACGACCCGCCAAAGGCACAAATTTGATTTTCAGTCAAATTTTTCCCCCGCAACTTTCTAGCCCCGCAACTTTCTAGCAATTAGGAATGAATTTGTTTAAAGAATTTCCTACATCAATTCATCTAAAACAAAGAGACTTATAGTTTCATGTAACTGTACCATAGATTTTGACACCGTTGATGTTAACACTTAGCTATTGCCCACAAATGTCAACAGTTGAAAACAAAATTGCTAATTTAAGCAGCTGCTTTCTTAGATAGAATCAGTTCATCGCAACATCATTCGAATCAATAGAAGTGAAACTTTCTGTTTTGCAATTTTATGGTCCTGGTTGCCATGAGTGTGTTGTAAGGGGACAACCAATCCTGAGGCGAATCCAAATTTTTAGGTATGCCCTGCCCATCTCCAGCTAAGCTCCACACGCAACACACTTATGTTGGGATCGATCCCTGACCTCCCCGACCATTAACTCCCAGAAAACTATACAGGTAAGCTGTCAAATAATTTGAAACTAATTTGACTGGGTGCTGTTGCTTTTTATATCAGCTACAGCCCCCAGTCAAATTACTTTCAAAATATTCAACAGCATGTTTATTAAATGGTAAAGACATAAAATATATACAACCTGACAGACTATTAAGCATTTAAGACAGACTAAATCGAGTCATTCATGGCATAATTATGCCATCATCCTACATGTCACGTAGTTAATTATGACGTTATATGACGTCAGATGATGGATGACAAAGTGGTAAGGTCCATTGTTCATGAAATTTATTGAGAAAATGGCAATGAAGAAACCTTTGATTGGAAAAAACATCCGTGTGAAAAGGAAAATGGAAACAAAACTATTTACGCCACTGAACTCAAGGCTGCTATCACGATAGAGAGAACTTGATAATGTGAGATGCTAATGGCGGAATCTGATTTGCCACTCGAGTACCCGACATCATAATGGCGTTGATTCGTCACAAAAATGTTTGAAATGTATATCTTTGATGAATGTACTATTTAATAAACATTTTGTTGAATATTTTTTTAAGCATACCAAAAGTAATTCATCATTTTTCATGATTCACTGAACATCATAGAAAATTCTTATCTGGGCTGTAATTTCATAATTGTTTTGTATACAGTAAACAGACCTTGTGTACGAGTGCACTAATGTTAAAGGTGTGTCTTGTATCAAAATTAGGTCACTGACCTACTTTTCAAAGCTTCACATAGGCAGCAACAGCCTCCGGTCAAGTTAGTTTCTAAATATTCAATAGGTTACCTGTATAGTTACCTTGATAATTACATGCTGGGAATGGACCTTTCCACTTTTAGCTATGCCCCGCCCATCTCTATCTAAGGTCCACCCACACCTCGTTCGCGTTGGAATTGATCGATTTCTGAACTCTCTGACTATAAATTTCCAGAAAACTATACAGGCAAGCTATTGAATATTTTGAAACCAATTTGATTGGGCGCTGTTAGGCAGCAACAGCATCCAGTTAAATTAGTTTCAAAATATTCAACAGCATGTTTATTAAATAGTAGAGACATACAAATCGTACGTGTCGGACTATTAAGTTAAAGACGGGCCATATAGAATCATTTATGACGCAATGATTATGACGTTATTCTGTACGCCGCTTAGCTGATTATGACGTCACAGAAAGGTGAATTCCAACACGTGTACTAAGTAGCATACAGATGTACTCGTAAATTCCTAGTACACACGCCTTCACCTCCTACCTGAATGTGAGTGAACACAGGGCTGTCTCATCATAACTGGTCAGCATTGTAGCTGCCCCGCCTTGTACCATGTCTTCCAGGGATGTCTGGGGAAGCTGGTCAAAGCTCACCAGACTGCTGCCTTCTGCATCATTAACGTGGGATGACTGAAAGAGAAGACATTCATCCAGAAATTGTACGGGAAGCAAGAGGTCGAAGAAAACAACAAATACCAGACTGTATACTAACAATATCTTTCATGGTTCACTCGGATGAACAGATTGACCATAACCATTTAATGGTCAAATTTGGTCAAGAAAATCTAAATATTTCCTTATTGAATATCCATTTGCGGGCCAGGAGAACAATATTTTTTAACATTTACCACTGGAATGACTGGCTCGTTTATCGAGCCAGGCATTCTTGTGGTGAATTTTCAAAAATAGTCTTTTCTTGGCCTGCAAAAGGATATTCCTCAAGATGACTGCAGATGCCGTTTCTGGCCGGCTTGTCCATTAACAGGTTAGAATAGGCTTCTTCCTAAAACTATGGCTAACCATTCCTTGAGGTCTTATCAAATACTTGAGATCCAAGTAGAAGCAATCACATAAAAAAATAAGCATTTGCACACACGCACGCACGAATGCGCACGCGCACGCAAAACAGCTTCTGCAGTGGTCTTGATAAATGTCCATTTGCAGGCCAAGAGATGACTATTTTTGAAAATTTACCACTGGAATGATTGGCTCGATAAATTTTCAAAAATAGTCTCCTATTGGTCTGCAAATGGACATTTTCTATGGGATAATTACAATTTTCTTGAAGTAATTCGAAGGGTTAAAGGATTAAGAACAAGGATATGAATTTTGTAGCTCAAAGATGGTGTTATTTATTAAGGCAGGTGGTCTTATATAAGCACCATTCTCTGGCTATAAGTCAGGTCATAGCTTGACCAGGTTTGACTGCATAAATTATAGTGAGGTAACAACCTATCCATCTCATCACTGAGGAAATGAGAATACACAATGCATTTATGTAATCATTAAATAACTGTAGGGAAAGAAAATCCATTGCCCTAAATCACAGAACTCAATAGAACAATAGTATACTAAAAGGTAATTTACTATTTACATGCACGATGTTCCATGACACAAAGTGTCAGTGATACTGAGAGGGGTGGGGGAAAAGGGGATTGAGACTTACCTCAATAATAGTGTTTACAGCAAGACTAGCCAGATCAAGCTCCACACAGATGGAGGAATACGAGCCAGGTGTATTCACCTCCACACATGAACTCTCCTCAAACTCAGAGCACAATCTGATGAAGATAAATCTCATGTATACAGATGTGATCACAATTCATAGATCATACGATCTGTCAATCAAGCTTAGCAGTCAGTATTCACACAAACAAGCAAGTCAAACGATGAAACATCACACATAAATTACTAATGGACCTTTGCAGTTGTAGCTATGCCCCTCCCATCTCTATCTAAGCTCCAACCACACCTCGTCCGTGTTGGACCACTGAACTCCCTGATTATCAATTTCCAGAAAACTATACAGGTAAGGTGTTAAATATTTTGAAACTAATTTGACTGGGTGCTGTTGCTGCCTATGGCAGCAACAGCGCCCCGTCAAATTAGTTTCAAAATATTCAACAGAATATTTAATAAAAGGTAGACATACAATTCATACATGTAGGCTTTCAAGCCTGACTATATCTGACTAATTCATGTCGTCATGATTATGATGTCATCTTACAGTTCACGTAGTTGATTATGATGTCATATGATCGATGGATAAATTTGGAAAGGTCAATTGATATAACATGTTCAGTTTCATATTTCGATCCTTGCCTCTATTACAGTACACAAGATTCAACACATTGCTTTCAGAAGAACACGAATGACAAATAGGGATTGGTGACCTCTTTGCTCACCCTACTATCACATTTTCTGGAATAGTGTCACCATGACCTTGACACTTTCACGTAAAAATATCATAAATTCCGCAATGGAATCGCCATGACCTCGACGCTTTCACATAAAATTCATTAGGTTCTTCTGACCCACGAGCACATCATGCCATACACATTTAATGAAGCCCGCATCAGTAGAGTTATTGTCAACTAAGTTTGGGCAAAAATGACTTCTATAGAAATTGTGTGAACACACACACATACACGCAGAGAAAGCAAATGCTATATAACATCCATATATTATTTATATCGGGTGGTGGGGATAATGAGCAGGATGTATTATACCATGAGATGCTTACCTGTTGTCATCAGCCTCCTTGCCTCCCAGGTCGGGTCGCTCTGTAGGAGAGCACCACAATAAGTGATTATGCTTATAGAGATGACGGGCAAAGAACAGATCACAACCAAACAATGTCACATCCTTAGGCATGTTGCCCATTGGAATGTGAAAATAACGGCATTGTTCTAACATGGCCTGGAAGTGAAAATATGACAAGAGAAATTGTTTGTACTGTTAGAGATAAATACCTATGACAATGGAAAAGTTGCCAAACTACTCAGTGGTTTGAATTCAATGTTTGGTTTAAACAATTTTATTTTTCTGTTAAAGTGGGAGCCACAGTAAGATATATCTTATTAGTGTGTCTCCCACTTGTAATGAGATACAGTAATTTAATTAATCAAGTGGCGGGTACATAAGATCATAGATTACATAATTTAATAATAAGTTTAACTAATATCATTGTTAGTAAATTACTAATAAAGACAGTAGTAGAAGTAGAAGTGTAGAAATTAAAATGAAAAAAAAAGAAGAAAAAAAGGGACAAGCTAGTAAGAGAAAGTAGAGAATTCAGGCTGATTTTCACACATTCCTGCTCGCACCGTGTGGTGATGGGTAGCGTGCGGTGGGCAAAGGTACAATTTTGGGTGGACGATTATGGGAGAATGAATATCAATTAAAACGGCCAGTATCAGCAATGTATTGGTAAAATAGTGTGGATACTATAATATTCATGTCTGTATTGAGATTTTCATTGCCATATAGCAAAGCTTTAGTGGTCAGTGGGTTAATGGGAATATTGTTTAGGCCTAATTCAGTATAAAATGTTCTTCTTTCATTATTGTATAGTGGGCAGTGGGAGATAGTGTTCAATTGTTTCATCCGGGTGCCCACATGAGCACCTAGGTGAGTCTAACAAGAAGTCGTCATGGAGGTGTCTGTTTAAGCCACTACAATTGTTTCAGACCCCGGAATATGCTATGTTAGCAGGTCGTATAGTACCAGCTAGGTGGGGGTTGTTTTTGAGACATTGCGTTCAATTTATTTTTAAATTCTTGTAATGTATGGGACATTTTGACAGGATCCGGAAGACTATTCCAATCTCTAATTGTAGCCGGGAATAAAGAACTACGATAGAGCTCAGTGCGACATCTGGGCGGTGTATAGGTGTTGAGTTGGCGGATATTATAAGGGTTTATCCTTTGTGAAAAGGGCAAGAGACAACAAGACAATGTCTCACTTGTTGCGCCGTTTATAATTTTCTAGAGCATTTCTAATTTTTGGGCTTTGCGTCTGCATGAAAGTGTTACCATACCCGTTTCAGCGTATAAATCTTCCGTGCTGGCACTGCTAGTGAGCCCACTTATAGTTCTTAGGATCTCCTTCTGGACATTTTCCAGTCTTGTAATAAGATTTTGTGAATTCAATGTTTATTAACACTATTTATTAACCTACTTATATTTCGGGCAGAACGCTTAACAAGAGGCCCAAGGGGCCTGTATCGCTCACCTGGAACATAGGCATTTAAACCCGAAAGTTGATTGGCTATAAGTAGAGGTTCTGGAGTTGTTTTAGCGAAAACTAGGTCATCCAAGATGGCTATTAAACAAATTTGGACTTTTGCCTTAGATGCTGTTTCACGAGTCTTGAATTGATTCCGCAAACGGTTTCTGAGATTTTTAGACGTTTCTAAAATCGGTCAAAATCCAAGATGGCCACCGGCTAAATTGGCCGATCAGCTTCGTTTGAACAAACTTGAATCTCTACACCCTAAAGATGCTTCCAGCCACATATAATTGAAATCAGCCCAGAAGTTCTCGAGAAGACATTTGAAATTTCCCATTGCTTTAGTATGGAAACTTTTGGCGGGAAAATGATCCAAGATGGCTGCCAAACCATTTATACAACAGTTTAAAAAAATTGCAAGTGTGAGATCAGAATAAAAAAAAAAAATATATAAAACCAATTTCAGCCTCAAAATCCATCAAATAAAAAAAATCCAATATGGCCGCCAAACACACCATATTTTGATTGGCCCACAGTGGGCAGTTTTTTTATGGATCAACTTTTCTTGAACAAAATTTAATGGCCCTTAGTCCCTAATCATATCTGCCAAATTTCGGCCCGATCCATTCAGCGGGTTCTGGTTGTTTTCGCTAAAACTAGGTCAACCAAGATGGCTGCCGAACCATGGGACCAATCAAGTTCCCTTGAACAAATTTGGTTCAGCTCTTGCCCTACATCATATTTCATGAGGTTTGCATCAATTCCCCAAGCGGTTTCGGAGAAGATTTTTAAAGACGTTTCCTAAAATCGGCCAAAATCAAAGATGGCCACCGGCCAAATTGGCCTCGTTTGAACAAACTTGGATCCCTATGCCCTAAGGATGCTTCCTGCCAAATATAATTGAAATCGGCTGAGTAGTTCTCGAGAAGACATTTTAAATTTCCCTTTAGTATGGGAGCTTTTGCCGGGAAAATGATCCAAGATGGCTGCCAAACCGTTTATCCAACAGTTTCAAAATTGCAAATTGGAGATCAGAATAACAAAAAACATATAAAACCAATATCAGCCTTAAAATCCATCAAATAAAAAAATACAATATGGCCGCCAAACACACTATATTTTGATTGGCCGGGTGCAGTCATGTTTTTTGATGGATCAACTTCCCTTGAACAAACTTTAATGGGCCTTTAGTCCCTAATCATATCCGTCAAATTTCGGCCTGATCCCTTCAGTGGTTCTGGAGTTGTTTTCACTAAAGCTGGGTCAACCAAGATGGCAAATTGGCCGATTGGCTTCATTTGAACAAACTTGGATCCCTATGCCGTAAGGATGCTTCCTGCCAAATATAATTGAAATCGGCAGTGGTTTTTGAGGTCGTTTAAAGGAAGTTGACGGACAACGATGGACGGACGGTCGCCATGGCATAAGTTCACTTGGCCTTTCAGGCCAGGTGAGCTAATAAATTATCTTCGCACAATCAACTGCCTTCTGCATGTGTTTCTCGTGGACAAGAATATTGAAAATATTTGTAAACTCGTCTTCTTGTAATGGACCGTTCCAGTTTATCCATCTATCATATGACGTCATAATCAACTATGTGACGTGTAGGATGACACCATAATCAATTACAGCATGAATGACTTGATTTAGTCCGTCTTGCTTAATAGTCTGACACATACATATTGTATGTCTGCTATTAAATAAACATGCTGTTGAATATTTTGAAATTAATTTGACTGGGCGCTGGTGCTGCCATAGGCGGTAACAGCACCCAGTCAATTTAATTTCAAAATGTTCAACAGCTTACCTGTATAGTTTTATGGAAATTGATAGTCTAGGAGTTGAGAGATCGATCGATCCAACACGACGAAGCGTGGGTGGAGCTTAGCTAGAGATGGGTGTGGCATAGCTAAAACGGCAAATATCCATTAATCATCTACTTCATGTAACAGCATGATCACAATGTATATTCACCCTGTAACACTCAAACTGGCCAAAAACTGCTTCTGCAGTGAGCTTGAGAAATGTCCATTTGCAGACAAAGCCTATTTTTGACAGTTTTTCACTGGATTGACAGGCTCGTTAAACATTCCAGTGCTAAATTTTCACAAATAATCCATTGGTCTGAAAATAGGAATTTCCCTGAGAAAATTGAGATTTTCTTGAATAATTTTTAGGCTTTAAAGGGTTAAGTAACTTGCAAATGGATTCCACTAACTTACAACAAGTCAACGTCATGAGGATGAACCTTTAAACAATCAATCAGATTCGGGACAAGAGTACAGAGCAGAACTATTGCAGGGGCCAATAATAGGGATGTCTCTAGCTTCAATGGCGTCGTCAATATTTCAATCTCATCATGGCATGAACAGTGACATTGATTGTATGTGACTACATTATCTAGACGTATTGAGCGCACTGAGGCTAGTAAAAATTTGTCAGGGCCAGCAGTTTTAAGATTGATTTATATAGTGGTATCAGAACCTTTACACAGGTGGATACTAAATAAAACAGCTTTGCATCAAAGAAAGTTATATATGCAAGAATATGGTAGACAATGGAGGGATCGATTTCCAGCTATGCCCCGCTGATCTCTAGATAAGCACCACCTACTTTGTATGCTTGTTTGAATCAATGTTAACAGTTTAATGGTCAAAATTGTTTTAATAAATTTAAACCTTTACTCATTGGATGCCCATTTGTAGGACAAGAGACGTTGTTTAAAAATTTACCACTGGAATGACTGCCTCGGTTATCGAGCCAGTAATTCCAGTAGTAAATTTTCAAAAATAGTCTTCTCTTGGTCTGCAAATGGACATTTCTCAAGACCACTGTAGAGGTCGGTTTCGGCTGGCTTGACCATTAAAGGGTTAACACATTGAACCATGAATTTCCAGACTCAATTTTTAAGATAACTATATAGGTATACATTTTGAACCTAATTTTACTGGGAGCTGCTGATACCTATGACAGCAGCAGTTTCCAGCAAAATTAGTTTCCAACTATTCACTAGACTATATATTAAACTGCAAACTCATTAAAGACATACGATTCAGACAATTTCATGATAGACCATTGACATTTTCTTGATGGAAATACATCAATTTGAATTTTGTTTTTTACACCCGCAAAAAAGTTATGTATTTGATTATGAGTGACAAATCATATCCCTCCATAGGAAAACAGTGTAATTTTGTTACTATGAATCCTGGATTGAGGTTACCTGTAAGATGATGTCAACATTGAGGTAATGTTGAATCATTCTGCGAGCTCCCACTCTCTGCCAGTCAAGAACATTATACATGGTGTCACTGAGGAAAATGAAAACAATGAGTAACATGACAGGCAGATATGCTGTAATGTATAACAGGGCCTGCAGGAAAGAAATTAATCATAATTTATGAACTTATGAGCTAAATCACCTTGCCAAAATGAGACGTTAAAAAATATTTTGTATAGAAAATTGCCATTTGCAGACCAACAGATTATTTTTGAAAATTTATCAATGGAATGACTGGCTCGGTTATCGAGCCTGTATTTCCAGTGGTAAAATTTCAAAAATAGTCTTCTCTTGGTCTGCAAATGGAGTTCTCAAGACCACTACAAAAGCCGTTTTTGGCTGGCCTAAGTGGTAAAAACCTGGAGGTATATGTTAGCTGGGTCTTGTTCAAAGAATCAATAGTCAAAATCCTAATCTCCATTATGATTCTATCTATGGTGAGAAGCAGATTACAGATCAGATGTTAATATATAGGCAAACTCACCTGTCTGATATGTTGATTGGCACAAGTGGGAAATCCCCTAATCCTGGCATCACAGTCGTCAGGTGTGTGAAATCTGAAGAGAATGTAGAGTAAAAATTATCTTACTTCAATACAAGTTGTATCTTGTAGATGATCGTCACTATATATAACATGAACCAATAGATCTGTAATGAGCTGCTTATGTCACACTAAGTAAATTTATCAAATTTCTTTTTTACGAGTGAGATGACATACTTACCTCCCTAACACTCTTGATATACTAGTATATCGGCTCTAAATTCAATAATATTCAGAATTATAAAAAGTTAGGTGCCCCTAATGGGCAGGTGGAAGTACACAGTCATGCACATGACAAACACCACCCTCTGCGCATGCGCACACCGGTACTTCCGTTACTAAATATTGGCTGACATAGAAGCAACTATTCAATAGCCAAAGGACCAGGCCTCCGTGGGGTGGCGAGGCCGGGATCCTGTTAGGGAGGTAAGTATGTCATCTCACTCGTGAAAAAGAAATTTGATAAATTTACTTATTTCACATCATGAGAACATACTTACCTCCCTAACACTCTTGATAAAAACCAGAATTTGAAAGTAAATTTTGGTGGGAGGGAGGCAAGGTCCTGAAAACCCGCACACCCTCGAAGAGGCTAGGCTCTTTGAATTCTCAAGAGATTTAAAACATCTGAAATTGTGACTGAAACCACAACCAGGAATAGAATTTTGCATCGGATAATCGACCGATGAAGAGAGATTGATCAAAAGGCAAATGCGCTCCCCCCCCCCCCCTCTTTCTGAGGAAGGTATAGGAAAAAACGCTGCTCTAAATGACTAGCACGTTCTCTAATACTTAATGAAAGTATTACTAGACATTGGAAAAAGAAGAATTGCTTCTATTTCAAAAACTCTCTGAAAACCACAATTAAGAGACATCAACCATCACCATATTAAAAAATAAAATGACACCATCACCAAGACAGAAAATCAAAAAAAAAAAATGGTCATAACCACTGACCTTTGATGTCTTGGACGCGGCACTCATCTCTTCCCCCACCGGAAGAGGAGAAGTGTACCAGCTAATAGTAGGAATACCCTACCAACAAATGTGATATTTGAAAATAGCAGAGGAGGCAAACTATTTACAAACATAAACCTCTGCATAACTATTTTATTTCCTGAGGACTGAGACGGCGAGTGGGTTAGAAGTGTCACGAAGGTAATGGTCGGTAAAACTTGACTCACAGTGCCACTGGGCTACTGACATAATGTCTTCAATCGAAACACCATTAAATAATGCCGTGGAAGTTACCACACCACGGACACTATGAGCCTTGGCTCTATCTACCTGGATTCCAGTGGCTGTCTTATGACAGAATTGGATACATTCCACTATCCATCTGGAAATAGTGTCTCTTGACGCCCTACCATGGGGTACAATATATGACAACCATAGGGAACATGGGTCCGTCCGCCAAACCTGAGTTCTTTTCTTGTACTTATTCAAAGCACGGACTGGACACCATACTTTAGCACCAGGATCATATCTGGTTAAGGTAGGTAAAATAATAGGTTTACCCGGATACTTTAAAGATTGATTCTTAGCCAAGAAATTCAATCTAGGTAGAAGCTTAAGGCCTTCACCTGTAACTATATAACGGTCAGGCTCAGCAGACAAGGCATGAATTTCACTCCTGCGTCTGGCTGAAGCCGCCGCCACTAAAAATACAGTTTTAAGTGTCAATAATTTTACAGATATAGCACTAAGTGGTTCAAAAGGCTTACCACTCAAACCCTGCAGAACCAGAGAAAGACTCCATGACGGTGTCAGTGGAGGATTTCTAGGTCTGAGATTGCCCATACCTTTAATAAGAGTATTTAAAACACTTACTTCATCACTTCCCCTCTTTGCCAAGCAAGGGATAACAGTCATCAATGCTGATTTGTATCCAGCAACAGAATTAGGTTGAAGACTATAGGTATCATACAGGTGACATAGAAAATCAGCTACTACCTGAATAGATGCTTCCATCGGATTGATACATCTCTTTGAGCACCATTCTGCAAATCTGTTGATTTTATAATTATAAGCTCTGGAGGTTGATCCCCTCCTGGCTCTGGCCATGAAATTGGCTGCTTGCTCAGAAAATCCCTCCTTAATTGCGGATTGTTTGACAACATCCATGCAGTCAATCGAAACATTGACGGATTGTTGTGAAGGGTCTTGCCCTGGAAGATAATATCGTCCATCAGCGGCAGAGGAACCGGATTGCAAACCAGAAGGTCCAGCAGATCCGTAAACCATGATCGGCTTGGCCAATTCGGGGCGATCAGAAGCACTTGGCATTCCTCTTGTCTGATCTTCTGAAGGACTCTTGGAATCAGGGTTGTTGGAGGGTATGCGTATGCATACATTCTCTTCCAACTGATAGCTAGCGCATCTATTGCGATAGCGCTTGGATCTGGAATCGGAGAAACGTACGTCGTCATCTTCGCATTCTTCTTCATTGCGAACAAATCTATGTTGGGCTTTCCCCAATGATTGAACAGGTGATCCGCCACACATTGATTTAGTTGCCATTCCGTAGGCAGAATACTCATCCTTCGGCTCAATGAGTCTGCTAACAGATTCAGCCTTCCCGGAATATGAACTGCTTTCAAGGTGATCATATGATCCATGCACCAGCAAAGCAGCTTCCATGTCATCATACAGAGACTGGGCGACTTCGTTCCGCCCTGGCGGTTTATGTAACTCACTACTGTAGAGTTGTCTGAACGTATCATCACAAATTTTCCCTTCACCTCCCCTAGGAAGTGTTCCAGGCCTAGAACTACAGCCCGCAGTTCTAGCATGTTGATATGCTCCTTTGACTGTTCCAGATTCCAAAGCCCTGATATAGTGGCTTCTTCCAGGCAAGCTCCCCAACCCTCCATCGATGCATCCGTAAACATCGTTACTTGAGGGTGGGGAGGGGTCAGCATGACCCCCGCCAGGAGATTTCCTCTCTCCATCCACCAATGAAGGTGCTGAATGAGAGGGTCCAACACTTGAATGCGCGAGTCCAGTGATCCTGAACTCTGCGTCCACTGGGTCATGAGAAACAACTGAATCGGCCGCCTGCGTAAGGCCGCCTGAGGAATGACTGGTTCCATTGAAACCATCAGACCCAACATTCTCAGATAGACCCGTGCTAGAATATAACGACTGTTGCACACCAACTGAATACACGAGAGGAGATTTTCCACTCTCTCCTGGGATGGATAAACATATCCTATCTCCAGATCGAAGAACATACCCAGGTAAACAAACTTCTGGGATGGAGTCAGCTCTGATTTCGGAAAGTTGATCATCCAGCCTAAATCTGTGAGAGTTTCCAAGACTATCTCCAGATTTGCTGTCAAACTTTCTGGGTTGTGTGCTTTTAGCAACCAGTCGTCTATGTAAGTGTGAACAGGTATATTTCTCCTGCGGAGGTATGCCGTGATAGCAAGTACCACTCGAGTGAAGACCCTTGGAGCCGTCGAGATGCCGAATGGAAGAACCTTGAATTCCCATTGGCGTCCCTGAAAAGCAAATCTCAGGAACCGACGAAACCTCCTTGCAATTGATCCCCTTCTCTAACCCCAACAACACCGATCTCACTGTTTCCATTTTGAAAGTCGGAGTGTCTAAAAACTTGTTTAGAGGCTTGAGGTTGAGAATTGGTCTCCAGCCCCCGGTGTTCTTTGCCACAAGAAACACGGTTGAATAGAAGCCCGGGCAATCCTGCGCCGGTTGAATTGCTTCTTTTAGAACGAGAGAATCTATCTCCTCTTCTATGCACAACCGCTTGTCTGGATCTCGTGGAACTTGAGTCCAGACCGGTACCAGAGACAAATGCAACGGCGGACCTCTTATCCAATCTGGACTGTATCCCTGCGAAAGCCATTGCAAGACTAAGCGGTCCTGAATTAACCGCACCCACCTCTGAATGTGACAAGTCAAACGACCTCCCACTGGTGCACCTAGGGTTGACGGGGTGCCCATAAACTTCAGAAGTGGGTGTGTCTCTGATACGAGTGGCAACACCCCAGTGGTACTTGTGATAACCGGAAAAAATTTTCTTGCATCAGGCCCGGTTACCACGCGCCGCTCCCCGTGCGCCGCGACCAGCGCCACGCGCACCACGGTGCGCGGGCTGCTGTCTGGCAGGCTGCGCTTGAGGCGGCGGCTGTCGCACAACAGCACGCTGCTGCTGGCGTAGCCGACGCGGTCTCTGAAACCGGCCGGCCTGCTGGCCTCTGACACTGCCAGCCCCGCCACGAGCGTACGGCTGTCGAGCACTTCAAACTGTGCCCGCAGCGCCCTCTGGTTGTTCACCAAAGTCACCGTCTCCTGGAGGTGCCGACAACCTTCACCTCCAAAGAGTCCAGGGCCCGCCATCGGCGCTTACATCAAGCGCGACTTGAGCTCCTGAGACGGGCACAAATTGTCCAGTGCAAAAGTGCGCCTCGTCCTCAGCGACTTCGTGACCGACCTAGTCAGACAGTCCAACGCCAGGTTGATGCCATCCTGGATGGCTCGTTGGACTGTCACGGGACTAGGATGTTGCTGCACCGACGCTGCCACCACCCCCGACAGCAGCTGAGAGACATGCGACAGCGCACTGATCGCTGCTCGCGAGCTCTCCTCGGTGTCGCGCAAGGCGGCATTCGCCGAGCGCATAGCGCCCGAGCACAACGCTCCCGTGTCAGCCCGGGAACCCGGCCGCGTATCTTCGCCCAGAGCGGCGCGGTCATCCGCGCTCGGTCTGGGCGCCAGGCCATACCGAGCATACTGACTGGCAGTAACCCGACATCGCCTAGCTACCTCGCGGGGGGCCTTCGCGAGGCGACCTTTCGGCCTGATCGACTCCTCTGCCGCCGTGAACATATCTAAGATATGTTCAGCATACGGCAGAGACAGAGCCGTGCTGGCCAACGGCTTCGCCTGTAACCACGCCCGCGGGTTACCGGCGACCGTCTCGTCCACGGTGAGCTCTGGTCTTACAGCGAGGAGCCACGCACACGCCTCCGACCAGTCTTCATCCGTGGCTACCTGCGAACTGCCGACGAGCAACGGGCCCTCGTCATCCTCAATGGCATTCGCAGGTATGGCCGAGGAGGAGGCTATAGACGATCCTGGCTGCCCAGGGAACATATACGGGCCCGCGAGGGCCGGCATAGCATTCTCCATAGGCAAACCAAGCTCCAAGGCCGCGCTTGTGCGAGGGGGGTTACACACACCAGCGCGGCCTGGAACGTCCGTGTGAGATTCCACGTCCAACCGTGGAATCTTATACGGCCGGCCGTCTGCTCCAAAGCGGGCCACAGGCTGAACCATGAAACCTGCCCCCGAGGGAACAGTGCCATAGGTGCGAGCGTTCACGCTCCCCAACAGAGGCGTGTAGGCGCTCACATCCATGTCTTCATGATCCACCTGTGGACCGAGCAGGTAGTCCTCATCATCTTCCTGGTCAGGAAAGTTAGACTCTGGATTAGTAAGGAAAACTAACCCAGACTGACCAGGAGACTGCTCAAAGGCAGATGACGAGTGTACTCCGCGAGTGATCGTGGTCAGGCCCGTTGGTCGGGTCCCGCCTGATGCTTCTCGCGCCGCTGGCACCCCAGGCGATGCGAACATCAAGCCTGGGTCCAAGACGGCCGCCCCTGGATCACTAAACGCATTGTCCGAGCTAATAGGCCATGATCCAGGGACGGGGGCTACCTGCACCGAGGTCGACGCGCAGGAAGTTGAAACACCTGTGCCAGGCAACATGCCGCGAAGCATGTCAGGCATCAGGTCTTTCAAAGTCCTGCGCATCTCACTCACCAACTCACTCTTGAAGGCCTCGAGACCACTCTTCTCTGAGGCCTTCTTCTTACCGTCCTTCTTTGGTTTCTTCCCCTCCTCTGCCATCATCCTCGCCTGTAAAGAGAAGAATTCAGAGGTTGGATCCCCCCCCCCCCCACTTTTCACAAATAACAAATTTGTTGGACAGCCTACAAGCTGAACACAGATGGCAAGGGTGGGGGAAGAATCTAGCCTTCATAGACTTGAGGCAGGACGGACACTTCTGAAAAGACGGATACGAAGACAATGAGTATGACAGTCTCAAAGCCTTGATAATGGATCTTTTAAGAAGAAACCAAAACAACCACGAGAGAAGACATCCACTAATACGACCACCCTGACGGGACAGGCGACTTCTCTAGTTAATAACTCCAAATACAACCAGAACCCCACTCTTTATAGATTAAGAGAGAGAGAGAGAAAGAACCTGACTATCTAGATCTCTCTACCCTTCTTAATAAACAGGGGATGAACACATCACCGACTTCTCCAAACTAAGATTATGACATCAAGGAAAGAGAAACTCTGGTTGATTATGACATCAAACCTCACTATGCAAAAGCTCCTACCAGGAGAGGGGACGTCAGATTTATGTAAGAAATATCTAGATCTCCAGACATTCTCAGCTCTCGACTAATATAATATTAAATTATATATACTCGAGAACCCATGCACACGCAAGAGAGAAAATAGTGCAATAGCAAACGGCAGCAGAAAATGTAATTATTTTCAAATAATCATGCGCCATAATTAATAACTCCCTTAGCCTGGGCACAGGCAACCATCCTCTTGTGCAGGAAACACGTCCATCCATCCGCCGAGACTCCTCTTCCAGAAGAACTGATGAGGGGGGGATGGGACAAAAGGAAGGAGATATTTTATTTATTAATATATTATATCTCCAACCCTTAGACATATCACGATGATAAGTCATCCTGGGACGTGAACACCTTCCAGAGAAGACCAGGCAACCTTGTATAGACACAAGACCGACCTGTAAGCATAAAACACAAGAGTTTATTAGCCCTAGGCGATGGGAAAAAATTTACAAGGATTCCCAGCGCCTGAAAACGCGGTACCGCCGAAAACGGCCGCTACGAAAACCGGTAACACACGAAAGTTACAAGTCTCAAATAAAAGCCAGGAACAATGTCACCTTGGATGATGACGAGGAGGGCTCCTCTGACATTTTCGCATCAGCCATGATAGATTTGGATGTATTGTTCTCTTATGAATTCAGAAAAGCGCCTGTGAGGAATTTCCACCAGTTGCTTCCAGCAAATATATTAGAAAACGGAAGTACCGGTGTGCGCATGCGCAGAGGGTGGTGTTTGTCATGTGCATGACTGTGTACTTCCACCTGCCCATTAGGGGCACCTAACTTTTTATAATTCTGAATATTATTGAATTTAGAGCCGATATACTAGTATATCAAGAGTGTTAGGGAGGTAAGTATGTTCTCATGATGTGAAAATGTACTGCCACTCAATTTGTTGCCAACCATTTATTCTGTAACTACATTTATATATGCAAATCTGGGTGCCAATTGTGTTGCCAAATGCGTGTACCTGCAATCAGGTTCATGTTAATCGATATCAAGAGGCGATCAAAATATCGGCTGTCATAGGGGTAGAAAATGTTCTACTTCTTTTTTAAAAACATATTTTATTGTATTAATAATACAACGGGATTAGGCACAAGTTCGATCAACTTAGCCTGGCCCTCTCCCTACAGAATCATTAAGACGGCAAAATGCTTAAATACAAACGTATAAACAATAAAGAAAACATGAGGACTATGAATGGAGAGAAATTTCTGTGACTAGTAGCTGACAATGGTGGATCAATCGCAAGTGATGTGTCTAATTTCATGCAGAATACTAACACATGAGTAACATAAACATGTGCTGTGTAGAGCAAAGATCAAACTAACAAAATAAGTTGCATAACAGTGACAATTGAACAACTGGTGTGTGTGTGTTGACAAGTGTGCGTGTGATTCGGTATCACTGTAGCAGAACTAGTTGCAAGGAGCTTTATGCAATCTTTCCAAGGCTGATAGAGTTTCTGACAGTTGCGACGCAGCGCCCGTAATTCCATGGTAACATAAGACTGGCATTAGTTAATCTAACTAAATGCACGAGTCTTTGACAGGTGGAATAACACTCCAGATAGCATTACATTAATAGCATTAATTGTCAAAACTGGTCAAGAAAATAAAGTTTCCCATCGTGAATGTCCATTTGCAGATCATGAGAATAAATACTGCTAGTAAGGCAGTCATTTCTGTGAGAAGTTTTCTAAAAGATTATTATATAGGTATGCAAATGGACGCTTCACTAACTCACTGCATACACCATTTTGGTCCGACTTGATGATTAACTCTAATTACTACATTTTGTTATGAAAACTAAAATATGTGCTTATAAAATGTCCATTTGCAGGCCAAGAGAAGGGAATTTTTTTTAATTTACCATTGATTATCGAGCCAGTCATTACAGTGGTAAATTTTCAAAGATACTCTCCTCTTGGCCTGCAAATGGACATTCCTCAAGACCACTGTAGAAAGGGTTAATGGGTTAAATTGCAATCAACAGGTATGATAATCCAGCTGGGTATCTACAATTACCCCAGGGTGATTGAACCGCTATGTAAGTCGGTCCACGTTTTTCGTCCCGATATGCCGAGAGTAAGCGCTGTAAAGTACGATACACCTGTCGCACATCTTTCTCGATGTTCGTCTCAAACGTATGATCACCTGGTGGCAAGAGATCTTCACTGGCACCTTTACTCAGTCTGGTGATTAAAGACAAAGACTTCTGTAGAAGGGCTAAGATTCCAAGACGATTATTTTGATACGTAAACAATGATTCACAGGCATAAATTTTATAGGCAAGAGATGGCCCCCTCTTTCTAGCTTTGCACCAACAATTTATAGCCAAGCTCCGCCAAATTTTTACTAGTGTTGAAATCAATTTGAATCTTTAAAACCTGAATTCCCAGAATCTAAATTTCATGGTCACTATACAGGTAAACTGTAGAATATTTTGAAACTAATTTGGCTGGGGAGCATTACTGCCTATGCCTATCGCAGCAACAGCTCCAATTTAAATTGGTTTCAAAATATTCAACAGAATATTGCTTTAATTTTAAATTCATCAAATACATACAATTCATAGACTTCGTGACAGATGTTTTGATTTTTATGATGAAAATTTACGTCATTTTGATTGTGACATCAGCTAACATTTGAGGTGGCTGATCATGACGTTAGATACTTGAGTGACAGACAGGGGCAGTACTGGCTTTTGCAATGTTCTAGCCAATAGATTAGCCAAATAACATTTTTGTTAGCCAAATAGTAAATATTTTAGACACATTTTTACTTCAATGTCACTTATGAACATGTTTGCAGTTAGTCATCATCAGTTAATAGCATACTATAAATTTTACAATCCAGAACAATACGGTCTTACTACATAAGAAATGTGTTGAATATTTTGAAACTAATATGATTAAAAGCTGTTGCTGCCATAGGCAGCAACAGCTTTTAGTCATATTAGTCTCAGAATATTCAACAACGTAAACTGGAACTTTTGATTTGCAATTGTAACGCTGGAATTAGTCAGGCTTCAACCAATCAAGAAAGTTAAATAGCCAATGATTTAGCCAATTCTGCTTTTCATTAGCCAGATTTAAGCTTTACTAGCATTTGGCTAATTGGCTAGTGGGTAGATCACTCCCTAACAAATAGGCTCCCTCTATTGTGGGTCAGCTGGTAACATATTTGCATAAATTATCTGGCGAGCTATCACCAGCAAATATGGACGGATTTAGTTGAAAATCTATTCCACGCATGAGCTTATTATAAGGTATCCAGATAACAAATTTAATATGAATCTATGTCACGATATTATGCTCTCGAAATGAATCCGAATACAGATAACGGTAGCCTAATTTTTGCAACAAATTGATGACATCAAGGGAGAATAATAAACCTATGGATATATGATTACAAGTTTCCTTACTTCGCATTCCTCTCTGCATTATACAACGCCTGTATATTGGGCAGCTGGTCAGTTCGGACAGTGTCTACTACAAACAATGTTGCTTTCTTGGCCATCGGTATAAACAAACCAAACATCATTTTGCTTCCACTGTAACAAAATATATGATAGATGTGTTTGTTAACCCTTTAACACTCAAGCTGACCAAAAATAGCTTCTGTGGTGATATTGAGAAATGTCTATTTGCAGACTAAGAGCAGACTATGTTTGAAAATTTACCACTGGAATGACTGAACAAGTCATTTGAATGATAAATCTTCAAAAACAATCTCTTCATCTGGAAGTGGATGTTTTCTTAAAAAATAGACATTTTCTTGACTAAATTTTTGGGTAAATGGTTATATATAGTTTACATGTACATGTCATTTAGAGAGGTTTCATGAATGGGCTTTATCCGTCTATCACATGACATCATAATCAACTACCTGACATGTAGGCTGATGTATTAATCAATGACATCATAAATGAATAGACAAGTACGTCACGAATGCTTAATTGAAGATGGACTAACCGTTGTTGTACGAATTGTACGTCTAAAATATTTAATACAAATTCTGTTGAATATTCTGAAACTAATTTGACTGCGTGCGGTTGATGCCATAGGCAGCAACAGCACCCAGTCAAACTAGTTTCAAAATATTCAACAGCTCTGGAAATTGATAATCAGGAAGTTCGGGGATCAATCAATCCCAACATGAGCGAGGTGTGGGTGGAGTTTAGATCATGGTTAAAACTGGAAAGGTCCATTGTGTCATTTTCAGGCCGATCGACATGATAGGATGTCTGAAAGCTTACCACCAGAATCAGCCATGCAGATTTCAGTGTCAGAAACTACTTTTTGGTTTCAAGTTTTTCATACGGGGAAAACAATCATAAGTGTTTTTCGGTTCCGTGATTGTTCTTCCTTTATGATGATTGAGTAACACTGGCAAATGTTTGTTAGGATTCCACATTTTCAAGGGATGGATCCCGTGCAGAAACCGAACTATCGTTTCTGCAAAATTACTTGATCAGTCACAGAGGCTGTCATTGTAGCGTGCGTTATCATAAGCGCCTATATTTAATATAGAACAAAACATATTTACACATTTAACATCTATGTAACATGTGAACTTATCGTACCTGACATAATGGTAGATGTAGAGTTGTTTGATTGAGCCTGGTTCCAGGTATGCATGCTCAGCTAATGTCCGAAACTCCAACTGACTAATGTCATACGTGTCTGTTTCCTGCATTCATAAACCAGAAATGGGTTGCCATGAAAACATAGAGACTGCTTAAATTCACATGCTAACCATAATTCATTTTACCATTAAAAATAAGAGGCCCTGTGCATTGTTCCTCCTGCAGCATTTGTATTTGAACGAGACGCATATGAAGATGTGTTTAACAGGAAACTAAACGAAATCTAGGATTTCTTTTTTCACGAGAGAGTTGATACTTACCTCCCTAATACTTTTGATATTGCTAAATATTGGCTTTCACTCAATAAACACTCAGATTTAAAACAGTTAGGTGCCCCTACTGGGCAGGGAGTCAGAGCGTAGTCCGGCGGATGCCAGCCCCACCTCCGCGCATGCGCAGACTAGCACTTCCTCTGACTAGATTATTGGCTGACACACATGCAACTCATAAGAGCCTGAAGACCGAGCCTCTGTGGGGTGGAGAGGCCGGGTCCGTATCTAGGGAGGTAAGTATCAACTCTCTCGTGAAAAAAGAAATCCTAGATTTCGTTTATTTCACTTCAAGAGTATACTTACCTCCCTAATACTTTTGATATTGCCAGAATTCGAAAGTGAATCTGGCGGGAGGGAGGCGAGGTCAAAAGACCAGCTCATCCCTATACGCTTTTTCTGCGTTTAAGGCACTTAAACTTCTGAAACTGTCTGAAAAAACAGTCAGGATTTGACTAATCATCGGATAACACCACCGATGTATGAGAGATGACCGAATGTCATATGCGCTCCCCCCCCCTCCTTCCTGGGAGGAAGAGTCGACTGACCTCAATGTCCTATACGCTCTCTACGTACAAGTGCCATGTACTACAGGACAGAGACGAAAAAGCTCCATTTTCGTAACTCTCAACAATGAACCACACAAATACACAAACCATCACCATATTAATAACGGGTAATCGTGACAATACAATCAACAACGGACAACACATGAACAAGACTGACCTTGTTGAAAATGGCTGCTGACATCATCTTCCCATCGGTAAAGACTGATGCAGGCCCAAAAAAGTGGGTGTTTCCATAAATTAATTGTGATATATATAAGTAATGAGGAAATCACCTCAAAAAATATAAACCGATTTATTTTTTCAAAACCGACAAGGCGAGAGGATTAGAGGTGTCACGGAGATAATGGTCTGTAAAACTTGACTCACAGTGCCACTGAGCCACCGACATAATATCATCCACAGGGACCCCATTAAATAGGGCCGTGGATGTCACTACGCCGCGGACACTGTGAGCCTTGGCCACGTCAACCTGCTTCCCGGTGGCGGATTTATGGCAAAACTGAATGCATTCCACAATCCACCTGGAAATGGTGTCCTTAGAAGCCCTCCCATGGGGTTCAATATATGACAACCATAACGCTGACTGGTCGGTGCGCCATGCCGCCGTACGTTGTTTGTACCGGCGCAGCGCCCGGACGGGACACCATGCTTTAGAATTAGGATCATATCTAGTTAAAGCAGGCAAAATAATAGGTTGACCTGGATATTTCAACGACTGATTTTTAGCCAAGAAATTAATCCTAGGTAGCAGCTTAAGGCCTTCCCCTGAAACCACAAAACGGTCATCCTCGGCTGATAAGGCATGAATCTCACTCCTACGCCTAGCCGAGGCCGCAGCAATTAAAAACACAGTCTTCAGTGTTAATAGTTTCATAGAAATGGAACTAAGTGGTTCAAAAGGCTTATCACCTAGTACTTGAAGCACTAGCGATAAACTCCAAGACGGAATCACAGGAGGATTCCTTGGTCTTAGATTGCCCATGCCTTTAATTAATACATTCAATGTATTTACTTCATCACTTCCCCTCTTAGCCAAGCAAGGAATAACAGACATTAATGCTGACTTATAACCAGCAATAGAGTTAGGCTTGAGGCTATAGGCATCATAGAGGTGACAGAGGAAATCAGCTACTACTTGAATAGATGAATCCATTGGATCAATACATCTTTTTGAGCACCATTCTGCAAATCTGTTGATTTTATAATTATATGCTCTGGAGGTTGACCCCCTCCTGGCTTTGGCCATAAACATGGCTGCTTGCTCAGAAAAGCCCTCCTTAATTCTAGATTCCTTGACAACATCCACGCAGTCAATCTGAACATTGACGGATTGTTGTGAAGGGCCTTGCCCTGGAAGATAATATCGTCCATCAGAGGCAGAGGAACCGGATTGCAGACCAGAAGGTCCAGCAGATCCGTATACCATGATCGGCTTGGCCAATCCGGGGCGATCAGAAGCACTTGGCATTCCTCTTGTCTGATTTTCTGAAGAATTTTTGGAATCAGGATTGCTGGAGGGAATGCGTATGCATACATTCTCCCCCAGCTGATAGCTAACGCATCTGTTGCGAAAGCGCTTGGATCCGGAATCGGAGAGACGTACGTCGTCATCTTCGCATTCTTCTTCGTTGCGAACAAATCGATGTTGGGTTTCCCCCAATGGTCGAACAGACGATCCGCCACACATTGATTTAGTTGCCATTCCGTGGGTAAAACACTCATCCTTCGGCTCAATGAGTCTGCTAGCAGGTTTAACCTTCCCGGAATATGAACTGCTTTCAAGGTAATCTGGTGATCCAGACACCAACAAAGCAGTTTCCATGTCATCATACAGAGACTGGGCGACTTCGTTCCGCCCTGGCGGTTTATGTAAGTCACAACTGTTGAGTTGTCTGAACGAATAAGAACAATCTTGCCCTGAACTTTCTGTAAGAAATGTTCCAGGCCCAGGACTACTGCTCTTAGCTCCAGTAGATTTATATGTTCCTTTGACTGTTCCAGATTCCAAAGCCCTGATATCGTGGATTCTTCCAGGCAAGCTCCCCAGCCCTCCATCGATGCATCTGTATACACAGTCACCTGAGGGTGGGGAGGGGTTAGCAAAACCCCCGGTAAGAGATTCTCTGTATTCAACCACCATTGCAGGTGGTGAATCAGAGGCGCCAACACTGACACATTCGAGTCCAGCGAACCTGTACTCTGGGTCCATTGTGTCATGAGAAACAACTGGATCGGCCGCCTGCGTAAGGCGGCCTGAGGAATGACTGGTTCCAACGAAACCATCAAACCCAGCATTCTCAAGTAAACCCGTGCCAGGACATGACGACTGTCGCACACTGACTGAATCAACGAGATGAGTATTTGAACTCTCTCCTGAGTAGGATAAACATATCCTGTCTCCAGATCGAAGAACATCCCCAGGTAAACAAACTTCTGGGATGGAGTCAGCTCTGATTTTGGGAAATTGATCATCCAGCCCAAGTCTGTGAGAATTTTCAAAACAATCTCCAGATTGGCGGACAAACTTTCCCGGGTGTGCGCTTTCAACAGCCAGTCGTCTATGTACGTGTGGACTGCTATGCTTCTCCTGCGGAGGTATGCTGTGATCGCAAGAACCACACGGGTGAAAACCCGAGGAGCCGTGGAAATTCCGAAGGGCAACACCCTGAATTCCCACTGTCTGCCCTGGAATGCAAATCTCAGGAAGCGACAGAAACTCCTGTGGATGGGGATGTGGAAATAAGCGTCCTTCAAATCTATCGACGCCGTCCACATCCCCCTCTCCAACCCCGCCAACACCGAGCGCACCGTTTCCATCTTGAAACTGGGCGTCTCGATGAACTTGTTCAATGGCTTGAGGTTGAGAATCGGTCTCCACCCACCGGTGCGTTTTGTTACCAAGAACAGGGTTGAATAGAAGCCCGGACACCTTTGCGCCGGCTGAATAGCTCCTTTTTGTACGAGGGAATTTATCTCCTCCTCGATACACAACCTTTGATCTGGATCCCTCGGAACGGGAGTCCAGACTGGCACCAGAGACAGTCGCGACGGCGGGCCTGTCATCCACTCTGGATGATACCCCACGGAAAGCCATCGCAAGACTAAACGGTCCTGAGTTAACCGTTCCCACTCTTGCATGTGGTCGGCTAGCCGGCCTCCCACCGGTCCACCTAGGGACCGCGGTGGACACAAGGCATGCAAGAGCGGCACTGTCTCCGTCGCCATACACACCGGCGTGGTCCTTACCGCGGTAAGCGCCCTGTCAGGAACGATAACCACGCCCAGATCCTCGCGCGACCCGCCCCGCGCGCACCTCGGTGCACGGGCGGCTGCCTGGCTGACGGCGGCTGAGGAGCCTGCGCCCCCCTCACTGCTGGCCGAATCGCACGCGGCCGAGGCCGGCGCTGCGACGGCGGCTGGCCTCTGACTTGGCCAGCACCACCTCGAGCCTGCAGGGGACGATACGCAGGGGCCGCGGCGCGAACGTTAGCACGACGCAGCACCTCAAACTGTTCGCGCAGCGCCCTCTGGTTATTCACCAGGGTGACCGTCTCCTGGAGGTGGCGACATCCCTCACCTCCAAAAAGACCAGGACCCGTCATAGGCGTACGGAGTAGCCTATTATACAGGTCCTGAGACGGACACAGATTGTCCAGGGCAAATGTGCGTCTTGCCCTGACACTCCTGGTCCCCGCCCGCGTCATACAGTCCAGCGCCAGGTTAATACCATCCTGGATGGTTCGCTGGACCGCGAGCGGGCCTGGCTGGCGCGATGCGGATGCCGTTACTACCCCCTGTAACAGCTGGGAGACGTGGGACAGAGCGGCAATCGAAGCCCTCCCACTCTCCTCCGCATCACGCAACGCGGCATTCGCCGAACGCAACGCGTTCGCGCACAAGACCCCCGCGTCAGAACAGGAGCCTGGCCGCGTATCCTCACCCAAAGCCGCGCGGTCATCCACGCTGGGCTTGGGTACCACACCGTACCGCTGGTAGTCCAGGGGCACGATGCGACAACGCCTGGCCACCTCGCGAGGGGCCTTCGCGAGACGTCCACTCGTGTTAATGGACGCCTCCGCCGCCTTGAACATGTCAACGACATGCTCCGCCAGCGGCAGAGAAGGCATAGCGTTAGCAGTTGGTTTCCCAGCTAACCACGGCGTGTGAACACGGTGGCTAGCCGACTGCTCCACGGGCAGATCAGGCCTAACGCTCACCAACCACTGGCAAGCGTCATACCAATCCTCCTCCGTGGCTAACTGCGAGCGCTCTACAAGACGGGGTCCTTCGTCTTCCTCCTGAGCGCAAGCAGTAGAGCTTGACGGCGGGTACGCTGATACACCTGGCAAGCCAGGGAAAACATGCGGGCCTGACAGCACCGGCATGCGAATATCACTGGTTTGACCAGGAGCAGGCACCGCGGTAGAGCGCGGGGTATACATAGCCCTACCACGGGCCCGGCCAGCACCAGCTACACTCTCGGCAAGCCGAGGTATGCGGTACCGCTGGCCATCAGCAGCGCCATGGGCCACCACCTGAACCGCGGACCTTACTCCAGGGTGAGTAATACCGTGGAAAAAAGCGCCTGCATTCCCCGCGAGGGGTGCACAAACGTCTTCATCCATGTCCACGTCGTCAGACGGCGACCCTAGCAGGTAATCCTCATCACCCTGGTCAGAAAGATTAGACCCCGGGTCAGCAAAGAGAGCTAACCCGGGCTGACCAGGAACGGTGCCATAGGAGGAACTGGCCACCGCGGCGTGCGGATACCCCTGGACTGATAAGCAGCCAGCGGGTTCCAGCGACAACCGTCCACGGTCCCCTATCGGCGCGGCAATAAGCCTGCTGCCAGGGCCGTGGAACGCCCCCTCTAATGGGGCCACCTCTGAATCGTCGGACAACGGAAGCGGACTAAGGAAAATCGATCCAGAGGCGGGGATTACCTGCTCCGAAGCCGATGATGAGGACAATAAAGGATCTGGTCCAGGAAGCATGCCACGAAGCAACCCTGGAACCAAATCTTTTATTGTCCTCTTCATCTCTCCCAACATCTCGGTCCGGAAGGTCTCCATATCCACCGCGGACGAGACCTTCCCCTTACCCTTCCTACTTACAACCTCTCGTTTCCGCTTCTTCTTCTTCTCCTCCACTACCACCTTGTCCGTCGCCTGCAAGCAGCACAAGAATTCGGACATTAACTCGCCCCCCCTGTGCTTACATATGTCACAATTAATCAATGGACCACAAGGGCTACATCGATAACACAGATGCGGCCAGAACTTCACATGCATAAAACGTCCACAGGACGCGCAACCCGGTCCCTGAAACAGGGCAAAGGACAAGGAGTATGAGCAACTAGTTAAGCTTAGAAACTCAATCCAACTCAAGGAGAAGGAAAACGATCATAAAGATCAATATACATCAAAAACCAGCATAGCGCTTGAATTGCTAATAAACACATAGCCAGCTGATTATGACGTCATTAATCCCGTGACAGGAAAAATTCGATCCCAACAAAACATCCAAGTGCAAAGACGAATTGTATGCTGAATGGATAAGTTGACTATACAACCATCAGATACATATAGATAACTCTTTTCTGGCAAAAATGTTAATTATCTCCCTTTGATTGTTTACAATAATTAACATCACCACATTATCAATAACTAGATACCTGACAGCTTTGTATAGACAAACCATCCAACGTGACGAACCGGAAACTCCACCATCTGCACGCCTCTTAACTCTCTCCACCTCATGGGGAAGGAATTGGATCAAGAGGGCAAAGTGAGAAGACCTTTATACCAGGCCTCCAACTCACTGGACATAATTTTTCATTTGGTTAGATAACCTAACAGTGTTAGTAGGAAATGGAACCATGGTGGAGAGAATACTAATTCTCTGGTACTGTGACGTCAGCACCTAGCGTCATACAGACCTGTGGACAGAAACAGAAAGAGAAATTAGTCCTAGGTAGCACCGAGTTGATATAACCCAACCAACCAAGGCGCTTATCACGGTAAACGCGAGTCCCGGAAACACAATACACCGGGAAGAAAACTCGCTAATTTTACTAGAAGTCACCTGATTTAAAGGTCCTCCGTCCTCCTGTGGCGACGTATTCCTATCCGCCATCCAAAAAAGTGACTAACACTCCAAACAAACACCACTTAAACAGTTTAAGAGAGCGAAAAAGCTATTGAACAAAAAAACATGTGTGATCTCTTTGCCAATAATCTAGCAAAGAGGTAGTGCTAGTCTGCGCATGCGCGGAGGTGGGGCTGGCATCCGCCGGACTACGCTCTGACTCCCTGCCCAGTAGGGGCACCTAACTGTTTTAAATCTGAGTGTTTATTGAGTGAAAGCCAATATTTAGCAATATCAAAAGTATTAGGGAGGTAAGTATACTCTTGAAGTGAAAACGAACATTCATGTTTGAGAAATGTAAAAAGTTGGGCCCAAAATAAATAATCTGGATATCAAATGGGGATGGGGGTGGCATTGACACAGATTGGTGGAACTGCACAGTAGAAGTCTGGCACCGGGGTCCTTCACCATGAAAATTTGAAATCTAGATGCTCTGAGATGGCCTGGCCTGCATTAAGGCACATGGACGTCTCACGAAGGCCCCTCGCAAGGTGGCAAAGTGGTGCCGCATCATATCTGGTGAATACCAGAAGTGCGCTGTAGTGCCTAAGCCCAGCGTGAATATCGCACTGCGTTAGGCGAAAACACACGGCCAGATTGGTGGAACTGCACAGTACAAGACTGGAACCGGGGACCTTCACCATGAGAATTTGAAATCTAGATGCTCTGAGATGGCCTGGCCTGCTTATCAACTTGAACAGATGAGCTACAAGTCAGAGTATGGCTTACAATATGTAATACAATTTTTAACAATTTTATTATATTGTATACATGAGAAATCTCTCTCCCACCCTACCTCTTAAACAGGTGGTCTCTTAATACAACTCATTTGATATAGCATACAGTGCCAAATTATGATGTTTTATTAAGACCATCACATAGCAGGGTTGGCAATTTCCCGGGAAATACTACTATTTCCCAGGGCAGTGGGAAATACCGGGAAATACTCAGATATCAGATGTCAAGTTTATATATTTCACCTCATGGATGTTTATCATGCTTAGGAAAACACTAGTAGGAAAGGAAAGCGTTAGTAAATATCATCTAGTGACATATTATACATAGGTTGCAAACCTATGCGTAAGGAACATCGTCTTCTAACTGCTAAAGCAACACTACATCTGACAAAACTGAACATCCAATGAAATACCATTATAATCTTATGAGGTATGACTGGATATTTGACAGTAAATCACCATCTATAGATTTGAATGGAGTTCAATAGATCTATACAATGAGGCCATCATAAAAAAGATTTTGTTTCCCGCAAACAGGGTGGGGAAAAGATTTCGGTAGGGAGGGAGGAAATTAAATTTTTTTTTCAATTATTAATTTATTTTAGAAAGATCATAAATATTTGTTTTTCAGTTATTTAACTGCATGTCCATTAGATATGGTTGTAATCGCCAAATTTGTCATGTTTTTCATGTCACAATTAGCAAAAGGGATTCACGTGGCATACAAATGCCCTTAAAGACATTGTAATTTGTACACATGTAGTTTGACAAATGCATGGATGTTTTAACATTTCTGCTGGGTAGAAATTTTTTTTTCTTATTCCTAGCCGGGTGAAACCCCCCAAAAATTGCACCCGGGAGGTTTAAAGGAAAGGAAACTATTTTTTATTTTGGCCTTACCTAGCCAATAATTAAATGCTTTGACTGCTATCACAATATGCAATGTAAACTTACTAGCCAGGTCTTTACCTATTGCTGTGTACTTGCTTAACCCTTTAGCACTCAAGTCGGTGAAAAATGGCTTCTGCAGTAGTCTTTGATAAATGTCCATTTGCAGACCAAGAGAAGACTATTTTTGAAATTTTACGACTGGAGTCACTGGCTTGATAACTGCGCCAGTCATTCCAGTAGTAAATTTTCAAAAATAGCCTTTGATCTGAAAATAGATATTTTCTATGAGATAACTGAAATTTGCTTGAACAAATTTGAGTGTTAAAAGGTTAAACAAGAGGCCCAATGGGCCTGTATCGCTCACCTGGAACATTGGAATTTCAACTAATCTTACATAAGTTTTACATCGATCGGTGTCACTTCCAATGACTTTCAGTCAAATGGTTTAGTTTTCGAGATATTGACAACAATCTTTGGACTGTTTTTTTGCATTAGTGATTTTGAACAATGTTTAAGCGAAAATAGATGATATCAGTGCTAACAACAGGTGGTTTCTTTGCTGCAAGCCAGTGCAGCCAATAATTTCAATTTTCAAAAGCTGTTGATTTGTTTAATATTTTGAAAACAATTGGACTGAAAGTTGTTAGCGGCCTAGCCACCAACAACTTTCAGTCCAACTGTTTTCAAAATATTTATCAGGTTCAGAGATATAACCTTTGGAATATGTCATCTGCAAAAACTCAGCAGTCAGACGGCTACTAGAGGTTTAAAAACAATTGAAGAAAATGGTCTCTAAAGGCAGGTAGGTGATCTTTATAGCAGGTCATTCCCCCACCACCACACAATCCATTTAACACATGTGAATCTAGCTGAATCACCAAGTTAGCAGCAGGGGTAGGGTGAGCTGGAGTTGATTTAGAAAATAATTTGATTGAAAGTCATTGCTGCCTTAGGTAGCAATAACTTTCATTGCTGCCTAAGGCAGCAACAACTTTCAATCAAATACATTTCAAAATACTTTTACGAGCATAGATGTCAGAGCACATAATACATATGTTAAATATTTAGCCAGTGATGGAAAGGTTAATCTGTTAATTGGAGTCTAATCAATGGCAATAAAATCTGACATGGTGATAAATCAGTGGATGGTGAGAACAAACCTGTAATTTTCCTATGAAAGTGACACTGCAAATATTTAAGGGGTGATAACTCTGGCATTTGATGTCCAATCAGTTTAATTTTCACAACACAGATATTAGATGCCGACATTAACATTGTGACCAAGTTTGGTGTCAATCCGTTAAGAAATAACAAAATGAGCCACCATTGTTCGTGACGGACCGACAGATGGATGAATGGACATACAGAAGACTGACGGGCTCATTGCTATACGACAGCTGACTGACAAGTAAGCTGAGTTAAGAAAACAAATTTCGGTTTCAAAATCCATCAAATAAAAAAATTGAATATGGCAGCCAAACACGCTAAAATTTGATTGGTCCACAGCGGCCATGTTTTTTACCTATCAACTTCTCATGAACAAACTTTAATGGCCCTTAGTCCATAATCATATCCCCAAAATTTCAGCCCGATCCGTTCAGCGGTTCTGCAGAACAAGTCGTTTTCACGAAAACTAGGTCATCTGAGATGGCCGCTAAACCATTTGGCCAATCAAGTTCCTTCGAACAAACTGGGTTCAGCTCTTGCCCTATATGATATTTCTTGAGTTTTGAATCGATCCATCAAGCGGTTTTGGAGATTTTTAAAGACGTTTCCTAAAATCGGCCAAAATCCAAGATGGCCACCGGCCCAATTGGCCGATCGGCTTTGTTTGAACAAACTTGGATCCGTATGTCCTGGGGATACTTCCTGCCAAATATAATTGAAATCGGCCCTGTGGTTCTTGAGAAGAAGTCGTTTAAAGAAAAAAGTTGACGGACGGACAGACGCCTGACGGTCGCCATGGCATAAGCTCACTTGGCCATTATGGCCAGGTGAGCTAATAATTAATTCACTCTCTGGGATGTCATTTTATCTAAGTTAGTGCTATGCTGACTGAATGCATTCATTTCATTCTGAAGTTGCAGCAATGTTAAACCTGTAATTGCTATTTAAACCTGAAATCTATAGAATATGTTGAAAATAATGTGAAAATCTGTGTTTTTAATCAGACATATTGTAGCCTATAATAGTATAAATTACTAAATAGTACATAATATTCGTATATAATTGTATATAACAGAATGAAATGTGTTGTCATCTCAATCAGTTAATCCCCAATTAGACACCTTGCTGTGGGACAATATCACACCTGTGTATGATCCGAGTGTGACAGACAGCCTAGCTCAGAGCAATGATTACATAGAAATCTGAGGCTAACTAAATAAACAATTTGTAGATATATGCCAGCAGTTTGGCAATTTAAGCTTAGATCTCTATTTTAAATCAATATTCTCATAGGCTGAGAATTCAAGGCAGTATAATGGATTTGTATTGTATGGCACAATATGTACAGCATGCTAATGCATTGTATATCAATTTAAGTAAACCATTCATGACATAAACGTTTCTTAATATTATGAAACTATTTTACTGGAAGTTGTTGCAGCCTCTGGTGAAAATGCCGTCTAAAATTCCACCAACATTGTTTGTGCAATAAATAGTAGGCCTTGTATCTGCTATGTAGAGTTGAAAATGTTATAGATATGCTATGATGTGCCTATATTGCCTATTTGATCTCATATGTCAACCTGTATTAGATATAGGCCTCTATATTACACCCTTTGATTAATATATCTAAGATATTTAGTTTAAAATTTAACACTTCTGATGAGTATTAGAGTATTTCCAAGTATTTCCCGCTTTTTAAACGATATCACAGATTTCTTTTTTCACGAGAGAGTTGATACTTACCTCCCTAACACTCTTTGATATTCCCAAATATCGACTTTCACTCAATAAACACTCAGATTAAAAAAGTTAGGCGGCTCTACTGGCCAGGAAGTCAGATGACAGTCCGGCGGATGCCAGCCCCGACCTTGCGCATGCGCAGACCAGCACTTCCTCTGACTAATTTATTGGCTGACACACATGCAACTGAAGACCGAGTCTCTGTGGGGCAGAGGCCGGGTCCGTGTTAGGAGGTAAGTATCAACTCTCGTGAAAAAAGAAATCCATGATTTCGTTTATTCACTTCAAGAGTATACTTACCTCCCTAACACGCTTTGAAATTGCCAGAATTCGTCAGTGAATTCGGAGGGAGGGAGGCGAGGTCAAAAGACCAGCTCTGCCCTATGCGCTTTTCTGCGTTTAAGGCACTAAACTTCTGAAATTGTGTGAAAACACAACCAGGAAATGATTTGAACATCGGATAACACAACCGATGGCTTTGAGACCATATGTCATATGCACATCTCCCTGCACCTTTTCTTGGGAGGGAGACAGAATGACCTCAATGTCCCATACGCTCTCAACGTACAAGTGCCATGTACTATAGGATATTAAGACAAAAAGGCTCCATTTTCATACTCTCAAGAATGAACCACATAAACACACGTACCATCACCATATTAGAACGAAGGATTTACGTGACAAATACAATCAACAATGAACAACACATGAACACAATTAACCGTGTGAATTTCTTGTTGCTGTCATCATCTCCCCATTAGTGAAGACTGATGCAGATCTGACAAGTGGTTGTTTCCATTGATAAATTGTGATGTATATAAAAAATGAGAAGTCCTCATCAAAAATTGTACACATAAATTATTTTTTCAAAATCGATAAGGCGAGAGGATTCGAGGTGTCACGGAGGTAATGGTCAGTAAAACTCGACTCACAGTTCCACTGGGCTACCGACATAATGTCGTCCACAGGGACCCCATTAAACAGGGCAGTGGAAGGCACTATGACGCGAACACTGTGAGTCTTGGCAAAGTCAACTTGTTTACCTGTGGCAGATTTATGACAAAACTGAATACATTCTACAATCCACCTGGAAATGGTGTCCTTGGAAGCCCTACCATGAGGTTCAATATATGACAACCATAACGCTGTCGGATCCGTCCGCCATTCCTGTGTACGTTGTTTGTACCGGTATAATGCGCGGACTGGACACCATGCTTTTGAATTAGAATCATATCTAGTCAAAGCTGGTAAAAATATGGGTTGACCTGGATATTTCAGACTGATTTTTAGCCATGAAATTTATCCTAGGTAGACGCCTAAGGCCTTCCCCTGTAACCACATAACGGTCTGTCTCGGCTGATAACGCATGAATTTCGCTTCTCCGCCTAACCGAAGCCGCAGCAATTAAAAATAGTTTTAAGTGTCAACATTTTCATAGAAGTGGAACTTAGTGGTTCAAATGGCTTATCTGCTAATACCTGAAGCACTAGTGATAAACTCAGACGGAATCACTGGGGGATTCCTTGATCTTAGATTGCTCATGCCTTTAATTAAAGTATTTAATGTACTTACTTCATCACTTCCCCTATTAGCCAAGCAAGGGATAACTGTCATTAAAGCCGACTTGTATACAGCAATAGTTAGGCTTGAGGCTATAGGCATCATACAGGTGACAGAGGAAATCGGCTACTACCTGAATAGATGAATCCATTGGATTAATACAGCTTTTTGAGCACCATTCAACAAATCTGTTGATTTTACAATTATATGCTCTGGAGGTTGACCCCCTTCTGGCTTTTGCCATAAACATGGCTGCTTGCTCAGAAAAGCCGTCCGTAATTCTAAATTCCTTGACAACATCCACGCAGGCAATCTGAACATTGACGGATTGTTGTGAAGGGCCTTGCCCTGGAAGATAATGTCGTCCATCAGAGGCAGAGGAACCGGATTGCAGACCAGAAGGTCCAGCAGATCCGTATACCATGATCGGCGTGGCCAATTTGGAGCATTCAGAAGCGCTTGGCACACCTGTCTGATTTTTTGAAGAATTTCTGGAATCAGGATTGCTGGAGGGAATGCGTATGCATACATTCCCACCCAGCTGATAGCTAATGCCTCTGTTGCGATAGCGCTCGGATCTGGAATCGGAGAGACGTAAGTCGTCATCTTCGCCTTCTTCATCGTTGCGAATAAATCTATGTTGGGTTTCCCCCAGTGGTTGAACAGACGATCTGCCACACATTGATTTAGTTGCCATTCTGTAGGGAAAACACTCATCCTTCGGCTCAATGAGTCTGCTAGCAGATTCAACCTTCACGGAATAGGAACTGCTTTCAAGGTGATCATGTGATCCAGGCACCAGCAAAGCAATTTCCATGTCATCATACAAACTGGGCGACTTCGTTCCACCCTGGCGGTTTATGTAAGTCACTACTGTTGAATTGTCTGATCAAACCAGAACAATCTTGCCCTGAACATTCATTAAGAAATGTTCCAGGCCCAGTACTACTGCTCGTAATTCCAGTAGATTGATATGTTCTTGTGCCTGATCCAGATTCCAAAGCCCTGAAATTGTGGCTTCTTCCAGGCAAGCTCCCCATCCCTCCATTGATGCATCTGTATACATCATTATCTGAGGGTGGGGAGGGGTGAGCAACACCCATACCAGGAGATTCTCTCTTACCACCCACCATTGAGGGTGGTGAATAAGAGGTTCCAATACTGGCACACTTGAGACCAGTGATCCTGTACTCTGGGTCCACTGTGTCATGAGAAACAGCTGGATAGGCCGCCTGCGTAAGGCTGCCCGTGGAATTACTGTTTCTAATGAAACCATCAAAACCAGCATTCTCAATTAAACCCATGCCAGGACATGACGACTGTTGCACGCTGACTGTATTAATGAGATGAGTACTTGTACCCTCTCCTGAGTAGGATAAACATATCCTATCTCCAGATCAAGACCATTCCCAGGTAAACAAACTTCTGGGATGGAGTCAGCTCTGATATTTGAATTATCCAGTCTGTAAAGTCTGTGAGAGTTTTTAGAACTATCTCTAGATTTGCTGATAGACTTAACTGATTGTGTGCTTTTAACAGCCAGTCGTCTATGTATGTATGGACTGCTAGGCTTCTCGTGCAGAAGTATGTTGTTATCGCAAGGACCACCCTGGTGAAGACCCGAGGAGCTGTTGAAATTCTGAAGGGTAAAACCCTGAATTCCCACTGACAGCCCTGGAATGCAAACCTCATGTACTGGCGAAAACTTCTCGCCATTGGAATGCGAAAATATGCATCTTTCAAATCTATTGATGCCGTCCACATTCCCTTCTCCAACCCTGCCAACACCGATTTCAGTGTTTCCATTTTGAAACTCGGCATGTCCATGAACTTGTTCAGTGGCTTGAGGTTGAGAATTGGTCTCCACCCTCCAGTACTTTTTGTGACTAGGAACACGGTTGAATAGAAGCCTGGACAATTTTGTGCCAGTTGAATTGCTCCTTTTTGTATGAGGGAATTTATTTCCTCCTCTATCCACAACCGTTGATCTGGACTTCTTGGATTTTGAGTCCAGATCGGAACCAGAGACAGCTGCGATGGCAGCCCTATTATCCATCGTAAGACTAAGCGTCAACCGCTCCCACTCTTGCCAGTGGTGGCCATCCCCCCCCCCCCCCCACTGATCCACCTAGGGAGAGGTGGAACTGAGCAATGCAAGAGTGGTATTGTCTTTGGATCCAGAAGCACTGGAATGGTCCTTACAGTGGCAAGCGGCCCATCAGGCACGGTTACCACAATCAGATCTTTGCACGCCACGGCCCGCACCTCATGCACCTCGGTGCACGGGCGGCCCCCATCGCTGCTGGCCTCTGCCGTGGCCACCGCCACCCCGTGCCTGCTGAGGATGGTACACAGGGGGCAGAGCAGAGCACGAATGCGTTCCATTCTGCGGAGCACTTCAAATTGCTCGCGCAGAGCCCTCTGGTTATTCACCAGGGTGACCATCTCTTGGAGGTGCCTACATCCCTCACCCCCAAAGAGACCTGGACCTGTCATAGGCGTACGCAGAAGCCTATTGTACAGGCCCTGGGACGGGCACAGATTGTCAAGTGCAAACATGCGCCGTGCCTGGACACTCCTGGTAACTGACTGGGTTAAACAATCCAGCGCCAGGTTAATACCATCCTGGATGGCCCTCTGGACTGTTACCAGACTTGCTTGGCATGATGAGGATGACGTTACTACCCCCTGTAACAGCTGGGAGATGTGCGAGAGCGCCGCGATGGACGCTCTCACTCTCCTCCGCATCGCACAATGCAGCGCTCCCGTATCAGACCGGGAGCCTGGCCGTGTGTCTTCGCCTAATGCAGCGCGATCATCAGCGCTGGGCTTAGGCACTACACCGCACTTCTGGTATTCACCAGATACGATGCGGCACTGCTTTGCCACCTTGCGAGTGGCCTTCGCAAGACGTCCATGCGCCTTAATGGACGTCTCTGCCGCTGAGAACATATCCACGATATCTCTGCTAGCGGCAGAGATGGCATAGCGGTAGCAGCCGGCATACCTGCTAGCCACGGGCAGTGGTCCTGCTGGCTAGCCGGCTGTTCCACAGCAAGATCTGGCCTGACATTGATTAGCCAATGACAAGCGTCAGACCAGTCTTCCTCTGTGGCTACCTGTGAATGCTCGACTAGATGTGGGCCTTCGTCGTCCTCTAGAACATTCACAGGTGATAGCGTGGCTGTAGGAACCGATACTCCTGGCAAATCAGTGAAAGCATGCAGGCACGATAGAACAGGCATGCCAAAACTAGCTTGACCAGGCGCCATGGCATTGTGTGGGGTATACTTACTCGCCACACCACGGGCCGGGCCAGAACCCGCTATACCATCGGCAAGCCGAGGTATGCAGTAATGCTGGCCATCGGCCCCAACCCAGACTGGTCAGGAAAGTTACCATAAGAGGTAGTGGTACCTATAGGGTGCGGATAATCTGGGAACCCGATAAGCGGGAACCAGGCTCCAGCGACACCTGCCCACGAACGACCGGCGAGGCAAGCCTGCTGCCAGTGTTCTTATAGTGAGCTTCTGTCCCTTCAAAAGGGACCACCTCTGAATTTTGAAAACTGATAAATCCCTAAGGAAAACCGATTCAGAGGTAGGGATTATTTACTTCGGAGGAGACAAAGAAGGATTTGGCCCAGGGAGCATGCCGCGAAGCATCACAGGAACCAAATCCGTAATGGGCTTTTTCATCTCTTCCAACATCTCTAGACGGAAGGCTTCTATATCCATGGTGGACGAAGCCTTCCTCTTATCCTTCTTAGCCACACTTACACTCTCCTGCTCCTTCTTTGAGCGCTTCTCATCCTCTGACGCCTTCTCCGTGGCCTGAAGCGACTAAAAGTCAGACATTAGATCCCCCCCCCTCCCCAGTTTACCTACATCATAGTTTAACAGTGGCCCACAAGAACTGCATGAAAAGCATGGAGGAGGGGCGAATCTAGGCTTAATGAAGCGACCACAGTTGGGACAAGGTTTCTGAAAGGCCACAAGACAAAGACAGTGAGTATTTTAGTTAATGAATTAGTAAAACTCAAACCAAAATAAACAGGAGAGAACCAATGGCCATAAACACCACTACAAAAAATTTCTTTAGATAAACCAGCGTTGGACAAAACATTTTGTTAATAAAGAGCAAGGCTGATAATGACGTCATATCTTCAAAAATAAGAAGGCAATCCTATCTGGAAAACAACATCCAGGTGTAAGGATGAATTATATTCAAAATCCAGAGCATAAAAACTGATATAATCTATGTAAACATCAGATAAACAGTGATAAAAATTGGCAGCAATTTCAGAAATATTTCTAAATAGTTTGAAGTGCCTAATATAATAACACTAGAATACCAGCTTCTTGAGCATAGACATACTACCCGATCACATGAACTGGATACTCCACCATTCTCCATGACTTCTTAAATCTCTCCACCATAAGGGGAAGGGAAATGGACCAAGAGGGCAGTGAGAAGATCTTCTTACGAGACCTCCAAGTCACTGGGCATAGATTTTGTTCCTAACATGTAAGTGGGAAATGGAATCTTGGTGGAGAGAAAAAAACCGTTCTGAAGATGTGCTGTCCTTTTCAATCATAGATAGATACCTGTGGACACAAATACAAAGAGAGATTAGAATTTCAAAGTGCCAGATGTAAATAAATCAGTTTAAATGGCGACTATCACGTCTAATCGCGAATCCCGGAAATACATTACACGCAAGATTAAAACGCTAAATTAAACAAATATGTATTTGAATTCACCTGATAGCTCGGTCCCGGTCCTTCTTCCGGCGATTTAGCTTGAGAAGACATCGCTATCACATGGAATTGAGTTTGTATAGACACGACAAGCAGAAAACTTAGCGAAAAATTTAATTAGCATGTGCATCTCCTTGCCAATAAATTGGAAAAGAGGAAGTGCTAGTCTGCGATTGCGCGAGGTTGGGGCTGACATCCGCCGGACTGTCATCTGACTACCTGGCCAGTAGGGCCACCTAACTTTTTTAATCTAAGTGTTTATTGAGTGATAGTCAAGATTTGGGAATATCAAAGAGTGTTAGCGAGGTAAGTAAACTCTTGAAGTGAAATGGAGTATTTCCCACCCTGGGAAATTTCTGCCAACCCTGTAACATAGGTCAACGAACCATCATCTGTGGGCCACAAAACCAGGTGGTCACTTAAGGCCGATTTAACTGTGCAAATGTAAGAAACACTGTACATACCCTTCCTTGCATGACCCTTGCAAAACTTCTGGTAACTGTGACAACACATCCAAGCTTTACAAGGACCCGGAAATCTGGTGGCACCTGTGTCTCATAGACCCCCTCGATGTCTGGTGATGACAGATCAGCACTAATATCACTGTGAGAATAAAGACAGCATGCTATAGCAAAAAGCAAATTTTCACTATCCAATTCCGAGCACAAAATAATTTACGGTAGACTATGACATAGTGATGCTAGCGACCTGAACCAGGCACTTTGTAAGATAGGCAGCTGAAGATAGTTATATACAATGCAGCTCAGAAATAACTTCATATGTTTCCAAAACAAAATAGAACACACGGTTGATTACGTATTTTGAATTTAATTTGAGTGGAAGACATTGCTGCCTTAGGCAGCAATGTCTTCCACTCAAATTAAGTCCAAAATATTCAACAGAACATTTCATCATATTCAAAATTATACCAATTAACATGTTTCTGGGTATTTAAAAAAAAAATCTTATTCCTGAGCTAATTGCATAATATTACATGTATCATAAATGGAGGTTTTACAATGCAGAAAAAATACTCTTGAATATTTTGAAACGAAGTGACTGCAGGAAGGTGTTGTAGGCTAAGCAAATCTGCACGGATGAGAGAAATATACAGTGTACATCTGGTTGGTTGGCATTCTCAACTCCTCATTAACCCTTTAACCACCAAAAACCAGCCCCTGCAGTGCTCTTAACCCTTTAAGCCTTGAATTTGTCCAAGAAAATTTCAATTTGCAGATCAAGAGAAGAGTATTTTTTCAAAATTTAGCACTGGAATGATTGGCTCTGTTATCAATCAATCAAAAATCAATAAAGTGTGTCTTTCAACACTTACAACTCAGATGACAATATTCCATCTTTTAGTGTGTCAATAGCAAAGAAACGGGTGTATATTTTTCAACAATTTTGGTGGATGATTGAAAATTGAACGCCAGTTCATCTTTTAATTGAATTTGTAAGTTTAAAATTTGGACACCATTAAGGTTAAAGTTCAAGAATCTCAAACTTTATATTGATTTTGGACAGGCTAACATAAAAAACTGTCAATAACACACTTAAGATTAACCCTTTAACACTCAAACTGATCAAAACAGATCTTTTCCGTGGTGTTGAGAAATGCCCATTTGCAGACCAAGAGAAGACTATTTCTGAAAATTTACAGAGTCGCTCATTCCAGTGATATATTTTCACAAATAATCTTCTGATCTGCAATGGACATTTCTCAAGACCACTGCAGAGGCCACGCCATTTGTATTAGAAAAAATTAAAATTTGAGGGTTCAATTGCTAAGGATTTGCATGTTCATAACCTTCTTAAAATCCTTATTAAAGGGTACAACAAACAGAAAGGTCAAAGTATGTCAACTGATGCGTTTCTGTAATTTAGATATGTTAAAATGTTATTTGCATATTTTCAAATTCTTAAATAGTAAATTTTGCCAAGGAGAGTAATTTTAATACATTTACAATGAGAATCACGGAGTGACATCATCGCATGAATGTTGTGGTATGATGTCATCACATGAATAATATTTTGCTGTTGATCACTGATAGCTCACAACATCTCAGTCATACGCCATCATATTAATGAGATACAAGAGAAGTACTAGCGTTTGATACAGTAGAGCTCGAATCTGAGCTCATGTCCAGCTTTATATCTGCATCAGTGCCATCTATTCTGAAAGCATGTGTGGCCTAATATGAATCCATGAGGTCGATGATTCACGCAATGACGTCATAACATGAATTTAATGGGGTATCAAAATTCATGAGTTTAACTGAAACTTTAACAGTGATAGAGTCTGCTTTCGATTCATAAAATATGATAAAAAAGTTTATTTTTGGCGTTTTTATTGAAATCTCATTCTCGTTTGTGATCTTTAACTTACCCATTCAACACTAAATTTCTTTTCAAAAATTTCAATTTTCTCATAGAAAATGTCTATTTCCAGACCAAGAAGACTATTTTTGAAAATTTACTACTGGAACGAATGGCTCGGTTATCGAGCCAGCCATTACAGTGGTATATTTTCAAAAATAGTCATCTCTTGGTCTGTACATGGACATTTATCCAGACCACTGCAGAAGCCATTTTTGCCTGATATGAGTGTTAAATGTTTAATCCTAGGTCTCGGACACCAGCTAGTATCAAACCACATCGTAATCTATGTATGCTTACTTGATGTGTTCTTGATAAATATTCTCAGGCACTGAATACTCATATAGATTGAACACAGGGTGTGAACGCGGTAAGATCTTGTTCACTTTACGCCACACTGAAACAGCGCAGACATGACAGAAAACACAGTCAATGGAGCAATCCAGTTTTAGCTATGCCCTGCCCATCTTTAGCTAAGCTCCACCCACACTTCACCAGTGTTGAGATCGATTGATCCCTGAACTCCCTGACCATCAATTTCCAGAAAACTATACACGTAAGTTGTTGAATATTTTGAAACTAATTTGACTGGGCCAGTTAAATTAGTTTCAAAATATTCAACAGCATGTTTATTAAATGGTAGACATGTAGTTGATTTTAACGTCATGATTGACTAAGAAACTGGAATCCTCCATTTATTTGTTAACCCCTCTTGTCGATTTGTCGGCTAAAAGATTATTTAAAAAAATTTACCACTGGAATGATTGGATCGGTAACTGAGCCAGTCATTCCACTGATAAATTTTCAAGAAATAACTTTCACTTGTCCTGCAAATGGACGCTGATTAACCATAAATTAAAATTTTCTTGGACATTAACCTTTTAAAGGTCAAGGCAGTTAAACAGCATCTGTAGTGGTCTTGAGAAACATCCATTTGCGGGACAACATAGCTTTTTTTGAAAATTCTAATGGTAAATTTACAAATAATCTACTCTTGGTCCGCAAATGAACAATCACAGACAAAATTTTATAGAGTTCTTGACAGATTTTGACCATTAAATGGCTTTGAGAGCTTTTGACACAAAAGGGGTTAAACCTTTCACTTGTGTGTTAGCAACTTGCTATAGTCGGTTCACTTATTATTATACATGCTAACGTGTAATAATTGTTAGACGCGATGGCCGTACAAGCAAAATCACACAAGATGTATTATGTTCAATATTTTGAAACTAATCTGACGAGGAACTATTACTGAAAGGGGTCAGTCACATTGATCAGTGAAATGATTTTAACTGTGTATTTCACTCATCTTACTTTCTCATCTCGGAGTATCTCATTTGACATGCGAGGCAAGTGAAGGGTTTATTTATGCTAATGAATTTATACAAGTTTTATTTTCACTACTTACGTTGTCCCTCTCCTTCTTTAGGCACTTTCTGATTTACATAGAAGATTCGTGGAACGGACAGCTTCATCGCATGGAGGTCACTGCCAATGAGTACCCACAGCTTGTACACGCCAGCCTCGCCCATGTCCGCTACCTGATGGGGTTAAAACTCAAGACTTAACCCTCGAATTTGTTCAAGAACATTTCAAATCTCTTATAGAAAATGTCCATTTGCAGACCAAGAGAACACTATTTATCGAGTTATCGAGCCAGTCATTCCAGTGGTAAATTTTCAAAAATAGTGTTCTCTTGGTCTGCAAATGGACATTTCTCAAGACCACTGCGGAAGCTGTTTTTTTGCTGATATGAGTGTTAAAGGTTAAACAGGATTTGAAATAAACCTGTATGTGCTACTAGCTAGCAGGGCTAGTGACAAGTGGTTCAAACATTGTAGAGATTAACTTATGCTAGTACCAAATACTTCCGCTCACCGGTCTGTGTAAAATTTATAACAGTGTTATTAGACCGGATATCCTGACTAAGCCTATCCACAATTCTCTTGTTGAGAATTTTTTCGAGAATTGTAGATAGGATAAGTCAGATCCAAAATGTCTTGCTTATATAGCCAGTTATTCCAGAGAAATAATCTCCTCCTGACCCGCAAATTGATACTTCCCAAGATCACTGCAGAAGCCAGTCTTGGCGCATAACCATTAAATAAAATTTATGGATTTACTTTGATGAGCTTGAATCGATTGTAAACAATGTTTTGTTTTAAAAATTATACTCTATCATAGAATCTCTCAAGATAATACAAGGATCCATTTCTCGCTATGTCCTGCTCATTTCTAGCTAAACTCTGCCCAGTTTGTATGTAACACAGATTTTAACACTTTCAAACATGAATTCCCAGATGGTAACTAAACAGGTAAGATGTTGAATATTTTGCAACTGATGTCACTGGCAGTCAAATTAGTTTTAAAATATTCAACAGAATGTTTATTAAATTGTAAATTTATGATCAACAGACCGGCTAACAAGTTACATATTTTGATAATGACGTCAGATAGTTAAGTGACAGATCGGATCCCTGATGTATGCTTTAAAACATAGATCCTTTTACATACAAAGATACCAGTTATTTTGAAAGTTAAGGCGGTCATGTTCTTATGGTTCACAGAATTTTAACAAACGGGAGAGGCCTAAAATACGAGATTTTCAAAATTAATCTTCTCTTGTCTGGAAAAAAAACCCCCACTTTCCCTCACAAATTTTCGTACCATATTTGGTCATTAAAGCATTAACATAAAAGTTAGAAGTGAAATCCAGCAACTCAATGGAGGCATCCACATCTCTAATTAAGCTCCACTCACATTGGGATCGATCAACTCCTATACTTTCTGAATCCCAATTTCCAGAAAACTATACAGCTAAGCTGTTGAATCTTTTGAAACTAAGTTGACTGGGTACTGTTACTGCCATAGCGCCCAGTCAAATTAGTTAAAAAAATTAAACATGTTTATTAAATAGTAGACATACAATTCATACAACAATGATTAGTCCGTCATTAATTAAGCGTTCGTGATGAACTTTTCTAAGTCATTCATGACATCATTGATTATGACGTCATCCTACACATCACGTAGTTGATTATGACATCATATTATTGATTGACAAACTGGAAAGGTCAATTTGAATCCATACATTCATGACTCGTGAATGCACCACATTATCTGAAGCCCAGTGCTAGAGCATAACCCAGATTACAAGAAATTAAATAGCTACAATATTTCACCTTCCCCTGACAGAATACCCGTCCATTGTAGGAAGCACACTCAGGTTGTACTCTGGTACTGCCGGGTAGAGAGGTATACATGAGAAGTTAAGGGGATTTAAACGAAATCTAGGATTTCTTTTTTCACGAGAGAGTTGATACTTACCTCCCTAATACTTTTGATATTGCTAAATATTGGCTTTCACTCAATAAACACTCAGATTTAAAACAGTTAGGTGCCCCTACTGGGCAGGGAGTCAGAGCGTAGTCTGGCGGATGCCAGCCCCACCACCGCGCATGCGCAGACTAGCACTTCCTCTGACTAGATTATTGGCTGACACACATGCAACTATTAAGAGCCTGAAGACCGAGCCTCTGTGGGGTGGAGAGGCCGGGTCCGTATCTAGGGAGGTAAGTATCAACTCTCTCGTGAAAAAAGAAATCCTAGATTTCGTTTATTTCACTTCAAGAGTATACTTACCTCCCTAATACTTTTGATATTGCCAGAATTCGAAAGTGAATCTGGCGGGAGGGAGGCGAGGTCAAAAGACCAGCTCATCCCAATACGCTTTTCTGCGTTTAAGGCACTTAAACTTCTGAAACTGTAAGAAAAAACAGTCAGGATTTGACTAACCATCGGATAACACGACCGATGTATGAGAGATGACCGAATGTCATATGCGCTCCCCCCCCCTCCTTCCTGGGAGGAAGAGTCGACTGACCTCAATGTCCTATACGCTCTCTACGTACAAGTGCCATGTACTACAGGACAGAGACGAAAAAGCTCCATTTTCGTAACTCTCAACAATGAACCACACAAATACACAAACCATCACCATATTAATAACGGGTAATCGTGACAATACAATCAACAACGGACAACACATGAACAAGACTGACCTTGTTGAAAATGGCTGCTGACATCATCTTCCCATCGGTAAAGACTGATGCAGGCCCAAAAAAGTGGGTGTTTCCATAAATTAATTGTGATATATATAAGTAATGAGGAAATCACCTCAAAAAATATAAACCGATTTATTTTTTCAAAACCGACAAGGCGAGAGGATTAGAGGTGTCACGGAGATAATGGTCTGTAAAACTTGACTCACAGTGCCACTGAGCCACCGACATAATATCATCCACAGGGACCCCATTAAATAGGGCCGTGGATGTCACTACGCCGCGGACACTGTGAGCCTTGGCCACGTCAACCTGCTTCCCGGTGGCGGATTTATGGCAAAACTGAATGCACTCCACAATCCACCTGGAAATGGTGTCCTTAGAAGCCCTCCCATGGGGTTCAATATATGACAACCATAACGCTGACTGGTCGGTGCGCCATGCCGCCGTACGTTGTTTGTACCGGCGCAGCGCCCGGACGGGACACCATGCTTTAGAATTAGGATCATATCTAGTTAAAGCAGGCAAAATAATAGGTTGACCTGGATATTTCAACGACTGATTTTTAGCCAAGAAATTAATCCTAGGTAGCAGCTTAAGGCCTTCCCCTGAAACCACAAAACGGTCATCCTCGGCTGATAAGGCATGAATCTCACTCCTACGCCTAGCCGAGGCCGCAGCAATTAAAAACACAGTCTTCAGTGTTAATAGTTTCATAGAAATGGAACTAAGTGGTTCAAAAGGCTTATCACCTAGTACTTGAAGCACTAGCGATAAACTCCAAGACGGAATCACAGGAGGATTCCTTGGTCTTAGATTGCCCATGCCTTTAATTAATACATTCAATGTATTTACTTCATCACTTCCCCTCTTAGCCAAGCAAGGAATAACAGACATTAATGCTGATTTATAACCAGCAATAGAGTTAGGCTTGAGGCTATAGGCATCATAGAGGTGACAGAGGAAATCAGCTACTACTTGAATAGATGAATCCATTGGATCAATACATCTTTTTGAGCACCATTCTGCAAATCTGTTGATTTTATAATTATATGCTCTGGAGGTTGACCCCCTCCTGGCTTTGGCCATAAACATGGCTGCTTGCTCAGAAAAGCCCTCCTTAATTCTAGATTCCTTGACAACATCCACGCAGTCAATCTGAACATTGACGGATTGTTGTGAAGGGCCTTGCCCTGGAAGATAATATCGTCCATCAGAGGCAGAGGAACCGGATTGCAGACCAGAAGGTCCAGCAGATCCGTATACCATGATCGGCTTGGCCAATCCGGGGCGATCAGAAGCACTTGGCATTCCTCTTGTCTGATTTTCTGAAGAATTTTTGGAATCAGGATTGCTGGAGGGAATGCGTATGCATACATTCTCCCCCAGCTGATAGCTAACGCATCTGTTGCGAAAGCGCTTGGATCCGGAATCGGAGAGACGTACGTCGTCATCTTCGCATTCTTGCTCGTTGCGAACAAATCGATGTTGGGTTTCCCCCAATGGTCGAACAGACGATCCGCCACACATTGATTTAGTTGCCATTCCGTGGGTAAAACACTCATCCTTCGGCTCAATGAGTCTGCAAGCAGGTTTAACCTTCCCGGAATATGAACTGCTTTCAAGGTAATCTGGTGATCCAGACACCAACATAGCAGTTTCCATGTCATCATACAGAGACTGGGCGACTTCGTTCCGCCCTGGCGGTTTATGTAAGTCACAACTGTTGAGTTGTCTGAACGAATAAGAACAATCTTGCCCTGAACTTTCTGTAAGAAATGTTCCAGGCCCAGGACTACTGCTCTTAGCTCCAGTAGATTTATATGTTCCTGTGACTGTTCCAGATTCCAAAGCCCTGATATCGTGGATTCTTCCAGGCAAGCTCCCCAGCCCTCCATCGATGCATCTGTATACACAGTCACCTGAGGGTGGGGAGGGGTTAGCAAAACCCCCGGTAAGAGATTCTCTGTATTCAACCACCATTGCAGGTGGTGAATCAGAGGCGCCAACACTGACACATTCGAGTCCAGCGAACCTGTACTCTGGGTCCATTGAGTCATGAGAAACAACTGGATCGGCCGCCTGCGTAAGGCGGCCTGAGGAATGACTGGTTCCAACGAAACCATCAACCCCAGCATTCTCAAGTAAACCCGTGCCAGGACATGACGACTGTCGCACACTGACTGAATCAACGAGATGAGTATTTGAACCCTCTCCTGAGTAGGATAAACATATCCTGTCTCCAGATCGAAGAACATCCCCAGGTAAACAAACTTCTGGGATGGAGTCAGCTCTGATTTTGGGAAATTGATCATCCAGCCCAAGTCTGTGAGAATTTTCAAAACAATCTCCAGATTGGCGGACAAACTTTCCCGGGTGTGCGCTTTCAACAGCCAGTCGTCTATGTACGTGTGGACTGCTATGCTTCTCCTGCGGAGGTATGCTGTGATCGCAAGAACCACACGGGTGAAAACCCGAGGAGCCGTGGAAATTCCGAAGGGCAACACCCTGAATTCCCACTGTCTGCCCTGGAATGCAAATCTCAGGAAGCGACAGAAACTCCTGTGGATGGGGATGTGGAAATAAGCGTCCTTCAAATCTATCGACGCCGTCCACATCCCCCTCTCCAACCCCGCCAACACCGAGCGCACCGTTTCCATCTTGAAACTGGGCGTCTCGATGAACTTGTTCAATGGCTTGAGGTTGAGAATCGGTCTCCACCCACCGGTGCGTTTTGTTACCAAGAACAGGGTTGAATAGAAGCCCGGACACCTCTGTGCCGGCTGAATAGCTCCTTTTTGTACGAGGGAATTTATCTCCTCCTCGATACACAACCTTTGATCTGGATCTCTCGGAACGGGAGTCCAGATTGGCACCAGAGACAGTCGCGACGGCGGGCCTGTCATCCACTCTGGATGATACCCCACGGAAAGCCATCGCAAGACTAAACGGTCCTGAGTTAACCGTTCCCACTCTTGCATGTGGTCGGCAAGCCGGCCTCCCACCGGTCCACCTAGGGACCGCGGTGGACACAAGGCATGCAAGAGCGGCACTGTCTCCGTCGCCATACACACCGGCGTGGTCCTTACCGCGGTAAGCGCCCTGTCAGGAACGATAACCACGCCCAGATCCTCGCGCGACCCGCCCCGCCCCGCGCGCACCTCGGTGCACGGGCGGCTGCCTGGCTGACGGCGGCTGAGGAGCCTGCGCCCCCCTCACTGCTGGCCGAATCGCACGCGGCCGAGGCCGGCGCTGCGACGGCGGCTGGCCTCTGACTTGGCCAGCACCACCTCGAGCCTGCAGGGGACGATACGCAGGGGCCGCGGCGCGAACGTTAGCACGACGCAGTACCTCAAACTGTTCGCGCAGCGCCCTCTGGTTATTCACCAGGGTGACCGTCTCCTGGAGGTGGCGACATCCCTCACCTCCAAAAAGACCAGGACCCGTCATAGGCGTACGGAGTAGCCTATTATACAGGTCCTGAGACGGGCACAAATTGTCCAGGGCAAATGTGCGTCTTGCCCTGACACTCCTGGTCACCGCCCGCGTCATACAGTCCAGCGCCAGGTTAATACCATCCTGGATGGTACGCTGGACCGCGAGCGGGCCTGGCTGGCGCGATGCGGATGCCGTTACTACCCCCTGTAACAGCTGGGAGACGTGGGACAGAGCGGCAATCGAAGCCCGCCCACTCTCCTCCGCATCACGCAACGCGGTATTCGCCGAACGCAACGCGTTCGCGCACAAGACCCCCGCGTCAGAACGGGATCCTGGCCGCGTATCCTCACCCAAAGCCGCGCGGTCATCCACGCTGGGCTTGGGTACCACACCGTACCGCTGGTAGTCCAGGGGCACGATGCGACAACGCTTGGCCACCTCGCGAGGGGCCTTCGCGAGACGTCCACTCGTGTTAATGGACGCCTCCGCCGCCTTGAACATGTCAACGACATGCTCCGCCAGCGGCAGAGAAGGCATAGCGTTAGCAGTTGGATTCCCAGCTAACCACGGCGTGTGAACACGGTGGCTAGCCGACTGCTCCACGGGCAGATCAGGCCTAACGCTCACCAACCACTGGCAAGCGTCATACCAATCCTCCTCCGTGGCTAACTGCGAGCGCTCTACAAGACGGGGTCCTTCGTCTTCCTCCTGAGCGCAAGCAGTACTTGACGGCGGGTACGCTGATACACCTGGCAAGCCAGGGAAAACATGCGGGCCTGTCAGCACCGGCATGAGAATATCACTGGTTTGACCAGGAGCAGGCACCGCGGTAGAGCGCGGGGTATATATAGCTCTACCACGGGCCCGGCCAGCACCAGCTACACTCTCGGCAAGCCGAGGTATGCGGTACCGCTGGCCATCAGCAGCGCCCTGGGCCACCACCTGAACCGCGGACCTTACTCCAGGGTGAGTACTACCGTGGAAAAAAGCGCCTGTATTCCCCGCGAGGGGTGCACAAACGTCTTCATCCATGTCCACGTCGTCAGACGGCGACCCTAGCAGGTAATCCTCATCACCCTGGTCAGAAAGATTAGACCCCGGGTCAGCAAAGAGAGCTAACCCGGGCTGACCAGGAACGGTGCCATAGGAGGTACTGGCCACCGCGGCGTGCGGATACCCCTGGACTGATAAGCAGCCAGCGGGTTCCAGCGACAACCGTCCACGGTCCCCTATCGGCGCGGCAATAAGCCTGCTGCCAGGGCCGTGGAACGCCCCCTCTAATGGGGCCACCTCTGAATCGTCGGACAACGGAAGCGGACTAAGGAAAATCGATCCAGAGGCGGGGATTACCTGCTCCGAAGCCGATGATGAGGACAATAAAGGATCTGGTCCAGGAAGCATGCCACGAAGCAACCCTGGAACCAAATCTTTTATTGTCCTCCTCATCTCTCCCAACATCTCGGTCCGGAAGGTCTCCATATCCACCGCGGACGAGACCTTCCCCTTACCCTTCTCACTTACAACCTCTCGTTTCCGCTTCTTCTTCTTCTCCACCACTACCACCTTGTCCGTCGCCTGTAAGCAGCACAAGAATTCGGACATTAACACGCCCCCCCAGTGCTTACATATGTCACAATTAATCAATGGACCACAAGGGCTACATCGATAACACAGATGCGGCCAGAACTTCACATGCATAAAACGGCCACAGGACGCGCAACCCGGTCCCTGAAACAGGGCAAAGGACAAGGAGTATGAGCAACTAGTTAAGCTTAGAAACTCAATCCAACTCAAGGAGAAGGAAAAACGATCATAAAGATCAATATACATCAAAAACCAGCCTAGCGCTTGAATTGCTAATAAATACATAGCCAGCTGATTATGACGTCATTAATCCCGTGACAGGAAAAATTCGATCCCAACAAAACATCCAAGTGCAAAGACGAATTGTATGCTGAATGGATAAGTTGACTACACAACCATCAGATACATATAGATAACTCTTTACTGGCAAAAATGTTAATTATCTCCCTTTGATTGTTTACAATAATTAACATCACCACATTACCAATGACTAGATACCTGACACTTTGTATAGACAAACCATCCAACGTGACGAACCGGAAACTCCACCATCTGCACGCCTCTTAACTCTCTCCACCTCATGGGGAAGGAATTGGAACAAGAGGGCAAAGTGAGAAGACCTTTATACCAGGCCTCCAACTCACTGGGCATAATTTTTCATTTGGTTAGATAACCTGACAGTGTTAGTAGGAAATGGAACCATGGTGGAGAGAATACTAATTCTCTGGAACTGTGACGTCACAACCTAGCGTCATACAGACCTGTGGACAGAAACAGAAAGAGAAATTAGTCCTAGGTAGCACCGAGTTGACCTAAACCAACTAACTAAGGCGCTTATCACGGTAAACGCGAGTCCCGGAAACACAATACACCGGGAAGAAAACTCGCTAATTTTACTAGAAGTCACCTGATTTAAAGGTCCAACGTCCTCCGGTGGCGAAGTGTATCCTCCCGCCATCCAAATCAGGTCCTATCACTTCCAAAATAACACCAATAACAACGTTAATGAGCAAGAAAAGCTTATGACTGAAAAACATGTGTGTTCTCTCTGCCAATAATCTAGCAAAGAGGAAGTGCTAGTCTGCGCATGCGCGGTGGTGGGGCTGGCATCCGCCAGACTACGCTCTGACTCCCTGCCCAGTAGGGGCACCTAACTGTTTTAAATCTGAGTGTTTATTGAGTGAAAGCCAATATTTAGCAATATCAAAAGTATTAGGGAGGTAAGTATACTCTTGAAGTGAAAACCCAAGTTTGCAATGATTGTGTAGCAGTCACCGAGCTGTAAACCCTGTGTGTAAGCTACATTAATACAAAGTCAAAATCTCCTCAACCACATAAGCATAAGATGCTGACTATTTAACCATTTAATGGTCAAGCCGGCCAAAACTGCCTCTGCAGAGGTCTTGAGAAATATCCATTGGCAGACCAAGAGAAAACTATTTTTGGAAATTTACCACTGAAATGACTGACTCAATAACCGAGCCAGGCATTTCAGTGGTAAATTAAAAGAAATAGTCTTCTCTTGACCTGCCAATTGACATTCAATACGGTAATCAAATGTTTTGATTTTCTTGATCAAATTTGACCATTGAAGGTTAAGAGTGGTGAAGATACAAAATTTATGCTTTTTAAGACTAAATTTACAGCTGGAATGACTGGCTCAGTTATTCCAATCATCTGAATTTCAAAGTACGTATACAGATAAGCTGTTGAATATTTTGAAACTAAATTGAGAGGGAGCAATTGCATAATGTTTATTTAATTGTATATTCAACAAAGATATACAACTCAGGCACATTCGTGACGGAACATTATGACTTTCACGATGGACATACTTCATTTTGATTGTGGCATTAGTTAACAAGTGACATATTTGTCAGATTATGATGACAGATACTTGAGTGACAGATCAGATCACCCCATTAGGCACCTGCAGGAATATTCAAACAAAGAAAGTACACACCTGTACAATCTGCCAGGGCATGTCCAGAATGCTTCTCGCTTTTCGTCGTAAAAATCCGCCAAGACCTTTACGTGTGGAAGTGAAGCTGCCACCGACTGGAGTTTCACCGAAATCAATACGCCTACGTTTGCACTCCTGACGATCCTTTGACTGCAGTTCCCATTTCTTTTTGTGGTACGCTAACCATACCTGTCGCTCTTCCTGAACATATATATAACCAGAAATATGGTTGCAGTGCAACCATGCAGCTCACCCATTTTATATCATTGTACATATGAATGAAGGTTTTGACGCAAGGCTAACTAAAGCATATTACATTTTTCTACAAAATAATATAACAAAACTTAACTTGAAAAATCAAAGTGGACGAGCACAATTGATATGAATCAAAATGCAGTAATAAAGTTGTATATGAAGTCTGGTTACCATAACCCTAATAGTTTAGCTGAAAATATAAGTAGGAATGAGATAACTGCATTGTACTACTGATAGAAATGCAGCAATAAAGCTATAGATGAGGTTTGGTTACTCAGCTGTAGCTGAGCTAAACAGAACGGTTAACAGGTATACACACAACGTAACCAGAAATAACCACGTCCCTGATCGGACACAATAGTTAGGAATGGGATAAATGCATTGCACTTTTGATAGAAATGCAGTAATACAGCTTTAGATGAAGTTTGGTTACTATAAAGGTCAAGGTCATCAAAAGGAGTGATAGGCAACACTCAGGGAATTCTTTGATTACTTGGGGACAAGCTTTGACACGTAAATGTGCCTCATGAACCACTGATGAAGCACATATATACATGAAATGCTGCTAATTTACCCCGAGTAAACTTAGTCTTAAAAATACCAAGCATGAACGCTGTATATTATCTACCTTAGTTGTTCCAGTTGGTGGTGGTGGCCCCAGCAGCTCTCTCCATGACTGAGACTGACTGCTCTGTGATTGGCTGTCATCTTTCGTCGCACGCTTGCGTTTATTGGACACTGGGATAGCTGGAGTCTTGAATTGGCCATTGCTTATGTCTTCGATATCGCCAACACTAGATTGACTTTTTGTAGATATGCTTTCAGCCTAAATGAAATGCATAAAGATAATTTAACACTTTAACCCTCCAGTCAGCCAAGATCACCTCCTGCAGTGGTCTTCATAGTATCTTTTAAAACTTACCACTGGAATGACTGGCACGATAATTGAGCCAGTCATTCTTGTGGTAAATTTTCAAAAATACTCTTCTCTTGGTACGCAAATGGACATTTTCTATTAGAAAATGAAAATTTTGTTAAACAAATTTGAGGGTTAAATGGTTAATGTTTTAATAGACAAGATTTCTCAACAAAATTTAAATTATTGCTTAATGAATTCCCATTTGAGGCGACTTTTTAAAAATTTATCACTGGAATGCCTGGATTAGGTATAGAATCAGTCAGTCCAGTGGTAGGCATAAATTTTCCAAGTCTTCTTAGCCTGCTAAAGGGCATTTCTCAAGACCAATGCAGAAGCCGTCTTTTGACAAACTTGAGCATTATGGAGTTAATAATAGAATGAAATAAAATATCCAACCATTTGCTTGTATGTAAATATCCCCACATTTTGAAAAACGTCTGGGATATTATAATACCCTCTGCCCATCAGTCCACCATGCTATCGCCTTCCAAACTATTGGGTGAGGAAGTGGTCAAAAGGTCACAAAATTGATTGTAAAGCAAGTACTCCAAAACCAGTAGATGGAATTCAACAAAATTTGGTAATGGAGTTACCCATATGATTGTGGAGTGCAAGAGGACATTTACATTTGGCTTAGCCAATAGGGGTGGGGTGTGGTGGTCAAGAGGTCAAAGCGGTGAATGTGGGGATTTGTGAGGGCGCATTATCGACCGTGTAATCTAGTTTGAAAATATTTTTCTCCCCAAACATTTATTAATACTATTTCTAAGTAGCTAGTTAATTTTTCATTGCAACTAGCTCCTAGTATAAGTCAGTCTGTCTATAAAACTTTTAACATAGCTGCAACAACAGTGCATACAAGCTTATTTGTATCTTTGCCATCATTTTTTAGTGGTAATAACTACGTGGAAGGTATCAAGAGTTCCTACACCGCTAAATTTATTCCCATCGGTTACATAGTGTGGAGTTGGTGGATCCAGTGACATTCCTTTTGTCTCCTCCAAACTGTTGAGTTTGGATCTGTCGGATCCGATGATAGGACTTGTATGATCCTGTATTGCATGTTATTTCTGTGATGCCCGGGTCTATTGAAATGGTGTCATACTGGTGTCATATCTTTCATGTTTGTAGACGTTTGTGATGGAGCGTAGGTGCTCTTGGATCCTGATCTTGAAGTCTCAGGGTTTCTTCTACATATTTTTTGCTTTGCCACAATGATTACAGCTCAGGAGGTAAACTACATTGCGTGTTCTGCAGTTTCCTATGATTGTGCTTCTGTAGGAGAGGCCCGTGTGCCTACTGGAGAAAAATCTTGACGTAACCATATTTTTTACAGAGGTTGCAATTCTTGGTTTCGCATGGGAGGAGGGGGTTGCGGTGGATGACTGTGTTGTTGTGATTTGGGTCTGGTAATTTCGTCCTGACTATAGTGTCTTTTATTGTCTTGTTCTTTTTGAAGCCAAACAATGGTGTGTCTGGGAAGGCCAGTCTGCAGCGCTCAGTGCCCTGTAAAATCAGCCAATATTTGACAATTGTGTCTTTTAACATCATCCCTGTGTGGTTGAATTCACAAACGAAGATTTGTCTCTGATTTGTTTTGGATGTTATTGGCTTGGGAGCAGGGTTAATTAGGGAATGTCGCTCCTTCGAGCGGGCCGTTTGGCGAGCTTTTTGTAGGATCTTTAGTGGGTACCCTCTGGTGGTATAGTGGTTTTGCATTGCGAGGCTGTTTTTCTCGAAATCTGTTGATGAGCATATTCTACTTAGTCTAAGGAACTGTCCATATGGGCTGGCATCTTTGCACGAGTCGGGGTGTGCAGAATCATAATGGAGGTATCCATGCATGTCTGTGGGTTTGGTGTACAGGTCGAACGTGAGGTTGTTAGTTGGTGAGATCTGAACTATGGTGTCCAGGAAGGAGACGCGTTGGTTTGACGATTCCATTGTGAATTTGATACTGTGGTGGGAGGCATTCATATAGGAGACAAATTCTAGGAGGGTGGTATGTCCATGCTCCCATATCATAAAGATGTCATCTATGTATCTAACAGAGTGCTGGTGATGATGGTGCGTCTTGTAATAGGCGTTCCTCTAGGACACTCATAAAAATGCACGCATAGGTGCATGCTGCTTTGCTGCCCATTGCTCTCCCTCCAATTTGGAGGTAGTGCTCTCCATTAAACTCAAAACTTGCATTCTAACACCAATTTGAGAAGGTTGCAGAGTCCTCTGATAGATAGGGTGCCTGGGAGACCGTGTTTTTTTTAAAACACTGCTACTGCACCGAAACCGTCTCTATTTGGGATGTTAGTGAGAGGTGACATCCATGGTGACTAGGAGAGTTTGGTTTAAGCTCACTGTGTGATTCCAATTTTTTTATGAAATCAGTTGTGTCTTTGACATACGAACAGATTTTTGTAACGTGGACTTTGCTTTGCTCATCTACAAAACTACTGATTAGTTCAGTAGGGCAGCCTATACCACTGATGATGGGTCTACATGGTGTGAGACCATCCTATTTAATCTTTTTGGGAAGGAGGTAGAATCTGGTGGTGATAGGTGGGTTGGGGATTAACCTGTTGGCGGTACATACGTCTATGTCTGTCCCTGACCAATTGGTCTAGTCTTATTTGAACCAGTTCAGTGTGTCTGGCGGTAGGGTCGGATTCTAGGTTTTGGTAGAACTTAGTGTCTGCTAACTGTCTGTAGGCTTCTGCAACATAGTCTTGTCTAGATTGGATTACTGTAGCCTGCCCTTTATCGGCTCTTTTGACCACTATATCATGGTTGCTTTTGAGATTGTTTAAAGCATTGACTTCAAGACGGTTTAGGTTTCCCATGGTTACCCTATGGTGGATATGTTTGTTGAAATCATAACGTACCGATCTGATAAAAGATTCTAGAGTGGGATAAAGAGATGGTGGCGGTATAGTTGTTTTCTTGGGTTTAAACTTTTTCTCTAGAATATCTTGGAAGCTTGGTGGTGTGGGTGCTGGCTGTGTTGACGGTCCAGCCTGTAGGAGTGAGTGTGGCGGTGGGGTGTGGGGTAAAGTTGGTGAGACGGAGTCGGCTGAAAAAGGTCTGTAAGTCAGTGCAGAGCTTGTCCATGTTTGGTTCTGATACTGTTGGGCTAAAGCCTAAACCTTTATTTAGAACACTTATTGTGTCCTTGTCTAGCTCTATGGTGGATAAGTTCACAACAAACGGGGACGAGTATGATTGACTAGATTTATTGTTATCCTATTGGATGTCCTTACCATTGTTACAGTTTAGAAAGGACATTTGATACTTATTGGCAGTATAACTAGGTGAGAGTGCAACGAAATTGTATGAAACAGTGTTAGCACGTAAGATATGGTATAGTCAAAATCTGTTGTGCGCATTGCTGCGCATCCGGGAAACAATATTGAAAAGTTCCTCCATTGGGTCCTTGTTGTTCGTCTCCATCAAAGGTCTCGGCGAGCTCCTCTGGCAGTAGGAGCTGGTACGATGATCGCTGGAACTGTATGGATACCTGCTTTCTCGTGGGCATCTGGAACCGTGTGTCCCTGGATTGCTGCCTGGGTCTGCTTGGGCCTGGTGCTGGTCTTTGGCGGCTCTTTTGTCTTTTATTTGGTAAACTCGGTGACCTATGTGCACTGTCATAGCGGTCGTGCGTGATGGTGATCGCCAGTTCAGCCTCCATCGTGGTGGTGGCATCGGTTGCTTCTTTAAATGCCCTCTTTAGGCCTGCAGTTTCACAGTATTGTCGCCAGTTTGTTGGCCGCATGTGTAGAAACCAAAGTTGTGAGTTCATCTTCAAAATGTTTGAAAAGAGAATTCCATTTTGTTAGGAATTCGGTGTCTGACTGGTCTAGTTTGAAGGCAGTCCTTGCTTTGAGCATTGGCGGTGTAGATTTTGATTCTACCGCCAGTCTGAGCTTCTTGACCTGGTACTCGAAGTGGGTCTCTGCAGGCTGCATTTCGCTACTGTCTGTAGGCGTTGATATGTTGTTCAGGGATATTAGGCCTTGCATATTTCTGTCGAATCCTGGCAAGAGCTGGTTTCTAGATTAGGCGGCGTTTGTTAGTTCGCTCGGGGCACACGAAGAGACGCCATAACAATGGTTTACCACAATGGCACTGCGACAAGTGCAACCTGGCCTGGCTTCCTAAGGACATGGTATGCAAAAAAACACGTAGTGAGAGGACACGATCTGACAGAAGAAGCGAACAAACTGTTGAAAAAGCCCTTCAAGATCATAGGAGTCGGGATCCTGTTACCACCTACCGACTACAAGAAGCAGAAAAAATGCTGCGATACCATCACTCCTACCGCCACAGATACAATGAAGGATAGGGGGACCATCCACTCCAACGGATACCCATATCCTAAGGGATACAAAATCCCAATGAACAACACACCGAGCAGAATTCCAGGAAGATCAGCACCTCCAGAACCTTCTCAGCAAATAACTAATTATTTTACAACCTTATTTGGCAGTAGCAGTGATGCTGACCTTCATACATCAAAATTCTTAAACCTATATTCAGAACCAGGCACCAATACATTAGATTACGACAAGTCCTGGAATAAATAGTAACATTACTACAACATTAGGAAACACTACCAGCAAAACCACAAGTGAACTAAGACTGGAACTTTTCGGACAATATTCGCCAATCTCCGGCAGCTCGGATGAAGAAACAACAATCCCGTTTCCAGTGAACGCTCAGGTCTCCAGTCACGAACCCAAGGTGGCTAGAGCAAGCAAAACGTTCTTGAACATCTCCATCCTCGAGACTATTGAAGCTAACACCGTGGTAAAAACATCGCTGGGGGTCACCAAGGACCTCCAGCTCTTCAACACGGACTGTCTCCAGTGTTATTTAGTATTTAAATTGGAGGATAAACGAAATCTAGGATTTCTTTTTTCACGAGAGAGTTGATACTTACCTCCCTAATACTTTTGATATTGCTAAATATTGGCTTTCACTCAATAAACACTCAGATTTAAAACAGTTAGGTGCCCCTACTGGGCAGGGAGTCAGAGCGTAGTCTGGCGGATGCCAGCCCCACCACCGCGCATGCGCAGACTAGCACTTCCTCTGACTAGATTATTGGCTGACACACATGCAACTATTAAGAGCCTGAAGACCGAGCCTCTGTGGGGTGGAGAGGCCGGGTCCGTATCTAGGGAGGTAAGTATCAACTCTCTCGTGAAAAAAGAAATCCTAGATTTCGTTTATTTCACTTCAAGAGTATACTTACCTCCCTAATACTTTTGATATTGCCAGAATTCGAAAGTGAATCTGGCGGGAGGGAGGCGAGGTCAAAAGACCAGCTCATCCCTATACGCTTTTCTGCGTTTAAGGCACTTAAACTTCTGAAACTGTAAGAAAAAACAGTCAGGATTTGACTAACCATCGGATAACACCACCGATGTATGAGAGATGACCGAATGTCATATGCGCTCCCCCCCCTCCTTCCTGGGAGGAAGAGTCGACTGACCTCAATGTCCTATACGCTCTCTACGTACAAGTGCCATGTACTACAGGACAGAGACGAAAAAGCTCCATTTTCGTAACTCTCAACAATGAACCACACAAATACACAAACCATCACCATATTAATAACGGGTAATCGTGACAATACAATCAACAACGGACAACACATGAACAAGACTGACCTTGTTGAAACGGCTGCTGACATCATCTTCCCATTGGCAAAGACTGATGCAGGCCCAAAAAAGTGGGTGTTTCCATAAATTAATTGTGAAATATATAAGTAATGAGGAAAAACCTCCTCAAAAAATATAAACCGATTTATTTTTTCAAAACCGACAAGGCGAGAGGATTAGAGGTGTCACGGAGATAATGGTCTGTAAAACTTGACTCACAGTGCCACTGAGCCACCGACATAATATCATCCACAGGGACCCCATTAAATAGGGCCGTGGATGTTACTACGCCGCGGACACTGTGAGCCTTGGCCACGTCAACCTGCTTCCCGGTGGCGGATTTATGGCAAAACTGAATGCATTCCACAATCCACCTGGAAATGGTGTCCTTAGAAGCCCTGCCATGGGGTTCAATATATGACAACCATAACGCTGACTGGTCGGTGCGCCACTCCGCCGTACGTTGTTTGTACCGGCGCAGCGCCCGGACGGGACACCATGCTTTAGAATTAGGATCATATCTAGTTAAAGCAGGCAAAATAATAGGTTGACCTGGATATTTCAACGACTGATTTTTAGCCAAGAAATTAATCCTAGGTAGCAGCTTAAGGCCTTCCCCTGAAACCACAAAACGGTCATCCTCGGCCGATAAGGCATGAATTTCACTCCTACGCCTAGCCGAGGCCGCAGCAATTAAAAACACAGTCTTCAGTGTTAATAGTTTCATAGAAATGGAACTAAGTGGTTCAAAAGGCTTATCACCTAGTACTTGAAGCACTAGCGATAAACTCCAAGACGGAATCACAGGTGGATTCCATGGTCTTAGATTGCCCATGCCTTTAATTAATACATTTAATGTATTTACTTCATCACTTCCCCTCTTAGCCAAGCAAGGAATAACAGACATTAATGCTGACTTATAACCAGCAATAGAGTTAGGCTTGAGGCTATAGGCATCATAGAGGTGACAGAGGAAATCAGCTACTACTTGAATAGATGAATCCATTGGATCAATACATCTTTTTGAGCACCATTCTGCAAATCTGTTGATTTTATAATTATATGCTCTGGAGGTTGACCCCCTCCTGGCTTTGGCCATAAACATGGCTGCTTGCTCAGAAAAGCCCTCCTTAATTCTAGATTCCTTGACAACATCCACGCAGTCAATCTGAACATTGACGGATTGTTGTGAAGGGCCTTGCCCTGGAAGATAATATCGTCCATCAGAGGCAGAGGAACCGGATTGCAGACCAGAAGGTCCAGCAGATCCGTATACCATGATCGGCTTGGCCAATCCGGGGCGATCAGAAGCACTTGGCATTCCTCTTGTCTGATTTTCTGAAGAATTTTTGGAATCAGGATTGCTGGAGGGAATGCGTATGCATACATTCTCCCCCAGCTGATAGCTAACGCATCTGTTGCGAAAGCGCTTGGATCCGGAATCGGAGAGACGTACGTCGTCATCTTCGCATTCTTCTTCGTTGCGAACAAATCGATGTTGGGTTTCCCCCAATGGTCGAACAGACGATCCGCCACACATTGATTTAGTTGCCATTCCGTGGGTAAAACACTCATCCTTCGGCTCAATGAGTCTGCTAGCAGGTTTAACCTTCCCGGAATATGAACTGCTTTCAAGGTAATCTGGTGATCCAGACACCAACAAAGCAGTTTCCATGTCATCATACAGAGACTGGGCGACTTCGTTCCGCCCTGGCGGTTTATGTAAGTCACAACTGTTGAGTTGTCTGAACGAATAAGAACAATCTTGCCCTGAACTTTCTGTAAGAAATGTTCCAGGGCCAGGACTACTGCTCTTAGCTCCAGTAGATTTATATGTTCCTTTGACTGTTCCAGATTCCAAAGCCCTGATATCGTGTACTCTTCCAGGCAAGCTCCCCAGCCCTCCATCGATGCATCTGTATACACAGTCACCTGAGGGTGGGGAGGGGTTAGCAAAACCCCCGGCAAGAGATTCTCTGTATTCAACCACCATTGCAGGTGGTGAATGAGAGGCGCCAACACTGACACATTCGAGTCCAGCGAACCTGTACTCTGGGTCCATTGTGTCATGAGAAATAACTGGATCGGCCGCCTGCGTAAGGCGGCCTGAGGAATGACTGGTTCCAATGAAACCATCAACCCCAGCATTCTCAAGTAAACCCGTGCCAGGACATGACGACTGTCGCACACTGACTGAATTAACAAGATGAGTTTCTGAACTCTCTCCTGAGTAGGATACACATATCCTGTCTCTAGATCGAAGAACATCCCCAGGTAAACAAACTTCTGGGATGGAGTCAGCTCTGATTTTGGGAAACTGATCATCCAGCCTAAGTCTGTGAGAGTTTTTAAAACAATCTCCAGATTGGCCGACAAACTTTCCCGGGTGTGCGCTTTCAACAGCCAGTCGTCTATGTACGTGTGGACTGCTATGCTTCTCCTGCGGAGGTATGCTGTGATCGCAAGAACCACACGGGTGAAAACCCGAGGAGCCGTGGAAATTCCGAAGGGTAACACCCTGAATTCCCACTGTCTGCCCTGGAATGCAAATCTCAGGAAGCGACAGAAACTCCCGTGGATGGGGATGTGGAAATAAGCGTCCTTCAAATCTATCGACGCCGTCCACATCCCCCTCTCCAACCCCGCCAACACCGAGCGCACCGTTTCCATCTTGAAACTGGGCGTCTCGATGAACTTGTTCAATGGCTTGAGGTTGAGAATCGGTCTCCACCCTCCGGTGCGTTTTGTTACTAAGAACAGGGTTGAATAGAAGCCCGGACACCTTTGTGCCGGCTGAATAGCTCCTTTTTGTACGAGGGAATTTATCTCCTCCTCGATACACAACCTTTGCTCTGGCTCTCTCGGAATGGGAGTCCAGACTGGCACTAGAGACAGTCGCGACGGCGGGCCTGTCATCCACTCTGGATGATACCCGACGGAAAGCCATCGCAAGACTAAACGGTCCTGAGTCAACCGTTCCCACTCTTGCATGTGGTCGGCTAGCCGGCCTCCCACCGGTCCACCTAGGGACCGCGGTGGACACAAGGCATGCAAGAGCGGCACTGTCTCCGTTGCCATACACACCGGAGTGGTTCTTACCGCGGTAAGCGTCCTGTCAGGACTGATAACCACGCCCAGATCCTCGCGCGCCCCGCCCCGCGCGCACCTCGGTGCGCGGGCGGCTGCCTGGCTGACGGCGCCTGAGGAACCTGCGCCCCCCTCACTGCTGGCCGAATCGCACGCGGCCGAGGCCGACGCTGCGACGGTGGCTGGCCTCTGACTTGGCCAGCACCACCTCGAGCCTGCAGGGGACGATACGCAGGGGCCGCGGCGCGAACGTTAGCACGACGCAGCACTTCAAACTGCTCGCGCAGCGCCCTCTGGTTATTCACCAGGGTGAACGTCTCCTGGAGGTGGCGACATCCCTCACCTCCAAAAAGACCAGGACCCGTCATAGGCGTACTCTTTTTTCGGAGTAGCCTATTGTACAGGTCCTGAGACGGGCACAGATTGTCCAGGGCAAACGTGCGTCTTGCCCGGACACTCCTGGTCACCGCCCGAGTCATACAGTCCAGCGCCAGGTTAATACCATCCTGGATGGCTCGCTGGACCGTGACCGGGCTTGGCTGGCGCGATGCGGATGCCGTTACTACCCCCTGTAACAGCTGGGAGACGTGGGACAGAGCGGCAATCGAAGCCCTCCCACTCTCCTCCGCATCACGCAACGCGGTATTCGCCGAACGCAACGCGTTCGATCACAAGACCCCCGTGTCAGAACGGGAGCCTGGCCGCGCATCCTCACCCAAAGCCGCGCGGTCATCCACGCTGGGCTTGGGTACCACACCGTACCGCTGGTAATCCAGGGGCACGATGCGACAACGCCTGGCCACCTCGCGAGGGGCCTTCGCGAGACGTCCACTCGAGTTAATGGACGTCTCCGCCGCCTTGAACATGTCAACGACATGCTCCGCCAGCGGCAGAGAAGGCATAGCGTTAGCAGTCGGTTTCCCAGCTAACCACGGCGTGTGAACACGCTGGCTAGCCGACTGCTCCACGGGCAGATCAGGCCTAACGCTCACCAACCACTGGCAAGCGTCATACCAATCCTCCTCCGTGGCTAACTGCGAGCGCTCTACAAGACGGGGTCCTTCGTCTTCCTCCTGAGCGCAAGCAGTAGAGCTTGACGGCGGGTACGCTGATACACCTGGCAAGCCAGGGAAAACATGCGGGCCTGACAGCACCGGCATGAGAATATCACTGGTTTGACCAGGAGCAGGCACCGTGGCAGAGCGCGGGGTATATATAGCCCCACCACGGGCCCGGCCAGCACCAGCAACACCCTCGGCAAGCCGAGGTATGCGGTACCGCTGCCCATCAGCAGCGCCCTGGGCCACCACCTGAGCCGCGGACTCTACTCCAGGGAGAGTAAAACCGTGGAATAAGCCGCCTGTATTCCCCGCGAGGGGTGCACAAACGTCTTCATCCATGTCCACGTCGTCAGACGGCGACCCTAGCAGGTAATCCTCATCACCCTGGTCAGAAAGATTAGACCCCGGGTCAGCAAAGAGAGCTAACCCGGGCTGACCAGGAACGGTGCCATAGGAGGTACTGGCCACCGCGGCGTGCGGATACCCCTGGACTGATAAGCAGCCCGCGGGTTCCAGCGACAACCGTCCACGGTCCCCTATCGGCGCGGCAATAAGCCTGCTGCCAGGGTCGTGGAACGCCCCCTCTAATGGGGCCACCTCTGAATCGTCGAACAACGGAAGCGGTCTAAGGAAAATCGATCCAGAGGCGGGGATTACCTGCTCCGAAGCCGATGATGAGGACAGTAAAGGATTTGGTCCAGGAAGCATGCCACGAAGCAACCCTGGAACCAAATCCTTTATTGTCCTCTTCATCTCTCCCAACATCTCGGTCCGGAAGGCCTCCATATCCACCGCGGACGAGACCTTCCCCTTACCCTTCCTACTTACAACCTCTCGTTTCCGCTTCTTCTTCTTCTCCTCCTCTACCACCTTGTCCGTCGCCTGTAAGCAGCACAAGAATTCGGACATTAACTCGCCCCCCCAGTGCTTACATATGTCACAATTAACCAAGGGACCACAAGGGCTACATTGATAGCACAGATGAGGCCAGAACTTTTCATGAAGAAAACGTCCACAGGACGCGCAACCCGGTCCCTGAAACAGGGCAAAGGACAAGGAGTATGAGCAACTAGTTAAGCTTAGAAACTCAATCCAACTCAAAGAGAAGGAAAACGATCATAAAGATCAATATACATCAGAAACCAGCATAGCACTTGAATTGCTGATAAATACATAGCCAGGCTGATTATGACGTCATTAATCCCGTGACAGGAAAAATTCGATCCCAACAAAACATCCAAGTGCAAGGACGAATTGTATGCTGAATGGATAAGTCGACTACACAACCATCAGATACATATAGATAACTCTTTTCTGGCAAAAATGTTAATTATCTCCCTTTGTTTGTTTACAATAATTAACATCACCACATTATCAATAACTAGATACCTGACACTTTGTATAGACAAACCATCCAACGTGACGAACCGGAGAACTCCACCATCTGCACGCCTCTTAACTCTCTCCACCTCATGGGGAAGGAATTGGATCAAGAGGGCAAAGTGAGAAGACCTTTATACTAGGCCTCCAAATCACTGGACATAATTTTTCATTTGGTTAGATAACCTAACAGTGTTAGTAGGAAATGGAACCATGGTGGAGAGAAAACTAACTCTCTGCTACTGTGATGTCACCACCTAGCGTCATACAGACCTGTGGACATAAACAGAATAAACGAAATCTAGGATTTCTTTTTTCACGAGAGAGTTGATACTTACCTCCCTAGATACTTTTGATATTGCTAAATATTGGCTTTCACTCAATAAACACTCAGATTTAAAACAGTTAGGTGCCCCTACTGGGCAGGGAGTCAGAGCGTAGTCTGGCGGATGCCAGCCCCACCACCGCGCATGCGCAGACTAGCACTTCCTCTGACTAGATTATTGGCTGACACACATGCAACTATAAAGAGCCTGAAGACCGAGCCTCTGTGGGGTGGAGAGGCCGGGTCCGTATCTAGGGAGGTAAGTATCAACTCTCTCGTGAAAAAAGAAATCCTAGATTTCGTTTATTTCACTTCAAGAGTATACTTACCTCCCTAATACTTTTGATATTGCCAGAATTCGAAAGTGAATCTGGCGGGAGGGAGGCGAGGTCAAAAGACCAGCTCATCCCTATACGCTTTTCTGCGTTTAAGGCACTTAAACTTCTGAAACTGTAAGAAAAAACAGTCAGGATTTGACTAACCATCGGATAACACCACCGATGTATGAGAGATGACCGAATGTCATATGCGCTCCCCCCCCTCCTTCCTGGGAGGAAGAGTCGACTGACCTCAATGTCCTATACGCTCTCTACGTACAAGTGCCATGTACTACAGGACAGAGACGAAAAAGCTCCATTTTCGTAACTCTCAACAATGAACCACACAAATACACAAACCATCACCATATTAATAACGGGTAATCGTGACAATACAATCAACAACGGACAACACATGAACAAGACTGACCTTGTTGAAAATGGCTGCTGACATCATCTTCCCATCGGTAAAGACTGATGCAGGCCCAAAAAAGTGGGTGTTTCCATAAATTAATTGTGAAATATATAAGTAATGAGGAAAAACCTCCTCAAAAAATATAAACCGATTTATTTTTTCAAAACCGACAAGGCGAGAGGATTAGAGGTGTCACGGAGATAATGGTCTGTAAAACTTGACTCACAGTGCCACTGAGCCACCGACATAATATCATCCACAGGGACCCCATTAAATAGGGCCGTGGATGTCACTACGCCGCGGACACTGTGAGCCTTGGCCACGTCAACCTGCTTCCCGGTGGCGGATTTATGGCAAAACTGAATGCATTCCACAATCCACCTGGAAATGGTGTCCTTAGAAGCCCTCCCATGGGGTTCAATATATGACAACCATAACGCTGACTGGTCGGTGCGCCATGCCGCCGTACGTTGTTTGTACCGGCGCAGCGCCCGGACGGGACACCATGCTTTAGAATTAGGATCATATCTAGTTAAAGCAGGCAAAATAATAGGTTGACCTGGATATTTCAACGACTGATTTTTAGCCAAGAAATTAATCCTAGGTAGCAGCTTAAGGCCTTCCCCTGAAACCACAAAACGGTCATCCTCGGCTGATAAGGCATGAATTTCACTCCTACGCCTAGCCGAGGCCGCAGCAATTAAAAACACAGTCTTCAGTGTTAATAGTTTCATAGAAATGGAACTAAGTGGTTCAAAAGGCTTATCACCTAGTACTTGAAGCACTAGCGATAAACTCCAAGACGGAATCACAGGTGGATTCCTTGGTCTTAGATTGCCCATGCCTTTAATTAATACATTCAATGTATTTACTTCATCACTTCCCCTCTTAGCCAAGCAAGGAATAACAGACATTAATGCTGACTTATAACCAGCAATAGAGTTAGGCTTGAGGCTATAGGCATCATAGAGGTGACAGAGGAAATCAGCTACTACTTGAATAGATGAATCCATTGGATCAATACATCTTTTTGAGCACCATTCTGCAAATCTGTTGATTTTATAATTATATGCTCTGGAGGTTGACCCCCTCCTGGCTTTGGCCATAAACATGGCTGCTTGCTCAGAAAAGCCCTCCTTAATTCTAGATTCCTTGACAACATCCACGCAGTCAATCTGAACATTGACGGATTGTTGTGAAGGGCCTTGCCCTGGAAGATAATATCGTCCATCAGAGGCAGAGGAACCGGATTGCAGACCAGAAGGTCCAGCAGATCCGTATACCATGATCGGCTTGGCCAATCCGGGGCGATCAGAAGCACTTGGCATTCCTCTTGTCTGATTTTCTGAAGAATTTTTGGAATCAGGATTGCTGGAGGGAATGCGTATGCATACATTCTCCCCCAGCTGATAGCTAACGCATCTGTTGCGAAAGCGCTTGGATCCGGAATCGGAGAGACGTACGTCGTCATCTTCGCATTCTTCTTCGTTGCGAACAAATCGATGTTGGGTTTCCCCCAATGGTCGAACAGACGATCCGCCACACATTGATTTAGTTGCCATTCCGTGGGTAAAACACTCATCCTTCGGCTCAATGAGTCTGCTAGCAGGTTTAACCTTCCCGGAATATGAACTGCTTTCAAGGTAATCTGGTGATCCAGACACCAACAAAGCAGTTTCCATGTCATCATACAGAGACTGGGCGACTTCGTTCCGCCCTGGCGGTTTATGTAAGTCACAACTGTTGAGTTGTCTGAACGAATAAGAACAATCTTGCCCTGAACTTTCTGTAAGAAATGTTCCAGGGCCAGGACTACTGCTCTTAGCTCCAGTAGATTTATATGTTCCTTTGACTGTTCCAGATTCCAAAGCCCTGATATCGTGGATTCTTCCAGGCAAGCTCCCCAGCCCTCCATCGATGCATCTGTATACACAGTCACCTGAGGGTGGGGAGGGGTTAGCAAAACCCCCGGCAAGAGATTCTCTGTATTCAACCACCATTGCAGGTGGTGAATCAGAGGCGCCAACACTGACACATTCGAGTCCAGCGAACCTGTACTCTGGGTCCATTGTGTCATGAGAAACAACTGGATCGGCCGCCTGCGTAAGGCGGCCTGAGGAATGACTGGTTCCAACGAAACCATCAACCCCAGCATTCTCAAGTAAACCCGTGCCAGGACATGACGACTGTCGCACACTGACTGAATCAACGAGATGAGTATTTGAACTCTCTCCTGAGTAGGATAAACATATCCTGTCTCTAGATCGAAGAACATCCCCAGGTAAACAAACTTCTGGGATGGAGTCAGCTCTGATTTTGGGAAATTGATCATCCAGCCCAAGTCTGTGAGAATTTTCAAAACAATCTCCAGATTGGCGGACAAACTTTCCCGGGTGTGCGCTTTCAACAGCCAGTCGTCTATGTACGTGTGGACTGCTATGCTTCTCCTGCGGAGGTATGCTGTGATCGCAAGAACCACACGGGTGAAAACCCGAGGAGCCGTGGAAATTCCGAAGGGCAACACCCTGAATTCCCACTGTCTGCCCTGGAATGCAAATCTCAGGAAGCGACAGAAACTCCCGTGGATGGGGATGTGGAAATAAGCATCCTTCAAATCTATCGACGCCGTCCACATCCCCCTCTCCAACCCCGCCAACACCGAGCGCACCGTTTCCATCTTGAAACTGGGCGTCTCGATGAACTTGTTCAATGGCTTGAGGTTGAGAATCGGTCTCCACCCACCGGTGCGTTTTGTTACTAAGAACAGGGTTGAATAGAAGCCCGGACACCTTTGTGCCGGCTGAATAGCTCCCTTTTGTATGAGGGAATTTATCTCCTCCTCGATACACAACCTTTGCTCTGGATCTCTCGGAATGGGAGTCCAGACTGGCACCAGAGACAGTCGCGACGGCGGGCCTGTCACCCACTCTGGATGATACCCGACGGAAAGCCATCGCAAGACTAAACGGTCCTGAGTTAACCGTTCCCACTCTTGCATGTGGCCGGCTAGCCGGCCTCCCACCGGCCCACCTAGGGACCGCGGTGGACACGAGGCATGCAAGAGCGGCACTGTCTCCGCCGCCATACACACCGGAGTGGTTCTTACCGCGGTAAGATTCCTGTCAGGACCGATAACCACGCCCAGATCCTCGCGCGCCCTGCCCCGCCCCGCGCGCACCTCGGTGCGCGGGCGGCTGCCTGGCTGACGGCGGCTGAGGAACCTGCGCCCCCCTCGCTGCTGGCCGAATCGCACGCGGCCGAGGCCGACGCTGCGACGGTGGCTGGCCACTGACCTGGCCAGCACCACCTCGAGCCTGCAGGGGACGATACGCCGGGGCCGCGGCGCGAGCGTTAGCACGACGCAGCACATCAAACTGCTCGCGCAGCGCCCTCTGGTTATTCACCAGGGTGACCGTCTCCTGGAGGTGGCGACATCCCTCACCTCCAAAAAGACCAGGGCCCGTCATAGGCGTACGCAGTAGCCTATTGTACAGGTCCTGAGACGGGCACAGATTGTCCAGGGCAAACGTGCGTCTTGCCCTGACACTCCTGGTCACCGCCCGAGTCACACAGTCCAGCGCCAGATTAATACCATCCTGGATGGTTCGCTGGACAGTGACCGGACTTGGCTGGCGCGATGCGGATGCCGTTACTACCCCCTGTAACAGCTGGGAGACGTGGGACAGAGCGGCAATCGAAGCCCTCCCACTCTCCTCCGCATCACGCAACGCGGTATTCGCCGAACGCAACGCGTTCGCGCACAAGACACCCGCGTCAGAACGGGTGCCTGGCCGCGCATCCTCACCCAAAGCCGCGCGGTCATCCACGCTAGGCTTGGGTACCACACCGTACCGCTGGTAATCCAGGGGCACGATGCGACAACGCCTGGCCACCTCGCGAGGGGCCTTCGCGAGACGTCCACTCGACATAATGGACGACTCCGCCGCCTTGAACATGTCAACGACATGCTCCGCCAGCGGCAGAGAAGGCATAGCGTTAGCAGTCGGTTTCCCAGCTAACCACGGCGTGTGAACACGCTGGCTAGCCGACTGCTCCACGGGCAGATCAGGCCTAACGCTCACCAACCACTGGCAAGCGTCATACCAATCCTCCTCCGTGGCTAACTGCGAGCGCTCTACAAGACGGGGTCCTTCGTCTTCCTCCTGAGCGCAAGCAGTAGAGCTTGACGGCGGGTATGCTGATACACCTGGCAAGCCAGGGAAAACACGCGGGCCTGACAGCACCGGCATGAGAATATCACTGGTTTGACCAGGAGCAGGCACCGTGGCAGAGCGCGGGGTATATATAGTCTCACCACGGGCCCGGCCAGCACCAGCCTCGGCAAGCCGAGGTATGCGGTACCGCTGGCCATCAGCAGCGCCCTGGGCCACCACCTGAGCCGCGGACTTTACTCCAGGGTGAGTAAAACCGTGGAATAAGGCGCCTGTATTCCCCGCGAGGGGTGCACAAACGTCTTCATCCATGTCCACGTCGTCAGACGGCGACCCTAGCAGGTAATCCTCATTACCCTGGTCAGAAAGATTAGACCCCGGGTCAGCAAAGAGAGCTAACCCGGGCTGACCAGGAACGGTGCCATAGGAGGTACTGGCCACCGCGGCGTGCGGATACCCCTGGACTGATAAGCAGCCCGCGGGTTCCAGCGACAACCGTCCACGGTCCCCTATCGGCGCGGCAATAAGCCTGCTGCCAGGGCCGTGGAACGCCCCCTCTAATGGGGCCACCTCTGGATCGTCGAACAACGGAAGCGGACTAAGGAAAATCGATCCAGAGGCGGGGATTACCTGCTCCGAAGCCGATGACGAGGACAGTAAAGGATTTGGTCCAGGAAGCATGCCACGAAGCAACCCTGGAACCAAATCCTTTATTGTCCTCTTCATCTCTCCCAACATCTCGGTCCGGAAGGCCTCCATATCCACCGCGGACGAGACCTTCCCCTTACCCTTCCTACTTACAACCTCTCGTTTCCGCTTCTTCTTCTTCTCCTCCTCTACCACCTTGTCCGTCGCCTGTAAGCAGCACAAGAATTCGGACATTAACTCGCCCCCCCAGTGCTTACATATGTCACAATTAACAAATGGACCACAAGGGCTACATTGACAGCACAGATGCGGCCAGAACTTATCCGGATGAAAACGACCACAGGACGCGCAACCCGGTCCCTGAAACAGGGCAAAGGACAAGGAGTATGAGCAACTAGTTAAGCTTAGAAACTCAATCCAACTCAAAGAGAAGGAAAAACGATCATAAAGATCAATATACATCAGAAAGCAGCATAGCGCTTGAATTGCTGATAAACACATAGCCAGGCTGATTATGACGTCATTAATCCCGTGACAGGAAAAATTCGATCCCAACAAAACATCCAAGTGCAAGGACGAATTGTATGCTGAATGGATAAGTTGACTACACAACCATCAGATACATATAGATAACTCTTTTCTGGCAAAAATGTTAATTATCTCCCTTTGTTTGTTTACAATAATTAACATCACCACATTATCAATAACTAGATACCTGACACTTTGTATAGACAAACCATCCAACGTGACGAACCGGAGAACTCCACCATCTGCACGCCTCTTAACTCTCTCCACCTCATGGGGAAGGAATTGGATCAAGAGGGCAAAGTGAGAAGACCTTTATACTAGGCCTCCAACTCACTGGACATATTTTTCATTTGGTTAGATAACCTAACAGTGTTAGTAGGAAATGGAACCATGGTGGAGAGAAAACTAACTCTCTGCAACTGTGATGTCACCACCTAGCGTCATACAGACCTGTGGACATAAACAGAAAGAGAAATTAGTCCTAGGTAGCACCGAGTTGACCTAAACCAACTAACTAAGGCGCTTATCACGGTAAACGCGAGTCCCGGAAACACAATACACCGGGAAGAAAACTCGCTAATTTTACTAGAAGTCACCTGATTTAAAGGTCCTAAGTCCTCCTTTGGCGAATTGATACTTCCCGCCATCCAAAAAAGTGACTATCACACCAAACAACACCACTTAAACTAGTTTAAGATAAAGAAAAGCTTCAGCACAAAAAGACATGTGTGAACTCTCTGCCAATAATCTAGCAAAGAGGTAGTGCTAGTCTGCGCATGCGCGGTGGTGGGGCTGGCATCCGCCAGACTACGCTCTGACTCCCTGCCCAGTAGGGGCACCTAACTGTTTTAAATCTGAGTGTTTATTGAGTGAAAGCCAATATTTAGCAATATCAAAAGTATCTAGGGAGGTAAGTATACTCTTGAAGTGAAAAGAGAAATTAGCCCTAGGTAGCACCGAGTTGACATAAACCAACTAACCAAGGCGCTTATCACGGTAAACGCGAGTCCCGGAAACACAATACACCGGGAAGAAAACTCGCTAATTTTACTAGAAGTCACCTGATTTAAAGGTCCTAAGTCCTCCTGTGGCGAAGTGTACCCTCCTGCCATCCAAATCAGATACTATCACTCCAAAATATACACCAATTAACAGTTTAAGAGTAAGAAAAGCTTATGATTCAAAAAGACATGTGTGTTCTCTTTGCCAATAATCTAGCAAAGAGGAAGTGCTAGTCTGCGCATGCGCGGTGGTGGGGCTGGCATCCGCCAGACTACGCTCTGACTCCCTGCCCAGTAGGGGCACCTAACTGTTTTAAATCTGAGTGTTTATTGAGTGAAAGCCAATATTTAGCAATATCAAAAGTATTAGGGAGGTAAGTATACTCTTGAAGTGAAATGCCAAGAACCGGTTCAGAGCATTGAAAAAGATAATGCACCACATGGAGACCATCCTTTCACTTACATCTTCATCACAATTATTTATTATGTACCATATCCGTAATATATGGGTGTATGTACCTAACCGCTCATCTTCAATACAGATTATCATATCCTCTCACTTGTTCTTGTCACCCTCACTGCCCATAAAAAACATGTTTTGGGCACAAGAGAAACTCCTTCCATAAAATATCCCCACCAACCTGGGGAAATAAAGGGACATGCGCCCTCCTATACGCCTCTGAAGAGTCCTACGGTTGGACGAAACGCTATAAGTCTGAATCAAAGTTCACGTCAGTCTGATCTTACTTACACCAAACACCCCCACCCTTCCCTAAGGCACCCTGCCACCAACTCAATCTCCCCACCCTCCCAAACCAAAGCCCATCCCATTTCCAAAAAATGCACACACCCAGCGCCTCTCCCTCCCCCTTCCTTTTCTCCTCTTATAAGTATAAAAGGAGCAAACACAGCTCAGATCATTCAAACTTTTGGATCTAACATAGACAGCCCAAGCGTCAGGCATTTATTCAGTACTAAGATATTTTGTTATTATCATCATATTTTTAGTAGCGACTCACAACTAGCATAATTTGGGTTGTTCGTATGTCTCTAGTTTTCTACATTTCGGCCACAGCTGCCTAAATCACAACTATAGAGTGCTACACTTGTTTTAATGTTCCCACATTTTGGGACAACTTAAATGTGTGCGATTATTGCTTCGAGTGATCATGAGCGATTGTTTAAAAATAATCGTGATTACTTGATTAATCAGCCTCGGTACAAATTGGATTGTACCCAGACATAACAACAATACGTTATTAATGACAAAAGCCGGTGTAGTTTAGAAATGTCCGTTTCCAGCCCAAAGAGAAAACTATTTTGAAAATGTATCATTGGAATGCCTGGCTCGAGCATCGAGCCAGTCATTCCAGTGATATATTTAAAAAAAATAGGTTTCCTTTGGGCTGGAAATGGACATTCCCTGATCAAAATGTCAATTTTCTTGCTCGGTCGCATTTCAGAGTAATTACAAGGTAGGTTTTGATTATGCTCTAGAAATTATTTACAATAATTTGATAATTTAATTTTTAATCATATAAGTGATCATTATGTTTATAATGTAATATTAACATGGTGCAGGGGATCTGCATCACCGCCATTAGATGTCCACTCCAAGAAATCAATACCTCTTGATCTACCTGACACCCTGCGTCGCGTCTTTTGCGCCAAAAATTTGAGCGAACCAATCACAGGATAGCTCTGACCATCGGTCAGTTCAAAATCCCTTTGTTAGCCTTCATTCTGTTTAGCGCCCTCAGCAATTGAACATCAATTTAGAGTAGAATCTCAACACAGTTTCCAATTTGCATAGCTATTTCTCACTCCCACCCTCCCATGATTGATTGTCTGTATGTATGGGGTGTGTATGGTTAGTATTAGTATGGCGATTTGTGGTTATTAAACATGTATATAGATATATGTAATTTATCATAGGCCAGTGTGCCAAGCAATAGTATTAAATAACCATGATTACTGTCCAACACTGAATCATTTGTCTTATCACCATTTTGTCATCGGCCCCGGATTCCTTCTGGCCTCTTACCACCTGGGTCACCATGTGGTGAGTCAGCAGTGCCTCTCCACTGACTATTATGTTAATATTCACGATTTTCAATTTAATCACATAATCGTGCAAGCCTATGGCAACTTATAATAGTTATTCTTCGGCACCACTTTTCTAACTCAGTAAATGAACACAGCTAAATACAGCTCAGCTAAAAAATAACGTAACATGTTTCCAAACAGAACAATTTTGAACACGATGTAAGAAATGTTCTGTTGAACATTTTTAACGTACTATGATTGGAAGCCTCTACTGCAACAGGCAGCAATGGCTTCCAATCAAATCAAGTCCAAAATATTCAACAGTATGTTTTATTTTGTTTCTAATTTATAACAGTCTTTCTGAGCTGTACTGTAGGACATCCTGCGGAACTAAAGATCCTGAGATCTGATCATGATTCACGCTCACTTGAGGTTGTTCTGCTGACTTTGCTTTCGGTGCAAATAGTTCACTAATCTTCTTCTGTTTGAACACATCTGTCCTCTCAAGTAGCTTCTTCTGTAGCCAATCAGGATGTGCGATTCTGGGAACTGGATTCGCGACCTAATAGAGAACAAGTGTACAAGATATGAACGTTTACTGTACCTTCAGCACTTGAAACGAAAAGATTCATAAACAAGAATTTTTTGGAATGAAATGTCTTGCCTGCCCTTGTCTTTGTTATTAACCGTGTGACTGCTGCAAGCCACCAGACACTAATTTCAACTGGCAATAACTCTCGACCTGCTGAATATTTTGAAAACAATTTGACTGAAAGTTGTTAGTGGCTTAGCCAACAACAGCTTTTAGTCAAATCATTTTCAAAATATTCAGCATATCCAGAGGTAAACACAATGGAAAATGTCATCTGCAGAAATGAATGATAGAATGAAGAATGTTTCGTTTTGGTGCAATATGTTATCGTGATGATCTAATATAAAACATAATTTTTTTTACCAAGTTAAGTGATTTCAGCAAGATCTTGACCTTTGACCTTGACCAAAAAATCAGATCTTGTAACATCATCATGCAGATTGGTAGTGTTATAGGTAATGGTTTACTATGCTTAGTTCCATTATGATTAATAAATGTCTGACTGCTGCAAGACACCAAACAATAATTTCTATGGTCACTGACTCCGGACCTGTTAAATATTTTGAAAATTTAATGCTTTTATGGTTTAACCAGTAAAAAAACAACCGCTGCCTTGAGAAATGTCCATTTGCAGGTCAAGAAGACAATATTAAAAAATTTCATCACCGGAATGACTGGCTCCATAAATGAGCCAGTCATTTCAGTGGTAAATTTTCAAAAATAATCTCTTGGTCTGCAAATCGACATACTTAATTCAGAAAATGAAAATTTTTAGGTGCACCTCACCACTAGTCTAGTATCAGTCAGTCTGTCTGTCAAATTCTTAGCATTTCTGGTAAAGTTGCATAAGGGACATCTATAGCATGTCATACATGTGTTGAACATATGTGAGGATTATCTTGTTATTAAGTTGGAAAAAATCATGATTTTTTCCAAAAAATCCAAAAATCAGATTCGATTTAATCAGATTTTTTCGATTATGATTTTTTTTACTAGAACTATAACAAAATCATTGATTTTTTTTTACATGCACTCATGTTCGGAACTAAATAGAATATAATCACTCTAAACAATGTTGACCTTATTTATACTATTAAAATGTATTGTAACAATAAGCATCACAAAATTTGTTCTTGTTGTTCTTCAGACACTTTTAAATTTGTTGTCACATTTTGAAATAACTGCAGTTATATTGGATGGGTCATGACCATTAACCAAATTTCTAATAAACATGCCTACACTACCGTAACCATGTTTTGTCTACACTTGATGGGCTACATTTTATCGTCTTAATATTTTGTGGATAAAATTTGTATACGGCTGTATAACTCTGGACATGGTATAATATATTTTGAATACAATTTAACTGAATGTAGTCGGCAACAACTGTCGGTCAAATTTGTTTGAAACTGTTCAGCTGGTCTAAAATTATTATTGTCTAGTTAAATTGTTGTCTAGTGGCTAGCAGCAGTCAAAGTCAAGTCAGTTAAAAATAATATCCACAGAACTGTTATAGATACTATTGGTATGTGCTGTGTTTACACATCAAATAACAACTAAGGAGTTTCCACTAACTGTACTGATAGAAAAAGCTTCTTAGTTCTTATATTAGCATAATATTATATAACCAGGTCTATTAACTATCTGAAGCAGTAGCTACAAAAACATTTAACAAATAAAAAAAACCTTTAGAAATTTTGTAGTGCAAATGAGATGAGTTGAGGAGAAAGAAATCGAAAAAAAAAAAAAATAATAATAAGTTGATTTTTTCAGCTTGATTTAATCGTTGATTTAATCATATGATTTAATCCATTTGATTAAATAAAAACAACCCTACAGTTGTTAAAGAACACCAATCTGATAACAGGTGCCTGTAATAGACCGGTTAAACTGTAGATAATAGCTCACTTGTTGCAGTGCTGCTGGGATAGTGATGATCTTCTGAATAGTGCCTCCAAGTCGCTCAATGTAATATTGCCAGTCCAGAATCTATAAACAAATGAAAAAGTTATTGTCAAAACCGACACATACTTTGACTTATTAGACATGGAATCGAACTCGCAACCGGCGAAAGCGCCTACCTAGCATCATAGCCCACAAACGCTTCCACCACACTAATGCCGCAAGACAAATTCTTACTTTGCCGGTGAGACTTTGAGACTAATACTTTGACTTAGTTTTCCATTTAAACGACGTGTAGAAAATTATGCTACTTAAATTCACTATAATTTAATAAACAAGGGAGTGACATACACATTAGCTAAATGGAAGCAAAATTTTAATCCGACTGACAACTTCAAATAGGCCTTTCCACTGTATCCATCCATCCTATGATGTCATAATCAACCACGTCACATATAGAATGAATGTCACAATCAATGATGTCATTATGACATCATGAATCAAGTAGATAAGTACGTTAGGAACGCATAGTTGAAGACGGACTATGCGTTGTTGTACAAATTGTTTGTCTTTACTATTTAAAGTTCTCATCTATTCATAAAAGATACATATCCTAGCTAAATTTATGACTGTTTGTTAATTTATGGACACTAACTAACTAGACCGGTAGCCGCCATTTTAGATAGATATTTGCTGCCGCCATTATTTCAGACTCTATTGTCTTCGCCGGTGAGCAATTGTTAGTATAAAACCATTCTCGTAACACTATAGCAGCAACAACTCTCCGTCAAATTGTTGTCAATATAATCAGCTGATAATACAATTGTCACTAGATCAAGATTTGATAACAATTTGGCTAAAAATCATTGACGCAACAACTTTCAATCAAATTGTTCTCAAAATAATCAGCAGTGTAGTCAACGTTGCACGATTTGCTGAGGATATTTCGCGCAACTTTGTTGACAATCATTTCTTGCTCAGGCAGCAACAGCGTTGTCAAATTCTCAGAATAATCAGCGGCTTTCTGTTTTGTTAGCTGACAAGTGCATACACAATTAGTTAGACATATATCATATGTAATTCCAGTGTGAAATATATTCACAAATATCCTGCAATCCACCAGCACGTGCACGATCGCCTCCGACGTCGGCCTACTGTGAATAGAATAATAGGCTTACATCCTGATTGAAGATGAAATGAACAGATTGTTCGAGCATATCTGAGACTGGGTCTCGATTCCGTATATCATATAGGCCTAACTATTTTGACATGCACTTGTTAGGTAACCAAACAGAAAACCCGTTGATTATTCTGAGAAAATTTTAACAACGCTGTTGCTGCCTTAGTCAGAAATGTTGCTTGAAATATCTTCAGCAAGTCTTGCAACACCGACTGCCCTGTTGATTATTTTGAGAACATTTTTATTGAAAGTTGTTGCGTTAATGATTTTCAGCCAAATTGTTATCAAATTTGTATCTAGTGACAATTTTATTATCAGCTCATTATATTGACAACAGTCTGATGGAAAGTTGCTGCTACTATAGGCAACAACAGTTTTCACCAAACTTGTTATACATATATATGTCACTTGCACCATAGGAAATATACAACTAGTATTGAAGTATAGGCACTTACTATGCGCTCACTGCGGAAGCCAGAAGACGAATGAATAGCATTAGAGTTACGAGAATGGTTTTATACGAACAATTGCGACCCGGCGAAGACAATAGAAGCTAAAATAATGGCGCCTGCAAATAGCTATCTAAAATGGTGCCTATACTCCTAGTTGGTTAAAGTGTCCATAAAGTAACAAATAGTCCTAAATTTAGCTACATGTAGGATATACATCTTTTATGAATAGATGAGAACTTTAATAAATATCCATAGGCAGCAACAGCACCCAGTCAAATTAGTTTCAAAATATTCAACAGCTTAACTGTATAGTTTTCAGGAAATTGATAGTCAGGGCATTCGGGGATCGATCGATCCTAACACGAAGTGTGGGTGGAGCTTAGCTAGAGGTGGGCGGGGCATAGATAAAAATGGAAAGGTCCATTAAAGGGAAATACCAGTGAAAATCGGGAATAAGTCAACTAAAAACATACTATTATCCGAAATAGTTGCCGCAGGCAAATATAAAATATACTGTTCCATTGCAGAGATATAATAAAAAGAATATGCCCACAACGAGAGCGAGAAGCTGCAAGATTATGACATCAGCTACACACCAGCAAAATATCACCAGTGCTTTAGATTTACCTGTTTACTTCGCGTTATGAAGGCCGAATATTAATTAACCCTTTCATGGCCAAATTCTGTCAGCAAAATCGGAATAGTTCCTTATTGAATGTCCATTTGCAAGCCGAGCGAAGACTATTTTTGAAAATTGACCACCGGAATGGCTGATTCGGTTACTGAGACAGTCATTCTAGTTGTAAATTTTCAAAAATAGTCTCCTCTTGGCCTGCAAAAGGACCCCAACTTGATGATTGCGGAGGCCAGTTCTGGCACGAGATGATTAAATCGCAACATGTCCGCATGTCAAGCATGGGTTTGCAGTAATAGAAACGATCATGGAAAGGGTACAGCAATTCACATTTTCAGATACCAGACCCACAGAAGCATCTGCATAAAAAGGGGCTAACTGACAGATGGCTTCATAACATCGGCACTGGGTGGATATCTTCCACATTTAAATGTGGTCGGTCAATTACAACCAATTGCTTAGCGGCTTACTTCGTAGACGATAGTAGGTGACAACTAGTAAATAATGACAAGCTCATGCTAGACATAATTAGTAATTTAATGCTTTCACACTATTGAAATCCAGCGTTATTAATCATTTACAATGTTTACCCCCAATTTTAAAATAACCATACACTGTTGAATATTCTGAATTAAGTTTGCCTGAAATTATGTTGCAGTAGCTTCCAAACAAATTACTTCCACACAATATACAGGATAAATTTTAAGCTTTCTGCTTTTCTGGCCTTGAAAGAGTTAACTAATTGATCCCAATTTTACAATCTTGACCGATACTTACTGCCTGTTGAATAGTTTGAAACTGGAATTTGACTGGAAGCAGAAGTTGCAATAGGCATCAACAGCTTTCAGACAAATTAATTGAAAATTTATTCAACTAACATATATTTTTACACTTTCAAGAATTTGTTGCAACTGGTTGATTGCAAACATACTCCTGGCATAACCCTTTAATGTTTTTTAATAGAATATGCCCATTTGCCGACCAAGAAGACAATTTTTGACAATTTAGCGCTACAATTGCTGGCGCGATCATCGGGAAATAATTGCATTTTAATTTCCTCCAAACACTGGCAAAGCGTCAGTTCACCTAATTATTCAGGAGTAAGTGCTGTAACACGAGATACAAGATTTACCTCCACTGGTTACGGCTATCCTAGATCATGCAAAGAGAGTAGGTGTGTCGTGAAGTCAGCCGCATGGCCAAAATGGCGACTATCTACCGGTTATGTTCGGAATTTAAATTGTGGATATCTATTTTTATTTGTTGGCATAAAATTGTGCTCTTGGTCTCAAATTAATGCGGAGAACTAGTACTTTGCGGCAGATGCACAAAATCTCCCAGTGGAATATCCCTTTAAGTTAAGTCTAAATTTCAACAGGACATTACCTACATCATGTTTAAAATTGCAAATCTGACTCACATGTTTCCGTTTTGGGATTCAGTTTTAGTTATGCCTTGCCTAGCTCTAGCTAAGCTCCACCCCTATTTTGACTGTGTTGGGATTGATCAATCCCTGCACTCTCTGAATTTTAATTTCCAGAAACCTATACAGGTAAGCTGTTGAATATTTTGAAACTAATTTAACTGGATGCTGTTCCAGATGACTTAATTTCAAAATATTCAACATAATGTATCTGGTCCGTGCTTTTCAATTAAAAGTTACATTGCCTCGTGGTGACTGTTTGCAGATATACTCTTGATATTTACCTACATTTTTGTTAAAATAGTTAATTTAATCTATTGGCTAATACAATGCAATATGCATTTTTGTCCCTAAACGGATCCCTGCAGGTGTTCTATACCTATCCAGCAGGCCTGTGCTGCTATGGTAACCTGTAGGAAACGTTCTCCATGAGGTTGACTTAATTTATTTTAGGGGACCTGAAACAGGTTTATACCGTAATCTGTTGATTTTAGTATGCACATCAATGAGCTCTCTAAGGTTTAGGTTACTATATGTCACATTAAAACATAAAGGCAACCTATTACCATTGGAAATATTACAGCACAGCTCTGTCCAGTGTAAACCTGAAAAGTTCAATCACACATCTTAATGTAGACCTGTCAGGGCGGGATAGATAAGCGAGGACTTGTTACAAGGTGTAACATACCAAACTGGTTAACTAGTTTAACTTCATTTGAAATGTTCAAACATGTGCTGCTAAATTGATTAACCATTTAATGGGCAAGCCGGCAAAAACCGACCTCTGCAGTGGTCTTGAGGAATGTCTATTTGCAGGCCAAGAAAGGACTATTTTTAAAAATTTACCACTGGAAGACATTCTAGTGGTAAATTAAAAAAATTAATCATCTCTTGGCCTGCAAATGGATATTCAATAAACAAATATTTTAACCCTTCTCACCAAATTTGCCCATTAAGGGGTTAAACCACATTACCCGTATTCAGAGTAATATAGCATGCAATTTGTATGAAGTCATCCACACATAGATTGAACAATTATTACATTAACAGTCTAAATATACCTAGATTTGAAATTAGATGTCCTTGGACACACAGTATCCTTTTCCAGTCTGGAAATATAGTATAATAACTATGCCCTCAGCTCTCATAATCACAAAGATCCACGGTCACAAAGTGGGAAAGATCAGGTTTCGGACAGAAACAAGAAAGGATAGAATCTCTATTACGATGAGATTTTGCTATATAAGAGATGTAGCTGGACAGACCAAAGGGTGATGATAGAGCTATAAAGTTCTACACGGTCACCACACAAAACAGCCATTCAGATTCGAAAACTTCTTATCATACAAGGCAGAGCTTTTACATGTACATGCAAGCGAGCCAGGTCATGAGTGTATTTGGTGTCATCATAACAGCTGGATGTGCTTTTCACGTGTAAAAAAAGACAAAGAAAGATGTAAATTTGTAATATATCAGAAATAGATATAGGTTAAAAATCAAATCTGCAGGGCGTCTTGAGAAATGGCTATCTGTAGGTCAAGAAGTCTATTTTTAAAATTTGTAACTTCAATGGCTGGCTCAATAACTGAGTCAGTTATTCTAGTGGTAAGTTTTAACGTCTTCTCGTCTGCAAACGGACATTTAATAAGCACGGAGATAGATTGTATTGACACATCGTGACCATCAAATGATTAAGAAAGCAGCAGTTTTGAGAGTAATGGAAGAGAGGAGAGGTAGATAGAGGTCAGATTGAGAGGAGAGCCTGAAATCCCACAATGATATGCCTCAAAGTAGAGTTTCATCATTGGGCATTATTTATACCCAAAAACACAATACAGTCAAACCTGCAATAAAGACCACCCGAATTAACACTTTAAAATTCATACCAGCCAAAAATGGCTCATGCAGTGGTCTTGAGAAATGTTCATTTGCAGACCAGCAATGGTTTTGAGAAATGTTCATTTGTAGATCAAGAAGATTGTTTTTGAAAATTTACCACTGGAATGACTGGCTCGATAACCGAGCCAGTCATTCCAGTGGTAAATTTTCAAAAACAGTCCTCTCGATTTACAAATGAACATTTTGAAAAAATTTAAATTTTCTTTAACAAATTCGAGGGTTAACACCTGCCTTAATAGATGTCATTCTGCAATTCCCAAATCACAGTAAACAATACATCTGAACCTCTATTAGGCATGGAATAGGTTGTCTGCGAAAACTCAGCAGTCAGCCGGTTAAGAAACCAGCCTTTACTACTCGCTTGCACGCTTTCTTTAATGGTATTATTGTTTTATCACGAAGATTAAGATTTATACTCACTAAATGTCATATTGCATTTTGCTCAAGAAATGACTATTTTTGAGAATTTACCGCTGGCATGACTGGCTCGGTTATCGACCCAATTATTCGAATGGTTAAATCTAAACTAGAACACAGACATTTCTCAGGACCACTACACTATGAGTGGGTTTAGGCAGCTTGACCAATAAGGCATTAAATACATGGGGGAATTGATGAATCCAATCTGTCACTCAAGTATAACGTCATAATCAATTACGTCACTAGTAGGTCGATGACACAATCAAAATGCGGAATGAATGATGTACCTGTTCGTCATGAACTTTTAAAAGGGTAATAACTATGTACTCACTGGATGGCTTAATTGTGCCATATGTCAGGGAAGTGGAGGCCTTTATCCTAGCTGGCTGATGCCTATTGGCTCCATGGTGTGTAGCTGGTGGAGCCAATGACTTTCTTTGTCTTCTCCATTTGGTGGAGTTGACATCATCTGGGTTCGACATGAGGACTTGGATGATTATGAAATGCATGTCGCTCCTGGAGTGGTGTTTTTTGTTAAAATGCCTAGATACAGGCGTGTCGTATCTCTCACTCATGTATAGAATGGTGATGGAAAGTAAATGTTCGTGTATGTGTATTTTGAATGTGCGTAATGTCTCTCCTACATATTGTTTGGGGCAGACATTACAGGTGATGAGATAGACATGTTTCTGCTCTGGCAGTTACTGATGATCTTGGGGGTGTATGAAAGTGATGTGTGGCTACTGGTGAAGGACCGTTGTTTGTCCATGTAGTTGAAGATGTTGCAATTTTTAGTTGGCCAGGACTTGAAGGGGGTTCTGTGTGAGGTTCTGGGCGGTGCTGTGAGAGGTGGTAATCTGGCTCTGACGATGGTGTCTTTGATAGTGTTGTTTTTCCTGAAGCCGAATAGCGGCTTCTCGGGGAAAGCTGTTCTGCATCTTTGGCCGGCTTCCAGGATAGGCCAGTACTTGGTGATCACCTATTTCAGGAAGATGCCCGTGCGGGTGAATTCACACACAAAGATTGGCCTCTGTGTTTTTGCATGTGGTTGGGTCCCGCGTGTTGGATTCAGAAGGATTTGTCTGTTTTGGTGCCTGACCCGTGCTCTAGTGAGGATGTGTATGGGGTATCCTCTTTTCTCGAAACGACCTTGCAGGACTAGACTATTGTGGTCATAGTCCTGTAGATCTGTACAGATGCGTCTTAATTGAAGAAATTGGCCATAAGGGCTGGCAGCTTTGCAAGATGCCGGGCGCGCTGATTCATAGTGGAGGTAGTCATGTGTGTCAGTGGGTTTGGTGTAGAGTTTGAAGATGATGTCCCTTTCTTCTGTTAGAATCACTAGTGTGTCCAGAAAGGAGACTTGTGACGTAGAGCACTCCATGGTGAATTTGATGGAGTCATGTGATGAGTTCATGTGAGTCACAAATTCATCTAGGGTGGGTTTCCCATGTTCCCAGATCATGAAAAGGTCGTCTATGTATCCAACGTATAGTGCTGGGTGGAGCTTGATGGTGCTTATAAGCTGTTTCTAGATCTGCCATGCCTTGCTGCCCAGTGCTCGCCATTGAATTCAAAGTTGTTGCATTCTAGCACCAACTTCAGCAGGTTCAGTAGGTCTCTGATTGTCAGTGTGCCAGGTAGTCCATGCTGTTGGTAAAATTTGGTGACTGCCTGTAACCCCTCTTTGTTAGGGATATTTGTGTAAAGAGATGTGACATCCATGGTGACCAAGAGTGTATGTTCCTTGGTCTTGCCAAATGCTTCCACTTGGGTGATGAAATCTGTGGTGTCTCTCACGTATGACTTGATCTTTGTGATGTGCGTTTTAATATGCTCATCCAGATAGCTACTTATTAGTTCAGTGGGACAGCCCACACCGCTGATGATTGCCTGCCTTGCATAAGTCCATCTTTGGAGGGCTTGTGGATTTTGGGCAGTAGATAATACCTGGCGGTGGTGGGCTGGTCTGGGATAAGCCTGGTGGCAGTTAGCTTGTCTATTTCTTATCTCTGACCAATTGGTCCAGCCGTTTTGGAATGGTAGTGTTAAGTCTCCTGTCATTTTTTTGGATAGAAGTACGTTTCTGCTAATTGACGGTACGCTTCTGCTATATATGTGGCTTGACCCGTATCTGCCCTTTTTATGACGATAAGATGATTGATTGAAAGCTTGGAGAGTGCTTGTTGTTCTGTGCACGCTTAATTACCGATGGGAATCCGCCGGTGCACATGTTTGCCGAATTCATACCTAACTGCTTTGAAAAAGCTTCGAATGGTGCATCCAGGGTGGGCGGAGGCATTGCAGTTTTTTTCACTGTGAATTTCCTGATTATGGGCTCTTGGAAACTAGCTGGTGCTGGCGGTGCATGCATGCGTGGGTGTGTGAGGAGCATGTGCGGTGGGTGGGGTAAAAAAAGTGGATACGGCGCATTCTTCTGAAGAATGCTTGGAGGTCTGAATAGAGACTGCCCATGCTTGGTTCAGAGATGTCAGGATTGAAACCAAGGCCCTTGTCTAGAACATCTATAGATGCATGGTCGTTAACAACACCAGGAGATGAGTATGGCGGTGTGCCTATATTCAATTCAGAAGCCCCGCCTCCGTCATTGGTACAATTGAGAGGCGGGTCACAGCCATATGGATAAATGAAGTAGATACATCTATACAAAGAGATATAATTATGGCAGTATTTGACCTCAGTAGTTTGTGGTAGCGTGTGACTATGGCGGTGTAGTCACTTTCTACGCTTGCTCTCCCTGAGATTGGTCATCATCCTGAACAGCTCTTCTATGGCTTCTGTGCTTGGCAGTTGTTGTTGGTGGTTCGCCTCGTCTGTGTGGCTGGCCCTCTTCTGTACTCTCCTTGGCGGTATGGCTGCTTGCGTGCGCTCTTGGTTTGGCGGATTTGTTTTGTGTTTTGGCGGTATCTTGGTCTGCTGTTTCCCGGGCAGGGAGAACATTGTGTCCTGCTGTGCCTGAGTTGCGTGGTGGCTATCGCTAAGGCAGCCTCCCTGGCTGTCTCTGCATTAGTAGCCTTTTCGAACGCCAACTCCAGGCTCCTGGTGGCTTCATATTGTGCGTGGAGTTTGTCCGCTATCTGCCTTGTCACCATATTTGTGAGTGACATCTCGAAGCTAGTTCTACATCTAGAACAAAAAGCCACAAAGTCTGAATCACCCCAATAGTGATGAGTGATGTGACTATCTTGATCATTATACACCATACAAACACCAGAACCAAAATCATTGGGCCGCAAAAATATCTTTTTGCACCGCCAAAAGCTGGCTGCATGGCCAAAAAACAGGCGCACCACCGAAAAATACCCCCAAAAGTGGCACACCGCCGAAAATTTGCACCTCCAAAATGGCCACCTGCTGCACCGTCAAAACAGAGCAGCAGCATCATAACTGGTACACACAATGTGCAAACCCACTTCCGGTCCACGAGTGGGAAAGTATGAAAGGAGCCGACTCACAGAGCTCAGATCATTCAGACTTTTGTCCTCACACAGAGAACAAGCGTCAGGCAATTCTTAGATTTCGCCAAGTTTTCAGACAACATTGTTATTACGCGATGAACTTTTAAAAGTCAGTCAGTTGTATGAATTCTATGTCTTTACTACTTAATAAACATTCTGTTGAATATATGCCTAGTCAGATTAGTTTCAAAATATTCAACAGCTCACCTGTATAGTCACATTGAAATTGGGATTCTGGAAATTCAGGGTTTGATCGATCGCAACATGGGCAAAGCGTAGCTATAGATGAGCGGGCATACCTAAAAGTGGATTCATCAATTACGTACCTCTCTAATATCAAAGTCATGTGATCCTGGCAATTTCAACCATTTTCTCAAATAATGCTTTTTCACACCCGGCTCTGCTTGGAAGATAGCCAATGGAATAGCTCTGAAATAAAGCAGATCATAGAACACAATGGATGAAACCGATCTGTCAGTCATGTATGATGTCATAATCAATTACATCACATGTAGGCGGACGTCACAATCATAATTGACAAAAATATTCTGCCATGAACCTGGAATAGTCAGTCACATATTTCATCTACACACCTTTCCAATTTCCATGATGGTGAACACAATGTATTTCATATACAGCCTATTAACAATAGTGAATTAGTGACATAAGTTAGAATTACAGAAAGGTATCGCATGGCAAATGGTTTTCCAGATGGATACCTGATGACCATTTTTCAGTTCGTATCAAGGATAATATGATAGGAATCATCATACTGCATCCAATTGCTTTACAACATTTGTATCTATAGCTGTTCGGTATTGATATTTTATGTTCGGTACCGATATCGGTATTTTTAGTCCCAATTACCTCGGTACCGGTATGGTATCGCACTGATACTTCTGCATTCTTTTTTGTGGTTCATTGCAGTGCTTTTTTTAATTTATTGCATTGTCACGATTCGCCAATACATTCTGTTTTACTGTCGAGTCGTTTGAAATAACGTCCACAAACTAGCCATTTTGAGACGTATATAATAATTGTCAGACAGTGCAACATTATAATGGGTAGCACTCGTGTGATGCGAAATAATGAGGATTGCATGTGCAAACTTGATTGGAATTAAACGAAATCTAGGATTTCTTTTTTCACGAGAGAGTTGATACTTACCTCCCTAATACTTTTGATATTGCTAAATATTGGCTTTCACTCAATAAACACTCAGATTTAAAACAGTTAGGTGCCCCTACTGGGCAGGGAGTCAGAGCGTAGTCTGGCGGATGCCAGCCCCACCACCGCGCATGCGCAGACTAGCACTTCCTCTGACTAGATTATTGGCTGACACACATGCAACTATTAAGAGCCTGAAGACGGAGCCTCTGTGGGGTGGAGAGGCCGGGTCCGTATCTAGGGAGGTAAGTATCAACTCTCTCGTGAAAAAAGAAATCCTAGATTTCGTTTATTTCACTTCAAGAGTATACTTACCTCCCTAATACTTTTGATATTGCCAGAATTCGAAAGTGAATCTGGCGGGAGGGAGGCGAGGTCAAAAGACCAGCTCATCCCTATACGCTTTTCTGCGTTTAAGGCACTTAAACTTCTGAAACTGTAAGAAAAAACAGTCAGGATTTGACTAACCATCGGATAACACCACCGATGTATGAGAGATGACCGAATGTCATATGCGCTCCCCCCCCCCTCCTTCCAGGGAGGAAGAGTCGACCGACCTCAATGTCCTATACGCTCTCTACGTACAAGTGCCATGTACTACAGGACAGAGACGAAAAAGCTCCATTTTCGTAACTCTCAACAATGAACCACACAAATACACAAACCATCACCATATTAATAACGGGTAATCGTGACAATACAATCAACAACGGACAACACATGAACAAGACTGACCTTGTTGAAAAGGCTGCTGACATCATCTTCCCATTGGTAAAGACTGATGCAGGCCCAAAAAAGTGGGTGTTTCCATAAATTAATTGTGAAATATATAAGTAATGAGGAAAAACCACCTCAAAAAATATAAACCGATTTATTTTTTCAAAACCGACAGGCGAGAGGATTAGAGGTGTCACGGAGATAATGGTCTGTAAAACTTGACTCACAGTGCCACTGAGCCACCGACATAATATCATCCACAGGGACCCCATTAAATAGGGCCGTGGATGTCACTACGCCGCGGACACTGTGAGCCTTGGCCACGTCAACCTGCTTCCCGGTGGCGGATTTATGGCAAAACTGAATGCATTCCACAATCCACCTGGAAATGGTGTCCTTAGAAGCCCTCCCATGGGGTTCAATATATGACAACCATAACGCTGACTGGTCGGTGCGCCATGCCGCCGTACGTTGTTTGTACCGGCGCAGCGCCCGGATGGGACACCATGCTTTAGAATTAGGATCATATCTAGTTAAAGCAGGCAAAATAATAGGTTGACCTGGATATTTCAACGACTGATTTTTAGCCAAGAAATTAATCCTAGGTAGCAGCTTAAGGCCTTCCCCTGAAACCACAAAACGGTCATCCTCGGCTGATAAGGCATGAATCTCACTCCTACGCCTAGCCGAGGCCGCAGCAATTAAAAACACAGTCTTCAGTGTTAATAGTTTCATAGAAATGGAACTAAGTGGTTCAAAAGGCTTATCACCTAGTACTTGAAGCACTAGCGATAAACTCCAAGACGGAATCACAGGTGGATTCCTCGGTCTTAGATTGCCCATGCCTTTAATTAATACATTCAATGTATTTACTTCATCACTTCCCCTCTTAGCCAAGCAAGGAATAACAGACATTAATGCTGACTTATAACCAGCAATAGAGTTAGGCTTGAGGCTATAGGCATCATAGAGGTGACAGAGGAAATCAGCTACTACTTGAATAGATGAATCCATTGGATCAATACATCTTTTTGAGCACCATTCTGCAAATCTGTTGATTTTATAATTATATGCTCTGGAGGTTGACCCCCTCCTGGCTTTGGCCATAAACATGGCTGCTTGCTCAGAAAAGCCCTCCTTAATTCTAGATTCCTTGACAACATCCACGCAGTCAATCTGAACATTGACGGATTGTTGTGAAGGGCCTTGCCCTGGAAGATAATATCGTCCATCAGAGGCAGAGGAACCGGATTGCAGACCAGAAGGTCCAGCAGATCCGTATACCATGATCGGCTTGGCCAATCCGGGGCGATCAGAAGCACTTGGCATTCCTCTTGTCTGATTTTCTGAAGAATTTTTGGAATCAGGATTGCTGGAGGGAATGCGTATGCATACATTCTCCCCCAGCTGATAGCTAACGCATCTGTTGCGAAAGCGCTTGGATCCGGAATCGGAGAGACGTACGTCGTCATCTTCGCATTCTTCTTCGTTGCGAACAAATCGATGTTGGGTTTCCCCCAATGGTCGAACAGACGATCCGCCACACATTGATTTAGTTGCCATTCCGTGGGTAAAACACTCATCCTTCGGCTCAATGAGTCTGCTAGCAGGTTTAACCTTCCCGGAATATGAACTGCTTTCAAGGTAATCTGGTGATCCAGACACCAACAAAGCAGTTTCCATGTCATCATACAGAGACTGGGCGACTTCGTTCCGCCCTGGCGGTTTATGTAAGTCACAACTGTTGAGTTGTCTGAACGAATAAGAACAATCTTGCCCTGAACTTTCTGTAAGAAATGTTCCAGGCCCAGGACTACTGCTCTTAGCTCCAGTAGATTTATATGTTCCTTTGACTGTTCCAGATTCCAAAGCCCTGATATCGTGGATTCTTCCAGGCAAGCTCCCCAGCCCTCCATCGATGCATCTGTATACACAGTCACCTGAGGGTGGGGAGGGGTTAGCAAAACCCCCGGCAAGAGATTCTCTGTATTCAACCACCATTGCAGGTGGTGAATCAGAGGCGCCAACACTGACACATTCGAGTCCAGCGAACCTGTACTCTGGGTCCATTGTGTCATGAGAAACAACTGGATCGGCCGCCTGCGTAAGGCGGCCTGAGGAATGACTGGTTCCAACGAAACCATCAACCCCAGCATTCTCAAGTAAACCCGTGCCAGGACATGACGACTGTCGCACACTGACTGAATCAATGAGATGAGTTTCTGAACTCTCTCCTGAGTAGGATAAACATATCCTGTCTCTAGATCGAAGAAGATCCCCAGGTAAACAAACTTCTGGGATGGAGTCAGCTCTGATTTTGGGAAATTGATCATCCAGCCCAAGTCTGTGAGAGTTTTCAAAACAATCTCCAGATTGGCGGACAAACTTTCCCGGGTGTGCGCTTTCAACAGCCAGTCGTCTATGTACGTGTGGACTGCTATGCTTCTCCTGCGGAGGTATGCTGTGATCGCAAGAACCACACGGGTGAAAACCCGAGGAGCCGTGGAAATTCCGAAGGGCAACACCCTGAATTCCCACTGTCTGCCCTGGAATGCAAATCTCAGGAAGCGACAGAAACTCCCGTGGATGGGGATGTGGAAATAAGCGTCCTTCAAATCTATCGACGCCGTCCACATCCCCCTCTCCAACCCCGCCAACACCGAGCGCACCGTTTCCATCTTGTGTCGGCTGAATAGCTCCCTTTTGTATGAGGGAATTTATCTCCTCCTCGATACACAACCTTTGCTCTGGATCTCTCGGAATGGGAGTCCAGACTGGCACCAGAGACAGTCGCGACGGCGGGCCTGTCACCCACTCTGGATGATACCCGACGGAAAGCCATCGCAAGACTAAACGGTCCTGAGTTAACCGTTCCCACTCTTGCATGTGGTCGGCTAGCCGGCCTCCCACCGATCCACCTAGGGACCGCGGTGGACACGAGGCATGCAAGAGCGGCACTGTCTCCGTCGCCATACACACCGGAGTGGTTCTTACCGCGGTAAGCGTCCTGTCAGGACCGATAACCACGCCCAGATCCTCGCGCGCCCCGCCCCGCCCCGCGCGCACCTCGGTGCGCGGGCGGCTGCCTGGCTGACGGCGCCTGAGGAACCTGCGCCCCCCTCGCTGCTGGCCGAATCGCACGCGGCCGAGGCCGACGCTGCGACGGTGGCTGGCCTCTGACCTGGCCAGCACCACCTCGAGCCTGCAGGGGACGATACGCCGGGGCCGCGGCGCGAACGTTAGCACGACGCAGCACATCAAACTGCTCGCGCAGCGCCCTCTGGTTATTCACCAGGGTGACCGTCTCCTGGAGGTGTCGACATCCCTCACCTCCAAAAAGACCAGGGCCCGTCATAGGCGTACGCAGTAGCCTATTGTACAGGTCCTGAGACGGGCACAGATTGTCCAGGGCAAACGTGCGTCTTGCCCGGACACTCCTGGTCACCGCCCGAGTCATACAGTCCAGCGCCAGGTTAATACCATCCTGGATGGTTCGCTGGACAGTGACCGGACTTGGCTGGCGCGATGCGGATGCCGTTACTACCCCCTGTAACAGCTGGGAGACGTGGGACAGAGCGGCAATCGAAGCCCTCCCACTCTCCTCCGCATCACGCAACGCGGTATTCGCCGAACGCAACGTGTTCGAGCACAAGACACCCGTGTCAGAACGGGAGCCTGGCCGCGCATCCTCACCCAAAGCCGCGCGGTCATCCACGCTGGGCTTGGGTACCACACCGTACCGCTGGTAATCCAGGGGCACGATGCGACAACGCCTGGCCACCTCGCGAGGGGCCTTCGCGAGACGTCCACTCGACTTAATGGACGACTCCGCCGCCTTGAACATGTCAACGACATGCTCCGCCAGCGGCAGAGAAGGCATAGCGTTAGCAGTCGGTTTCCCAGCTAACCACGGCGTGTGAACACGCTGGCTAGGCGACTGCTCCACGGGCAGATCAGGCCTAACGCTCACCAACCACTGGCAAGCGTCATACCAATCCTCCTCCGTGGCTAACTGCGAGCGCTCTACAAGACGGGGTCCTTCGTCTTCCTCCTGAGCGCAAGCAGTAGAGCTTGACGGCGGGTATGCTGATACACCTGGCAAGCCAGGGAAAACACGCGGGCCTGACAGCACCGGCATGAGAATATCACTGGTTTGACCAGGAGCAGGCACCGTGGCAGAGCGCGGGGTATATATAGTCTCACCACGGGCCCGGCCAGCACCAGCAACACCCTCGGCAAGCCGAGGTATGCGGTACCGCTGGCCATCAGCAGCGCCCTGGGCCACCACCTGAGCCGCGGACTTTACTCCAGGGTGAGTAAAACCGTGGAATAAGGCGCCTGTATTCCCCGCAAGGGGTGCACAAACGTCTTCATCCATGTCCACGTCGTCAGACGGCGACCCTAGCAGGTAATCCTCATCACCCTGGTCAGAAAGATTAGACCCCGGGTCAGCAAAGAGAGCTAACCCGGGCTGACCAGGAACGGTGCCATAGGAGGTACTGGCCACCGCGGCGTGCGGATACCCCTGGACTGATAAGCAGCCCGCGGGTTCCAGCGACAACCGTCCACGGTCCCCTATCGGCGCGGCAATAAGCCTGCTGCCAGGGCCGTGGAACGCCCCCTCTAATGGGGCCACCTCTGAATCGTCGAACAACGGAAGCGGTCTAAGGAAATTCGATCCAGAGGCGGGGATTACCTGCTCCGAAGCCGATGATGAGGACAGTAAAGGATTTGGTCCAGGAAGCATGCCACGAAGCAACCCTGGAACCAAATCCTTTATTGTCCTCTTCATCTCTCCCAACATCTCGGTCCGGAAGGCCTCCATATCCACCGCGGACGAGACCTTCCCCTTACCCTTCCTACTTACAACCTCTCGTTTCCGCTTCTTCTTCTTCTCCTCCTCTACCACCTTGTCCGTCGCCTGTAAGCAGCACAAGAATTCGGACATTAACTCGCCCCCCCAGTGCTTACATATGTCACAATTAACCAAGGGACCACAAGGGCTACATTGATAGCACAGATGAGGCCAGAACTTTTCATGAAGAAAACGTCCACAGGACGCGCAACCCGGTCCCTGAAACAGGGCAAAGGACAAGGAGTATGAGCAACTAGTTAAGCTTAGAAACTCAATCCAACTCAAAGAGAAGGAAAACGATCATAAAGATCAATATACATCAGAAACCAGCATAGCGCTTGAATTGCTGATAAACACATAGCCAGGCTGATTATGACGTCATTAATCCTGTGACAGGAAAAATTCGATCCCAACAAAACATCCAAGTGCAAGGACGAATTGTATGCTGAATGGATAAGTCGACTACACAACCATCAGATACATATAGATAACTCTTTTCTGGCAAAAATGTTAATTATCTCCCTTTGTTTGTTTACAATAATTAACATCACCACATTATCAATAACTAGATACCTGACACTTTGTATAGACAAACCATCCAACGTGACGAACCGGAGAACTCCACCATCTGCACGCCTCTTAACTCTCTCCACCTCATGGGGAAGGAATTGGATCAAGAGGGCAAAGTGAGAAGACCTTTATACTAGGCCTCCAACTCACTGGACATATTTTTTCATTTGGTTAGATAACCTAACAGTGTTAGTAGGAAATGGAACCATGGTGGAGAGAAAACTAACTCTCTGCTACTGTGATGTCACCACCTAGCGTCATACAGACCTGTGGACATAAACAGAAAGAGAAATTAGCCCTAGGTAGCACCGAGTTGACATAAACCAACTAACCAAGGCGCTTATCACGGTAAACGCGAGTCCCGGAAACACAATACACCGGGAAGAAAACTCGCTAATTTTACTAGAAGTCACCTGATTTAAAGGTCCTAAGTCCTCCTGTGGCGAAGTGTTCCCTCCTGCCATACAAATCAGATACTATCACTCCAAAATATACACCAATTAACAGTTTAAGAGTAAGAAAAGCTTATGATTCAAAAAGACATGTGTGTTCTCTTTGCCAATAATCTAGCAAAGAGGTAGTGCTAGTCTGCGCATGCGCGGTGGTGGGGCTGGCATCCGCCAGACTACGCTCTGACTCCCTGCCCAGTAGGGGCACCTAACTGTTTTAAATCTGAGTGTTTATTGAGTGAAAGCCAATATTTAGCAATATCAAAAGTATTAGGGAGGTAAGTATACTCTTGAAGTGAAATCTCTCTTTTGTGTAATTTGAGGCAATTCTTTTCAGCATTGAAATTTCGGTAATTTGAGATTTGTTCGGTACGATATTTCGATATTGTTGTAGTATTGATATCACACGATATTTTCGGTATACTTAACAGCTCTATTCGTATCCAGCAGTGATGGCTATGGAACAGTTATTGCATGGAAGCTGTATGGACATTGCCCACATTTTTTAAATGCGTGTGCTTGCATACATATATCAGTGTGCACACACAAGTTAATCGTTATACAATTCTATAGTGGGAAGTCATAGGGAATGGTGAGGGGGTGGGTGGAATATTATGTCCAAATGCCGAATTAGACTGCATACCTTTCAGTAATAGGAGCACCTTCTGGTTTCCTAGAGATTATAAAACGGCAACTCAAGCCAGCATCCTTTACCATCTGGTCACCAAGGAACTATGGAATGAAAAAAACAAAAAATATCTTCCGATCAAACAAATAGTTCTTTAATGGTCAAGATTTGTCAAGTCAAATTTTTACTTAGTGAATGGCTATTTGCAAGACAGAATTTTTTTTTAAATTTAATACTAGAATGACACCAGGTTCGGTTATGGATCAGCTATTTAAGTGGTGTATTTCCAAAAATAGTAATCTCTAGGTATGCAAATCAACACTTCTAAACATCACTGCAGAGGATGTGTGTGCGTGTGTGTGCATGCGTGAGTGTCTATTTGTGTGTCTGGACCTGTATCTCAAAAACTACTAAGCTGATTTGGTTCGAATTTTAACACAATGAAGCAACTTGCGGTGCAAGAGGGTTTGTAGAATTTAGCCGTGATCGGGATAAGAGAACCTGGATCCGGATGGGATGAAATTCTGAATTGCTGGATATCTTTTAAACTACTGGCCTGATTTGGCTCAAATTTTAACACGGGAAAGGGTGTGACCATACACTAGGATTACACAACTTTTGGTGTGATCCGAGTAAATCTGGAAAAATCCGAAAACTTACAGTGTGACAAAGACTGGAGGGCAAGGGTCTGTAATCTCTGATTACTCAATATTATTATTATTATTATTATTTAATAACTGACCTCTGCTAGCCGTTTAGCCGTACTGATAGATGTTGATTTCTGTGTACCATATTCCTCAAGTTTTTTGGACATAGATCTCTTCTCCGCAATGAGTTCAAACAGCTCAGAATCCGGCATGTTAGCCGCCTGGCAAAATACATATATGTCTAACTTTATCCCTTAATGGTAAAAAACCCATCTCTAGTCGGAGAAGGATATCCACAGGCCAAAGAAAGACAATTTTAAAGATTTATCACTGGACCGACTGGCTGAGCCTCTCGATAACTGAGCCAGTTATTCCGGTCATAAATCTTCAAAAAAGAGTCTTCTAAGATTGGCCAGTAAATGGACATTGTAAAAAAAATGTTAATTTTCTTGACCAGTAAACGGTTAATATATAAGATCCTGACTGGCATCAACAACTTTCAATCTAACAGTTTTCAAGACATTCAGCAGGCTTCATATTTCTCCTCATACGAAAGTGTTTGAAGACGGTTAACCACCTGAACATGCAAAGCCATATGAGAAATCATTTACAATGTAGGAAATATATGCTTATTATCTGTATGATTGTCTTGAAATTGATTCTGGAAGTTCTGGATTCAAAGGGTTAATACTGAACTAGTAACAATTTTTAACTTATATTCCTGAAAGCTAATCTTCCTAACAAATTGAGGGATCCGATCTGTCACTCAAGTATCTGATATCATAATAAATTACATCACTAGTTAGCCGATGTCACAATCATAATGCCATATAGCTCTGTAAATATTGTATGTCTTTGATGAATTTACAATTTAATAAACATTCTGTTAAATATTTTGGAGCTAATTTGACTGGGATCTGTTGCTAGCACAGTTCACAGGTAGCATCAGCTACCCAGTTAAATTAGGAGGCCCAAGGGGCCTGTATTGCTTACCTGGCATTATTGGCCACTGAACAAAACTAGATGACGCCTGGAAGAATTTACCAATCTAAACTCTGATTGCCCCACGGCTGTCATGTTTTTTTGATGTATCAAATTTCCATGGACAAACTTTAATGGCCCTTAGTCTCTAATCATATCTCCTAAATTGCAGCCTGATCTGTTTAGTGGTGCTGGAGAAGTCGTTTTCATGAAAACTAGGTCATTCAAGATGGCTGCCGAAACATTTGGCTAACTAAGTTCCCGTGAACAAACTTTGTTCAGCTGTTGACCTAGATGATGGATGCTTCATGAGATTCAATCGATCCCCCAAGCAGTTTCAGAGATTTTTAATGATGTTTCTAAAACTCTGCCAAAATCCACGATGGCCGCCTGCCAAATTGACCGATCGACTTCCTTTCGAACAAACTTGGATCACTTGTCTCTAAGGATGCTTCCTGCCAAATATAATTGAGATCGACTGGGAAGTGGTTTTCGATCAGACATTTTAAATTTCATATTGCTTTAATATGGGAGTTTTCGGCGAGAAAAAAATCCAAGATGGCTGTCAAACTGTTTATCCAACAATTTTGAAAGTGGAATTTGAAATCAACACTCAAAGACCTGTAATTAAACCAATTTCGGCATTGCCTATGAACCAGCTGAATATTTTGAAAACAACTTGACTGAAAGTTGTTGGTGGCTTTCAGTCAAATACCCCGCACATCCAAAGTTAAGACTGTGGAAAATGTAGTCTACAGAAATGCAGTAGGCAGACAGTTGACCTCTAAATTCTGCAAGTCCTAACCATAGGCTTGTTAAGTCAGACGCATATGTACTGACCCGCTACTGTATTTTGCTTTTATTACATCATAATTGTGTATATATGGCGTCTCTTGCTGTTGATTGTTAACCTCATCTCATAAGGTGAAGAGGGTATTATCGTCGGGTCTGCCTGTCTGTCTGTGTCAGTCAGTCAGTTTGTGTCCGCACCTCAAAAACTGCTTTTCCGATTTGGCTCAAATTTGATCACAACTAAGAAACTTGCTGTTCAAGAGGATTTCCAGACTTTGGCCATGATCCGGATAAACGAACTGGATCGGATCAAATTCTGGATTTATAGATATCTTGAAACAACCCGCTAGATTTTGCTCAAATTTCAACACAAGAAAGGGTGTGCCCATAAACTAGGATTCCACAACTTTGGGTGTGATCCGAAGAAATCTGCAAATTCTAAAATCCAAAAACTTTTTATGTGACAAAAACTGGAGGGTGAGGGTCTGCAATAGGTGATTGCTATTGTTTTTAGTTGCAACTTGTGACTAGTATAAATTGATAATAAAGAAATATTAGTTACCTCTCCGGGATGTAGATATTGTTTGAGTGTAGCTTTCGTGACCATCTCGGTCATTTTTTCAGCACTAACTGATGGTCGCTGGCAACGTTACTCTGGTCAGTTCTTGTGGGAGTCACGTGACAGTATAAACGAAATCTAGGATTTCTTTTTTCACGAGAGAGTTGATACTTACCTCCCTAATACTTTTGATATTGCTAAATATTGGCTTTCACTCAATAAACACTCAGATTTAAAACAGTTAGGTGCCCCTACTGGGCAGGGAGTCAGAGCGTAGTCTGGCGGATGCCAGCCCCACCACCGCGCATGCGCAGACTAGCACTTCCTCTGACTAGATTATTGGCTGACACACATGCAACTATTAAGAGCCTGAAGACCGAGCCTCTGTGGGGTGGAGAGGCCGGGTCCGTATCTAGGGAGGTAAGTATCAACTCTCTCGTGAAAAAAGAAATCCTAGATTTCGTTTATTTCACTTCAAGAGTATACTTACCTCCCTAATACTTTTGATATTGCCAGAATTCGAAAGTGAATCTGGCGGGAGGGAGGCGAGGTCAAAAGACCAGCTCATCCCTATACGCTTTTCTGCGTTTAAGGCACTTAAACTTCTGAAACTGTAAGAAAAAACAGTCAGGATTTGACTAACCATCGGATAACACCACCGATGTATGAGAGATGACCGAATGTCATATGCGCTCCCCCCCCCTCCTTCCTGGGAGGAAGAGTCGACTGACCTCAATGTCCTATACGCTCTCTACGTACAAGTGCCATGTACTACAGGACAGAGACGAAAAAGCTCCATTTTCGTAACTCTCAACAATGAACCACACAAATACACAAACCATCACCATATTAATAACGGGTAATCGTGACAATACAATCAACAACGGACAACACATGAACAAGACTGACCTTGTTGAAAATGGCTGCTGACATCATCTTCCCATTGGTAAAGACTGATGCAGGCCCAAAAAAGTGGTTGTTTCCATAAATTAATTGTGAAATATATAAGTAATGAGGAAAAACCTCCTCAAAAAATATAAACCGATTTATTTTTTCAAAACCGACAAGGCGAGAGGATTAGAGGTGTCACGGAGATAATGGTCTGTAAAACTTGACTCACAGTGCCACTGAGCCACCGACATAATATCATCCACAGGGACCCCATTAAATAGGGCCGTGGATGTCACTACGCCGCGGACACTGTGAGCCTTGGCCACGTCAACCTGCTTCCCGGTGGCGGATTTATGGCAAAACTGAATGCATTCCACAATCCACCTGGAAATGGTGTCCTTAGAAGCCCTCCCATGGGGTTCAATATATGACAACCATAACGCTGACTGGTCGGTGCGCCATGCCGCCGTACGTTGTTTGTACCGGCGCAGCGCCCGGACGGGACACCATGCTTTAGAATTAGGATCATATCTAGTTAAAGCAGGCAAAATAATAGGTTGACCTGGATATTTCAACGACTGATTTTTAGCCAAGAAATTAATCCTAGGTAGCAGCTTAAGGCCTTCCCCTGAAACCACAAAACGGTCATCCTCGGCTGATAAGGCATGAATTTCACTCCTACGCCTAGCCCGCAGCAATTAAAAACACAGTCTTCAGTGTTAATAGTTTCATAGAAATGGAACTAAGTGGTTCAAAAGGCTTATCACCTAGTACTTGAAGCACTAGCGATAAACTCCAAGACGGAATCACAGGTGGATTCCTTGGTCTTAGATTGCCCATGCCTTTAATTAATACATTCAATGTATTTACTTCATCACTTCCCCTCTTAGCCAAGCAAGGAATAACAGACATTAATGCTGACTTATAACCAGCAATAGAGTTAGGCTTGAGGCTATAGGCATCATAGAGGTGACAGAGGAAATCAGCTACTACTTGAATAGATGAATCCATTGGATCAATACATCTTTTTGAGCACCATTCTGCAAATCTGTTGATTTTATAATTATATGCTCTGGAGGTTGACCCCCTCCTGGCTTTGGCCATAAACATGGCTGCTTGCTCAGAAAAGCCCTCCTTAATTCTAGATTCCTTGACAACATCCACGCAGTCAATCTGAACATTGACGGATTGTTGTGAAGGGCCTTGCCCTGGAAGATAATATCGTCCATCAGAGGCAGAGGAACCGGATTGCAGACCAGAAGGTCCAGCAGATCCGTATACCATGATCGGCTTGGCCAATCCGGGGCGATCAGAAGCACTTGGCATTCCTCTTGTCTGATTTTCTGAAGAATTTTTGGAATCAGGATTGCTGGAGGGAATGCGTATGCATACATTCTCCCCCAGCTGATAGCTAACGCATCTGTTGCGAAAGCGCTTGGATCCGGAATCGGAGAGACGTACGTCGTCATCTTCGCATTCTTCTTCGTTGCGAACAAATCGATGTTGGGTTTCCCCCAATGGTCGAACAGACGATCCGCCACACATTGATTTAGTTGCCATTCCGTGGGTAAAACACTCATCCTTCGGCTCAATGAGTCTGCTAGCAGGTTTAACCTTCCCGGAATATGAACTGCTTTCAAGGTAATCTGGTGATCCAGACACCAACAAAGCAGTTTCCATGTCATCATACAGAGACTGGGCGACTTCGTTCCGCCCTGGCGGTTTATGTAAGTCACAACTGTTGAGTTGTCTGAACGAATAAGAACAATCTTGCCCTGAACTTTCTGTAAGAAATGTTCCAGGCCCAGGACTACTGCTCTTAGCTCCAGTAGATTTATATGTTCCTTTGACTGTTCCAGATTCCAAAGCCCTGATATCGTGGATTCTTCCAGGCAAGCTCCCCAGCCCTCCATCGATGCATCTGTATACACAGTCACCTGAGGGTGGGGAGGGGTTAGCAAAACCCCCGGCAAGAGATTCTCTGTATTCAACCACCATTGCAGGTGGTGAATCAGAGGCGCCAACACTGACACATTCGAGTCCAGCGAACCTGTACTCTGGGTCCATTGTGTCATGAGAAACAACTGGATCGGCCGCCTGCGTAAGGCGGCCTGAGGAATGACTGGTTCCAACGAAACCATCAACCCCAGCATTCTCAAGTAAACCCGTGCCAGGACATGACGACTGTCGCACACTGACTGAATCAACGAGATGAGTTTTTGAACTCTCTCCTGAGTAGGATAAACATATCCTGTCTCTAGATCGAAGAACATCCCCAGGTAAACAAACTTCTGGGATGGAGTCAGCTCTGATTTTGGGAAATTGATCATCCAGCCCAAGTCTGTGAGAATTTTCAAAACAATCTCCAGATTGGCGGACAAACTTTCCCGGGTGTGCGCTTTCAACAGCCAGTCGTCTATGTACGTGTGGACTGCTATGCTTCTCCTGCGGAGGTATGCTGTGATCGCAAGAACCACACGGGTGAAAACCCGAGGAGCCGTGGAAATTCCGAAGGGCAACACCCTGAATTCCCACTGTCTGCCCTGGAATGCAAATCTCAGGAAGCGACAGAAACTCCCGTGGATGGGGATGTGGAAATAAGCGTCCTTCAAATCTATCGACGCCGTCCACATCCCCCTCTCCAACCCCGCCAACACCGAGCGCACCGTTTCCATCTTGAAACTGGGCGTCTCGATGAACTTGTTCAATGGCTTGAGGTTGAGAATCGGTCTCCACCCTCCGGTGCGTTTTGTTACTAAGAACAGGGTTGAATAGAAGCCCGGACACCTTTGTGCCGGCTGAATAGCTCCCTTTTGTATGAGGGAATTTATCTCCTCCTCGATACACAACCTTTGCTCTGGATCTCTCGGAATGGGAGTCCAGACTGGCACCAGAGACAGTCGCGACGGCGGGCCTGTCACCCACTCTGGATGATACCCGACGGAAAGCCATCGCAAGACTAAACGGTCCTGAGTTAACCGTTCCCACTCTTGCATGGACCGCGGTGGACACGAGGCATGCAAGAGCGGCACTGTCTCCGTCGCCATACACACCGGAGTGGTTCTTACCGCGGTAAGCGTCCTGTCAGGAACGATAACCACGCCCAGATCCTCGCGCGCCCCGCCCCGCGCGCACCTCGGTGCACGGGCGGCTGCCTGGCTGACGGCGGCTGAGGAACCTGCGCCCCCCTCGCTGCTGGCCGAATCGCACGCGGCCGAGGCCGACGCTGCGACGGTGGCTGGCCACTGACCTGGCCAGCACCACCTCGAGCCTGCAGGGGACGATACGCCGGGGCCGCGGCGCGAGCGTTAGCACGACGCAGCACATCAAACTGCTCGCGCAGCGCCCTCTGGTTATTCACCAGGGTGACCGTCTCTTGGAGGTGGCGACATCCCTCACCTCCAAAAAGACCAGGGCCCGTCATAGGCGTACGCAGTAGCCTATTGTACAGGTCCTGAGACGGGCACAGATTGTCCAGGGCAAACGTGCGTCTTGCCCTGACACTCCTGGTCACCGCCCGAGTCATACAGTCCAGCGCCAGGTTAATACCATCCTGGATGGTTCGCTGGACAGTGACCGGACTTGGCTGGCGCGATGCGGATGCCGTTACTACCCCCTGTAACAGCTGGGAGACGTGGGACAGAGCGGCAATCGAAGCCCTCCCACTCTCCTCCGCATCACGCAACGCGGTATTCGCCGAACGCAACGCGTTCGCGCACAAGACACCCGTGTCAGAACGGGAGCCTGGCCGCGCATCCTCACCCAAAGCCGCGCGGTCATCCACGCTGGGCTTGGGTACCACACCGTACCGCTGGTAATCCAGGGGCACGATGCGACAACGCCTGGCCATCTCGCGAGGGGCCTTCGCGAGACGTCCACTCGACTTAATGGACGACTCCGCCGCCTTGAACATGTCAACGACATGCTCCGCCAGCGGCAGAGAAGGCATAGCGTTAGCAGTCGGTTTCCCAGCTAACCACGGCGTGTGAACACGCTGGCTAGCCGACTGCTCCACGGGCAGATCAGGCCTAACGCTCACCAACCACTGGCAAGCGTCATACCAATCCTCCTCCGTGGCTAACTGCGAGCGCTCTACAATACGGGGTCCTTCGTCTTCCTCCTGAGCGCAAGCAGTAGAGCTTGACGGCGGGTATGCTGATACACCTGGCAAGCCAGGGAAAACACGCGGGCCTGACAGCACCGGCATGAGAATATCACTGGTTTGACCAGGAGCAGGCACCGTGGCAGAGCGCGGGGTATATATAGTCTCACCACGGGCCCGGCCAGCACCAGCAACACCCTCGGCAAGCCGAGGTATGCGGTACCGCTGGCCATCAGCAGCGCCCTGGGCCACCACCTGAGCCGCGGACTTTACTCCAGGGTGAGTAAAACCGTGGAATAAGGCGCCTGTATTCCCCGCGAGGGGTGCACAAACGTCTTCATCCATGTCCACGTCGTCAGACGGCGACCCTAGCAGGTAATCCTCATTACCCTGGTCAGAAAGATTAGACCCCGGGTCAGCAAAGAGAGCTAACCCGGGCTGACCAGGAACGGTGCCATAGGAGGTACTGGCCACCGCGGCGTGCGGATACCCCTGGACTGATAAGCAGCCCGCGGGTTCCAGCGACAACCGTCCACGGTCCCCTATCGGCGCGGCAATAAGCCAGCTGCCAGGGCCGTGGAACGCCCCCTCTAATGGGGCCACCTCTGAATCGTCGAACAACGGAAGCGGACTAAGGAAAATCGATCCAGAGGCGGGGATTACCTGCTCCGAAGCCGATGATGAGGACAGTAAAGGATTTGGTCCAGGAAGCATGCCACGAAGCAACCCTGGAACCAAATCCTTTATTGTCCTCTTCATCTCTCCCAACATCTCGGTCCGGAAGGCCTCCATATCCACCGCGGACGAGACCTTCCCCTTACCCTTCCTACTTACAACCTCTCGTTTCCGCTTCTTCTTCTTCTCCTCCTCTACCACCTTGTCCGTCGCCTGTAAGCAGCACAAGAATTCGGACATTAACTCGCCCCCCCAGTGCTTACATATGTCACAATTAACCAATGGACCACAAGGGCTACATTGATAGCACAGATGCGGCCAGAACTTTACATGAAGAAAACGACCACAGGACGCGCAACCCGGTCCCTGAAACAGGGCAAAGGACAAGGAGTATGAGCAACTAGTTAAGCTTAGAAACTCAATCCAACTCAAAGAGAAGGAAAACGATCATAAAGATCAATATACATCAGAAACCAGCATAGCGCTTGAATTGCTGATAAACATATAGCCAGGCTGATTATGACGTCATTAATCCCGTGACAGGAAAAATTCGATCCCAACAAAACATCCAAGTGCAAGGACGAATTGTATGCTGAATGGATAAGTCGACTACACAACCATCAGATACATATAGATAACTCTTTTCTGGCAAAAATGTTAATTATCTCCCTTTGTTTGTTTACAATAATTAACATCACCACATTATCAATAACTAGATACCTGACACTTTGTATAGACAAACCATCCAACGTGACGAACCGGAGAACTCCACCATCTGCACGCCTCTTAACTCTCTCCACCTCATGGGGAAGGAATTGGATCAAGAGGGCAAAGTGAGAAGACCTTTATACTAGGCCTCCAACTCACTGGACATATTTTTCATTTGGTTAGATAACCTAACAGAGTTAGTAGGAAATGGAACCATGGTGGAGAGAAAACTAACTCTCTGCTACTGTGATGTCACCACCTAGCGTCATACAGACCTGTGGACATAAACAGAAAGAGAAATTAGTCCTAGGTAGCACCGAGTTGACATAAACCAACTAACTAAGGCGCTCATCACGGTAAACGCGAGTCCCGGAAACACAATACACCGGGAAGAAAACTCGCTAATTTTACTAGAAGTCACCTGATTTAAAGGTCCTAAGTCCTCCTGTGGCGAAGTGTTCCCTCCTGCCATACAAATCAGACACTATCACTCCAAAAGATACACCAAATAACAGTTTAAGAGCAAAAAAAGCTTATGACTCAAAAAGACATGTGTGTTCTCTTTGCCAATAATCTAGCAAAGAGGAAGTGCTAGTCTGCGCTTGCGCGGTGGTGGGGCTGGCATCCGCCAGACTACGCTCTGACTCCCTGCCCAGTAGGGGCACCTAACTGTTTTAAATCTGAGTGTTTATTGAGTGAAAGCCAATATTTAGCAATATCAAAAGTATTAGGGAGGTAAGTATACTCTTGAAGTGAAATTGGCTGGTAGACTGCTGGTATACGGTAGCCCTCATCTCGGTTCATGGTCGGTTGGTGTTTGCAGATTTTGATGGTCTCTTTTACTGAGTCAGTTAGTGCTGAAGAAGTGACCGAGATAGTCACGAAAGCTATACTCAAACAATTTCTACATCCCGGAGAGGTAACTAATATTTCTTTATTATGAATCATCCTGGGATCGGAACCAACATTTTCGGAAATAGTATAAGTTGGTCTGTCTGCCTACGTATCTATTTCTCAAAATTTTGACATTTCTAGCAACGCTCATGTCGCAGCATTACACCTTTCCACATTATCCACCCATCATATGATGTTATAATCAACTACGTGATGTGTAGAATGACATTATAAATGACATAGCCAAGTATGTCAAGAATGCATATTTGAAGATAAGACTGCGCTGTTGTACGAATTGTATGGCTTTACTATTTAATAAATATTCTCTTGAATATTTTGAACCTAATTTGAAAGTAATTTAACCGAGCGCTGTTGTTGCCGTAGGAAGCAACAGCACCCAGTGAAATTAGTTACAAAATAGTTTTCAGGAAATTGATAGGTCGGGCATTCATGGATTGATCAATCCCAACACGGCGAAGTGTGGGTGGAGTTTAGCTAGAGGTGGGCGGGGAATAGCAAAAATGGGAAAGGTCCATTATAGCTCATTGCACTTGTTCTATTTAGCAATTGCTTAACTTTTAACCCACAAACACCAAAGAGAAACGATAAATTCTAAATGATGATATCTACTTTGACTGCGTATGGCAGAAACAGTTCCCGATTAAATTAGTTTCGAAATATTCAACGGAATGTTTATTACATTGTAAATTCACCAAAGATATGCAATTCAGACTGTTACTGTTGGAACTTTGCAGCTTTCGAGTCAGACCAGCATCACCTAACAACTGACATATTTTAATTATGACATCATATACTTGAGTGACAGATTGTATCCATCCATTTTAATCTCTGTAATGTACATGTGCATTTGTGAATTGCACTTACCTTACTGTAGAGAACATCTAGCCAGTAATCTGCAACTTTAGCCACAGCTGCGAAGCATTCCTCGAGTGTTTCCCCTTTAAGGAATGCCTCAAACACAGAGGATTGGAATATCTTGATCAGTTCAAGTTCACCACGACGCTTCACCTCAAATCCCTTCAATATAAAAGCACGGTAACATTAACTTAGAGATTGCTGCAACCATGTTTTCAATACACAAAGGTGCAGACTGCACTAAAATACATCTCTTTTTTTTTATAGATTTTTTAGCTAACGTTTAATTTGTACACCGAAATGTGCAATGTACTAGATCGATAGCTTCTTCTTCTTCTTTTCGATCGCTGGTATCACACTTGGAGAGCCGTTACTGGATTGATAGCGAATTCCGTAAAATACACATTCCATGACATTCTGTGCCATTTCTGGCACTTTGCCAGAGTTTAAGGATTTTCCAGGGCCGAAATATGCAGAAGAAAAGTTAGATGATCTTCCTGATCGCTCTCCCGATACCGGTTCCATGTCTTGGAGATGACACTATGACTGACTCCAAGGGCAACAGCTAATCTGTGCTGCATCAAGCCGCCTTGCAGTCAAACAATGCCAGGAGAAAGTTCCTGATCACTCAGGTGACTTTTAAGGGGAAACACATGCTTCAATGAACGTCAGTAGACCACACTTTTTCAGGCTAAATCCTGGCAAGCGTGAGCAGGGCACGGTTAACTGCACAATGTCCATTTCATCAGCACAGTATCAATTTCACTGTCAGTTTCTCTAATCACATTAATATTAAACATTCATAGCAATTTTTTAATCGTATATTAAAATTAAACTGAACATTTTATAATCGATTGACAAGTCAAAATTATTTTCAAGGAGAAAGTTCCATAACCCTCATATCAGTCAAAAATGGCTTCTACAGTGGTCTTGAGAAATGTCAATTTGCAGAGCAAGAAGACTAATTTTGAAATTTTACCACTGGAATGACTGGCTCGATAATCGAGCGACTGGCTCGATAACCGAGCCAGTAATTCCAGTGCTAAACTTTAAAAAATAGTCTTCTCTTTGTCTGCAAATTGACATTTTCTTTGAAAAAAATTGAAATTTTCTTGAACAAATTCAAGGCGTAAACTGCTAAGTAATGTTACCTTAAGTTCTGCCAGAGACTGGTCAAAGTTGAAGACGGCATAGCGCTTCTTTAGTTTCTTTCCCTCTTCTTTCGATGCTGGTAATATCATAGCCAGGTATGGACCATCAACTTCAAAGAAGATCGAGTTTTCACTGCGCAATGTGTATTTGACTTCGTCAGGGTCAGTTAACTCCTGGTATTGATCGTTTGTGTAATGATCCTGTTCATAGAATCATGTTTGAAAACATATAGCAGCAGCAGCATAAGCGTGAAGAAAACAATGTATTCTAAGATATTACAAGGAGCAGTGTGTAGCAGAAATGAATAATAAATAGCTTGCCAAATCTCACCCAGTTCAGGGGCCTAGTGCACCATAAACGCGTTAGTCTGTCGGTCGTAAAACATGCCATCTACAACCACATAATAGACACATTCTATCTTAACTATGTATTTAGAATCTGAAATGGCAAATGCGAAAAATAACTGTTAATGTAAGAAATCATGCCATTGAATATTTTGAAAGTAATTTGACTGCAAACTGATGCTGCCTATGACAACAACAGACCACAGTCAATTTCAAAACAATATTTTGAAACAAATTTGACTGGGAGCTGTTGCTGCCCTTGGCAGCAACAGCTCCCAGTCAAATTAGTTCCAAAATATTCAACAGCTAACGTGTATGATTGTCTTAGAATTTAGAGTATGGGACTTCGGGGTCCAAATTGTTAATACAAGTGGCTTACTATTAAATATGGTTTACGTGGTCAAACGTCCGATAAGGTAGTCGCATAGAACAGGTTTTAGCCGACCAAGAAACGCCTTTATGGTGCACTAGGCCCCAGGGAGTTTTATTTGGAATTCTTCGCCAAAATTTAAAATCCTTGTACTAAAATTTGGGGAAAATCAAATTTCCAAAAACATCTGCAGAATAAAGACAAACTTAGATGCAATATGCTGCTTGTCAGATAACATCAATATTTCCCACTCCACAATGGTGAGCTAAAAATGGTTAATGGAGGAATCCAGTTTTAGCTATGCCTCACTCATCTCTAGCTAAGATCCACCCACTCTTTGACTGTGTTGGGATCAATCTGTTGGGATCTCCCAACAGATCGATCACTGCACTCTCTGAATCTCAATTTCCAGAAAACTATACAAGTACATTTAAGCTCTTGAATATTTTGAAACTTATTTGACTGGACACCCAGTCAAATTAGTTTTAAAATATTCACCAGCATGTTTATTAAATAATAGACATACAATTCGTACAACAACGCTTAGTCAGTCATCAATTAAGCGTTCGTAATGAACTTAGCTACATCATTCAGGACGTAATTGATTATGATGTCATCCTACATGTCATGTAGTTTATTATGATGGATGGATAAACTGGAATCCTCCATTAAGATGAATGGATGTAAAATTGTATTAAAACAATTTTAAAGTGTACAGTTCCAGCGTTAGGACAAGCAGTTTCCAAAATAACAACCCCTTAATGGTTCAGTTGTCAAGTAAATTAAAATATTTTCTTCCTGAATGTCCATTTGCAGGCTAAAATGATCATTTCTGAAAATTTATCATTGGAATGCCTGGACAGCAAATGGACATTCCTCAAGAACACTGCAGAGGCCAGTTTTGGCCGGCTTGACCATTAAAGAACTAAGCTAAACCTCCATATCATACCTTGACCATGATATTAAGCATAGCTCCAGGATAGGAAATGGTAACCGTCGGCTTTTTTGGCAACGTTGTTTTGATAACATAATTTTCTGGAAATGATGCCGGTAACACACACCAAATTCCATCTGTGTCCAGCTCCAAGGGACGACTTCAAATAGCAAACATGAAAATAAAATATGAAATTGTTAAAAAAAACTAAATCGAGGCATACTACAAATATTACCCACTTAAGCCTCAAATCTGTTCAAGAGAATTTCATTTTTCTCATCGAAAATAACCATTTGCAGACCAAAACATTATTTTTTTAAACTTATCACTGGAATGACTGACTCGATTTGATTACCGGGCATTTCATTATAGTGGTATAATTTTAAGTCCTATCTTGGTCTGCAAATAGATATTTCTGAAGGTCTGCAAATAGATATTTCTGAAGACCATTGGTCAGCTTGAGTGTTAGTGGGTTAACACTAGAGCTGGGCGGTCTGACGGTAGTACCGTGAGGACCGCGGTATACCGTGAACCGATACCGTGACCGTTGACATTTCCAAATACCGTGAATACCGTCCATAATGTTTGCGCAATATTTGCGAAATATATTCATAAAATCTGACTTGACCAGGGGTAAATAGGTGCTAATAGTGCCAAAAATACAGGCATCCCCTAACTATTAGCCGAGTCGAGGTGAAAGGGTTGTTGTAAAAACAAACATCAAGACGTCAATTACAAATTAATGACAGGCAGAATTGTATGTCAAACGTACGTCTTGAAAGTCTCACGGTAAAATTGCTTTATTTAAAACATCTAAACTCATTCTCTGGCCGTCCGCCGGTAGTAAACACACTATAATATATTCCCTATTCCTGTTTCTATTATTTGTAATTTATTACTCCAAGCATTTTATCACCGAACAAACACGCTAGAATAACAAAATAACATACAAACTGCATGCTATTCAAACAGCAATCTCGCAGACGTATCTGATTGGTTGTACATTACTATGCTGAATTTATCAATGAAAATTGACTAAAACGTAGTATTTGCTCGCGCCGTTTTGATCACGTGCTAATTTATTAACAACGAGCAGCGTTGAAGTCATTATTTTTATTTTTCTGGCTTGTTTTACGAAATTTCTTTAAGGATTAAATCCAGTTTAAGCAACGACACCTAAAAATTATAGTGTTTTAGTTTTTGTAATTCATTTTTCAACTGGCTACACGTCTGAAGTTCGCGGAAATAGCTTTTTAGACGCATTGTTCACGTGAAGCATGGCGAGTAACGAGTCTGTATATCGGGTACTCGGTAATTATCAGAAGCTTTGGAATCGGCTATATTCAATGTCGTGTTATATGTATGTGTATAGGCCTGTTTCTGTGAGTAACAGAATATACGACTCCAACAGAATTAAAAGAGTACAACACTTGCCCCGTTTAAATACTCGCGGATTTTGTCTGGACTCTGTTTAGCAAAGCGCTCGACTGCCAAAATAAAATTTACCGTTTGCTGGGCGCATGCATTAATAGCAAGAACAATCCAGATTGAAAATAGTGCACCCAATGTCTCAAACAGCGGGTTATAGTTAGCGAGTCAACCACACCCGTTGACCGATATTCCCGTGAATGATATTACGTCAATAAAAATAGTGACCTAATAAAATCGTGAAACTAAACAGTCGAAATAGCCATGTTTTTCTTCTCTAAATCAGGAAGCAGATTTATTTATTTTACCTATATTTACCATTGATTGGAGATGGAAGTGAAAAGGAAATGGAAAAAATTGTTCTAATTTCGTGGCATGCCTCAAGCTCAGATGACGGTATACCGTGGTACCGCGGTATTTTTTCATGGTACCGATACCGTCATGTAAATATCAATACCGCCCAGCTCTAGTTAACACCATATATGCTGGTCAACATTAGATAGCTTCCATGTCCCAGTCACTAAGACATTTGATATTTTATACATTTATTTATTTATTTTCATAAATTGTGGATCTATATGTGGTGTGTATATTTAAGGTCATAAATACATATATTTCTAAATTAAAATAATACATTCAATGGACGATTCCAGTTTATCCATCAATCAGATGACACCATAATAAACTATGTGACGAGTAGGATGACATCATAATCAATTATGTCATGAATGACGTGGATAAGTTCGTCACGAACGCTTAATTGATGACGGGCTAAGCGTTGTTGTATGAATGGTATGTCTTTACTATTTAATAAACATGCTATTAAATATTTTGAAACTAATTTGACTGTTGTTGTTGCCATAGGCATCACTATGGCAGCAACAGCACCCAGTTAAATTAGTTTCAAAATATTCAACAGCTTAGTCAGGGAGTTCAGGGATCGAGTGATCCCAACACGGGCGATGTGTGGATGGAACTTAGCTAAAGATGGGCGGGGCTTAGATAAAGCTGTATTCCTCCATTAACAGCTACAGGTATATAATAGCATTCAATATTGCAAGGCAACTAATCAATACAATACGTATATGTATGGCAAAATTTCAGAACATCGTAAACTTATGGTGAATTGTTCAGTCATGGCACATGTACATAAAAGTTAGGGATCCATTTCTAGCTATGCTCCTACAACCTTATTACTCATGTTGGAATAGACCTTTCCACTGTATAAACGAAATCTAGGATTTCTTTTTTCACGAGAGAGTTGATACTTACCTCCCTAATACTTTTGATATTGCTAAATATTGGCTTTCACTCAATAAACACTCAGATTTAAAACAGTTAGGTGCCCCTACTGGGCAGGGAGTCAGAGCGTAGTCTGGCGGATGCCAGCCCCACCACCGCGCATGCGCAGACTAGCACTTCCTCTGACTAGATTATTGGCTGACACACATGCAACTATTAAGAGCCTGAAGACCGAGCCTCTGTGGGGTGGAGAGGCCGGGTCCGTATCTAGGGAGGTAAGTATCAACTCTCTCGTGAAAAAAGAAATCCTAGATTTCGTTTATTTCACTTCAAGAGTATACTTACCTCCCTAATACTTTTGATATTGCCAGAATTCGAAAGTGAATCTGGCGGGAGGGAGGCGAGGTCAAAAGACCAGCTCATTCCTATACGCTTTTCTGCGTTTAAGGCACTTAAACTTCTGAAACTGTAAGAAAAAACAGTCAGGATTTGACTAACCATCGGATAACACCACCGATGTATGAGAGATGACCGAATGTCATATGCGCTCCCCCCCCTCCTTCCTGGGAGGAAGAGTCGACTGACCTCAATGTCCTATATGCTCTCTACGTACAAGTGCCATGTACTACAGGACAGAGACGAAAAAGCTCCATTTTCGTAACTCTCAACAATGAACCACACAAATACACAAACCATCACCATATTAATAACGGGTAATCGTGACAATACAATCAACAACGGACAACACATGAACAAGACTGACCTTGTTGAAAACGGCTGCTGACATCATCTTCCCATTGGTAAAGACTGATGCAGGCCCAAAAAAGTGGGTGTTTCCATAATTAATTGTGAAATATATAAGTAATGAGGAAAAACCTCCTCAAAAAATATAAACCGAGTTATTTTTTCAAAACCGACAAGGCGAGAGGATTAGAGGTGTCACGGAGATAATGGTCTGTAAAACTTGACTCACAGTGCCACTGAGCCACCGACATAATATCATCCACAGGGACCCCATTAAATAGGGCCGTGGATGTCACTACGCCGCGGACACTGTGAGCCTTGGCCACGTCAACCTGCTTCCCGGTGGCGGATTTATGGCAAAACTGAATGCATTCCACAATCCACCTGGAAATGGTGTCCTTAGAAGCCCTGCCATGGGGTTCAATATATGACAACCATAACGCTGACTGGTCGGTGCGCCACTCCGCCGTACGTTGTTTGTACCGGCGCAGCGCCCGGACGGGACACCATGCTTTAGAATTAGGATCATATCTAGTTAAAGCAGGCAAAATAATAGGTTGACCTGGATATTTCAACGACTGATTTTTAGCCAAGAAATTAATCCTAGGTAGCAGCTTAAGGCCTTCCCCTGAAACCACAAAACGGTCATCCTCGGCTGATAAGGCATGAATTTCACTCCTACGCCTAGCCGAGGCCGCAGCAATTAAAAACACAGTCTTCAGTGTTAATAGTTTCATAGAAATGGAACTAAGTGGTTCAAAAGGCTTATCACCTAGTACTTGAAGCACTAGCGATAAACTCCAAGACGGAATCACAGGTGGATTCCTTGGTCTTAGATTGCCATTGCCTTTAATTAATACATTTAATGTATTTACTTCATCACTTCCCCTCTTAGCCAAGCAAGGAATAACAGACATTAATGCTGACTTATAACCAGCAATAGAGTTAGGCTTGAGGCTATAGGCATCATAGAGGTGACAGAGGAAATCAGCTACTACTTGAATAGATGAATCCATTGGATCAATACATCTTTTTGAGCACCATTCTGCAAATCTGTTGATTTTATAATTATATGCTCTGGAGGTTGACCCCCTCCTGGCTTTGGCCATAAACATGGCTGCTTGCTCAGAAAAGCCCTCCTTAATTCTAGATTCCTTGACAACATCCACGCAGTCAATCTGAACATTGACGGATTGTTGTGAAGGGCCTTGCCCTGGAAGATAATATCGTCCATCAGAGGCAGAGGAACCGGATTGCAGACCAGAAGGTCCAGCAGATCCGTATACCATGATCGGCTTGGCCAATCCGGGGCGATCAGAAGCACTTGGCATTCCTCTTGTCTGATTTTCTGAAGAACTTTTGGAATCAGGATTGCTGGAGGGAATGCGTATGCATACATTCTCCCCCAGCTGATAGCTAACGCATCTGTTGCGAAAGCGCTTGGATCCGGAATCGGAGAGACGTACGTCGTCATCTTCGCATTCTTCTTCGTTGCGAACAAATCGATGTTGGGTTTCCCCCAATGGTCGAACAGACGATCCGCCACACATTGATTTAGTTGCCATTCCGTGGGTAAAACACTCATCCTTCGGCTCAATGAGTCTGCTAGCAGGTTTAACCTTCCCGGAATATGAACTGCTTTCAAGGTAATCTGGTGATCCAGACACCAACAAAGCAGTTTCCATGTCATCATACAGAGACTGGGCGACTTCGTTCCGCCCTGGCGGTTTATGTAAGTCACAACTGTTGAGTTGTCTGAACGAATAAGAACAATCTTGCCCTGAACTTTCTGTAAGAAATGTTCCAGGCCCAGGACTACTGCTCTTAGCTCCAGTAGATTTATATGTTCCTTTGACTGTTCCAGATTCCAAAGCCCTGATATCGTGTACTCTTCCAGGCAAGCTCCCCAGCCCTCCATCGATGCATCTGTATACACAGTCACCTGAGGGTGGGGAGGGGTTAGCAAAACCCCCGGCAAGAGATTCTCTGTATTCAACCACCATTGCAGGTGGTGAATGAGAGGCGCCAACACTGACACATTCGAGTCCAGCGAACCTGTACTCTGGGTCCATTGTGTCATGAGAAATAACTGGATCGGCCGCCTGCGTAAGGTGGCCTGAGGAATGACTGGTTCCAATGAAACCATCAACCCCAGCATTCTCAAGTAAACCGATGCCAGGACATGACGACTGTCGCACACTGACTGAATTAACGAGATGAGTTTCTGAACTCTCTCCTGAGTAGGATAAACATATCCTGTCTCTAGATCGAAGAACATCCCCAGGTAAAAACTTCTGGGATGGAGTCAGCTCTGATTTTGGGAAATTGATCATCCAGCCTAAGTCTGTGAGAGTTTTCAAAACAATCTCCAGATTGGCCGACAAACTTTCCCGGGTGTGCGCTTTCAACAGCCAGTCGTCTATGTACGTGTGGACTGCTATGCTTCTCCTGCGGAGGTATGCTGTGATCGCAAGAACCACACGGGTGAAAACCCGAGGAGCCGTGGAAATTCCGAAGGGTAACACCCTGAATTCCCACTGTCTGCCCTGGAATGCAAATCTCAGGAAGCGACAGAAACTCCCGTGGATGGGGATGTGGAAATAAGCGTCCTTCAAATCTATCGACGCCGTCCACATCCCCCTCTCCAACCCCGCCAACACCGAGCGCACCGTTTCCATCTTGAAACTGGGCGTCTCGATGAACTTGTTCAATGGCTTGAGGTTGAGAATCGGTCTCCACCCTCCGGTGCGTTTTGTTACTAAGAACAGGGTTGAATAGAAGCCCGGACACCTTTGTGCCGGCTGAATAGCTCCTTTTTGTACGAGGGAATTTATCTCCTCCTCGATACACAACCTTTGCTCTGGCTCTCTCGGAATGGGAGTCCAGACTGGCACTAGAGACAGTCGCGACGGCGGGCCTGTCATCCACTCTGGATGATACCCGACGGAAAGCCATCGCAAGACTAAACGGTCCTGAGTTAACCGTTCCCACTCTTGCATGTGGTCGGCTAGCCGGCCTCCCACCGGTCCACCTAGGGACCGCGGTGGACACAAGGCATGCAAGAGCGGCACTGTCTCCGTTGCCATACACACCGGAGTGGTTCTTACCGCGGTAAGCGTCCTGTCAGGACCGATAACCACGCCCAGATCCTCGCGCGCCCTGCCCCGCGCGCACCTCGGTGCGCGGGCGGCTGCCTGGCTGACGGCGCCTGAGGAACCTGCGCCCTCCTCGCTGCTGGCCGAATCGCACGCGGCCGAGGCCGACGCTGCGACGGTGGCTGGCCTCTGACTTGGCCAGCACCACCTCGAGCCTGCAGGGGACGATACGCAGGGGCCGCGGCGCGAACGTTAGCACGACGCAGCACTTCAAACTGCTCACGCAGCGCCCTCTGGTTATTCACCAGGGTGACCGTCTCCTGGAGGTGGCGACATCCCTCACCTCCAAAAAGACCAGGACCCGTCATAGGCGTACGGAGTAGCCTATTGTACAGGTCCTGAGACGGGCACAGATTGTCCAGGGCAAACGTGCGTCTTGCCCGGACACTCCTGGTCACCGCCCGAGTCATACAGTCCAGCGCCAGGTTAATACCATCCTGGATGGCTCGCTGGACCGTGACCGGGCTTGGCTGGCGCGATGCGGATGCCGTTACTACCCCCTGTAACAGCTGGGAGACGTGGGACAGAGCGGCAATCGAAGCCCTCCCACTCTCCTCCGCATCACGCAACGCGGTATTCGCCGAACGCAACGCGTTCGAGCACAAGACCCCCGTGTCAGAACGGGAGCCTGGCCGCGCATCCTCACCCAAAGCCGCGCGGTCATCCACGCTGGGCTTGGGTACCACACCGTACCGCTGGTAATCCAGGGGCACGATGCGACAACGCCTGGCCACCTCGCGAGGGGCCTTCGCGAGACGTCCACTCGAGTTAATGGACGTCTCCGCCGCCTTGAACATGTCAACGACATGCTCCGCCAGCGGCAGAGAAGGCATAGCGTTAGCAGTCGGTTTCCCAGCTAACCACGGCGTGTGAACACGCTGGCTAGTCGACTGCTCCACGGGCAGATCAGGCCTAACGCTCACCAACCACTGGCAAGCGTCATATCAATCCTCCTCCGTGGCTAACTGCGAGCGCTCTACAAGACGGGGTCCTTCGTCTTCCTCCTGAGCGCAAGCAGTAGAGCTTGACGGCGGGTACGCTGATACACCTGGCAAGCCAGGGAAAACATGCGGGCCTGACAGCACCGGCATGAGAATATCACTGGTTTGACCAGGAGCAGGCACCGTGGCAGAGCGCGGGGTATATATAGCCCCACCACGGGCCCGGCCAGCACCAGCAACACCCTCGGCAAGCCGAGGTATGCGGTACCGCTGGCCATCAGCAGCGCCCTGGGCCACCACCTGAGCCGCGGACTCTACTCCAGGGTGAGTAAAACCGTGGAATAAGCCGCCTGTATTCCCCGCGAGGGGTGCACAAACGTCTTCATCCATGTCCACGTCGTCAGACGGCGACCCTAGCAGGTAATCCTCATCACCCTGGTCAGAAAGATTAGACCCCGGGTCAGCAAAGAGAGCTAACCCGGGCTGACCAGGAACGGTGCCATAGGAGGTACTGGCCACCGCGGCGTGCGGATACCCCTGGACTGATAAGCAGCCCGCGGGTTCCAGCGACAACCGTCCACGGTCCCCTATCGGCGCGGCAATAAGCCTGCTGCCAGGGTCGTGGAACGCCCCCTCTAATGGGGCCACCTCTGAATCGTCGAACAACGGAAGCGGTCTAAGGAAAACCGATCCAGAGGCGGGGATTACCTGCTCCGAAGCCGATGATGAGGACAGTAAAGGATTTGGTCCAGGAAGCATGCCACGAAGCAACCCTGGAACCAAATCCTTTATTGTCCTCTTCATCTCTCCCAACATCTCGGTCCGGAAGGCCTCCATATCCACCGCGGACGAGACCTTCCCCTTACCCTTCCTACTTACAACCTCTCGTTTCCGCTTCTTCTTCTTCTCCTCCTCTACCACCTTGTCCGTCGCCTGTAAGCAGCACAAGAATTCGGACATTAACTCGCCCCCCCAGTGCTTACATATGTCACAATTAACCAAGGGACCACAAGGGCTACATTGATAGCACAGATGAGGCCAGAACTTTTCATGAAGAAAACGTCCACAGGACGCGCAACCCGGTCCCTGAAACAGGGCAAAGGACAAGGAGTATGAGCAACTAGTTAAGCTTAGAAACTCAATCCAACTCAAAGAGAAGGAAAACGATCATAAAGATCAATATACATCAGAAACCAGCATAGCGCTTGAATTGCTGATAAATACATAGCCAGGCTGATTATGACGTCATTAATCCCGTGACAGGAAAAATTCGATCCCAACAAAACATCCAAGTGCAAGGACGAATTGTATGCTGAATGGATAAGTCGACTACACAACCATCAGATACATATAGATAACTCTTTTCTGGCAAAAATGTTAATTATCTCCCTTTGTTTGTTTACAATAATTAACATCACCACATTATCAATAACTAGATACCTGACACTTTGTATAGACAAACCATCCAACGTGACGAACCGGAGAACTCCACCATCTGCACGCCTCTTAACTCTCTCCACCTCATGGGGAAGGAATTGGATCAAGAGGGCAAAGTGAGAAGACCTTTATACTAGGCCTCCAACTCACTGGACATAATTTTTCATTTGGTTAGATAACCTAACAGTGTTAGTAGGAAATGGAACCATGGTGGAGAGAAAACTAACTCTCTGCTGCTGTGATGTCACCACCTAGCGTCATACAGACCTGTGGACATAAACAGAAAGAGAAATTAGCCCTAGGTAGCACCGAGTTGACATAAACCAACTAACCAAGGCGCTTATCACGGTAAACGCGAGTCCCGGAAACACAATACACCGGGAAGAAAACTCGCTAATTTTACTAGAAGTCACCTGATTTAAAGGTCCTAAGTCCTCCTGTGGCGAAGTGTTCCCTCCTGCCATCCAAATCAGACACTATCACTCCAAAATAACACCAATTAAACAGTTTAAGAGTAAGAAAAGCTTATGTTTCAAAAAGACATGTGTGTTCTCTTTGCCAATAATCTAGCAAAGAGGTAGTGCTAGTCTGCGCATGCGCGGTGGTGGGGCTGGCATCCGCCAGACTATGCTCTGACTCCCTGCCCAGTAGGGGCACCTAACTGTTTTAAATCTGAGTGTTTATTGAGTGAAAGCCAATATTTAGCAATATCAAAAGTATTAGGGAGGTAAGTATACTCTTGAAGTGAAATCCATCCATCACAGGATGTCATAATTAACACGTGACGTTAGGGCTGGGCGATTTTTCGATATTATCATCAATATCGCGATATACCGAATACCGATACCGAAATCGTCATAATTACGAAAAATCGTAAATATCGTCAATACCGACAGGACGATATTGCACTTTTAACTGTGAGCATAATATAAATAACTAAGTTAGAAATGTCATACTCTTACCTCTATTCGGTCCAGTAATAGTCTTTAAGTAATAATCCAGTCTTTGTCTAAGGTAATAAAAACTGAATAAACTCCAAAATAATCTGTGTTCATTTAATTCATGGTTTGTTTGCGCTAATAAAATGATTTAAAGTACAAAATAATCCCTTGTTGTTCACTTTTCATAATTGCATAAATAGACGACGCCATGTGTTTTGTTGCCTCATTCTGAGTATTAGTCAGTGGGGAATACCATTTGCGCTACCAACATTTCATTCTGATGACGTCATTACTACAGGTCAAGCTATTTATCCATTAGTCATTGATCTGCATGGTTAAACATTCTTCTGACCGTGAAAGATTTAAACTTTAAAACTTTTGAGGTCGATAAGAAACCACACACACTTAATCCCTTATCAATACCACAGCTTGGAACGGTGGATGAGGGGAAGTTAATCTCTTGCTTTACCGTTATACGTCTTTATGTTACTTTATACAATATATTTAGCATTTTTAAACGAATCATATCAAAATTCATTCCACATATAACATTACGGATTTATTCTAAGTGAGAAACGTCCTTAAAATAAAGAATTTAGGCCTAATTATTTCCAGTTTTCTATCAGTTGTGGCAGTCTTGGCTGCAGAGTTAACTGGGTTAATTTCACACATCCCGGCTACGCCTTGAGATCAATGGATAAACCCGCTAAGTAGTGAGCGAATTTGAATAGGTCTACAATGGGGCAAATTAGTATTTAATACTACAGACCAAATAAAATCTGATATAATTGTTTCCAGTCTTCACGCTCGTGCTCGTTCAAAATCATGCAGTGTTATTTTATTAATTTGCATCGTCTATGCTAACAGCGGCCGTGATAAAAGCTGTCGGAATTCTGCAGTGTGAATTCTGATTGGCTCAAGTGTGATACGGCGGCCAATCAGATTTCGTTCTGCAGAATTCCTTTCTGCGCGATGAGGTTAATGCGTATTCCTTGCTCAATCTTTTGACAGTTGTCGTGAGGTAAAGCGTGAGGTAAAGGTAACATAAAATACAACACAAGAACAGAAGAAAATCCTTTATTTTTCTTATTTGTGATGGGTTAGTTGCATTACATTCGTTGCTGTATATTGAAGGGTGTCAAAGTGTGGAATTTCGTGTATTAAATATGCGGAAATGGTAATCATGGCGATCTTAATTTACGGTTTCAATGCAACAAATTTAATGAAAATAACTTGCAGACACCACCAATTTGAAATACATGTTATTCTATCTTTACACCCTAACTCCACACCTCACCCAAATGACGATATATCGTGATACCGCGGTATTTTAATGAGATACCGATATCGTCATACCTTGAGCAATATCGCCCAACCCTACGTGACGTGTAGAATGACATAATCAATGATGTCATGAATGACATAGATAAGTACATCACGAACGCATAATTGAAGACGAACTATGCCTTGTACGAATTGTGTCTTTACTATTTAATAAATATTCTGTTGAATATTTTGACACTAATTAGTTTCAAAATATTTAACAGCTTATCTGTAGTTTTCTGGAAATTGGTAGTCAGGGATCGATCGAACGATCCCAACACCAGCGAGGTGTTGGTGGAGCTTAGCTAGAGGTGGGTGGGTCTTAGCAAAAACTGGAAAGGGCCATTTGTTTTGAAACATGAATTCCCATAATCTAAATTTCAAAGTACAGGTAACCTATTGAATATTTTGAAACTTTCCCTGGGAGCTTTTGTGACAGACTGATTTTCGCGAGAAAGTTATGTAATTTTATGTCATTTTGATTGTCACATCAAATAACTAGTGACCTAATTGAGTACAACGTCAGATATTTGAGTGACATTGAATTCCACCATTGCTAAATGGCCCTAAATCTGAAACGGGTTACAAATTGAAGACATACAGAGATTTATAAACACTCAAGGGCTAAGTTCATATACATTATTGAGGTACTCCGATTAAAGGTATCACGTAGTTGGTTTACCTCTCTATGCATGCACACACTTTTACTCTCACTTGAAGCAGGAGTAATCGAGTAGAATTTGTACCACGTGATCCCGTTATCTGATTATACTCTTGGCTTTCGGATATCCAATCGGGGTACCTCGATAGCATATCCGAACTTGGCCAAGCTTGTGGTAGACATGTCAACAGATGTGTATTCTTAAACAGAAAATCTCATTTCAAATGTTGTATTGATGGATTATGGTATATAGATTCCATATCATTCACTTTCCTGTGCATTCCATTATCTGTATTACAATCATTTACTGTTTAACATTGCACTACTGTTGAACAGTGGTCATTGCTGCATATCGCATCACCTTAATGGATATTATAAGGTAAGTTTTCCTTTAATTTTCCAAAATTCCCATACATAAATGTGCTTCATTATGGCAGAGCATATAAAATTAATAAAGTTAGTCCAAACCATTTTATCTTTATAAATAGCGAGAGTCGTGCTTACCCTATCTGTTCAACAATCTCGCGTGCATGTTTAATGATATGAGCTCCTGTGTAGCACACAATGCCAGCCATCTCCATGCTGTACCAACGAGCGCTGAAATAATAAAAGAACAGTGTGGGATGTGTGACACAGTGGTTTCAATTAACCAGCAGAAACAAAATATTGGACAAATTACTATTTTATTGGACAAATGACAGATGAAGCATGATGTCACATGACATCTTTGTGGTATTAACCATTTCATGGTGAAGCTGGACACAATCTGCCTCTGCAGTGGTCTAGAGGAATGTCCATTTACATGCCAAGAGAATATTATTCTTGGAAATTTACCAGTGGAATAATTGGCTCAATTATCAAGCAGGTCATTCAAATGGTAAATTTTCAAAAATAGTCTTCTCTTGGCTAGGGCTTCACGATATAGCAATATAACATCGAATACCGGTATCGCAAGTGTACCAGTTTAAATATCGATATGATTATATGAAAATCGAAAAAAACAACGTATAGTGTATATATAGTGTAATACCGGTATGACATTTTTTTGGTTGCAAATATAAATATTAAAACATATTCCGATGACAACTTACAGGTAAAAATACGATTTCACAAAATCTTGTAGCCTTGAAATCTCGCGAGATTTTGTATTATAATCAGTGCCGAAACAAAAGCGCTGTGAAAAATCAATAATTCCAAGCACATATGCCAGTGAAGTCTGTTTAGCGGCGATCAGTAACAGTGACCATGGGTTCATAACCATTTTAATACTACATGACAAATATCACCACCTGGCTATGGCTATATAGGGTCTAAGATATATTCTATTGAATATTTTTAAAAGGATCTTGCTGACAACTTTTGCAGCCTAAACCGACAACAGTTTTCAGTCAAAATTATGTCAAAATATTTTTTTACTTTCAACACCAATTATCTGAAACTGTCTATAGACTTCAGATGACTTGACACGTAGATGCGTAGACATCAACTTTCACTAATTCAATCGCTTTTATTATGAATGGATCTTTCCTTCTGCTTAGCATTTGAAGATAGACAGCTGGCAGATAATGCCAAGGTAGCAATAGTTTCCCAATAAGCTATTCTGATAATATTAGCAATTCTCTATTCACCGTTCCCAATCTCATCTGATTAATATTAATGAGCTTCATTTTGACTTCCATTGGCGAGTTCCGCCTTCCGGTCCATTTTAACATTTTACGTCTTGTGGAAATTATTAAAATCCTTTACATATTTGTTTTAAAATACGCAAATTATGCAAGATCAACTATCATATAATACTTTAGATGATATTTTAACTTGCACAACTTGTGTATTTGAGAACAATATGTAAGGGAATTGTAGATATTTGCCGACGAGATGGCCTACACAGCTTTCAAAGCATAATTTTGGGGAACAAATCAGACGCAATAAGATTTTAAGTTTTATTGAACAAAAAACATGGTTTACAATGCCCCCCACCCTTGTCCAACATTTGCCATAATAATAATACCGATATTCGATAAATACTGGTATGAATAGTGATATCGATACCGGTATTGCTTTTGGGAATACTGTGAAGCCCTACGCGCTAATAGATATTCAGTAACTAAAATTCTAGATTATCTTGATGGAATTTGACAATTAAGTTTTAAATGACCTTGGTGATATCTTAATGCAAGTCGGGATGGTTTGACCAGCTTGAATAAATGGTTCCTTATGGATGAGAAGTCCAGCATCAGGAACACTTAGTCTTAATGATTTTCTACAAGCTAATACTAACCCCTTCCTCATAACATAGCCATAGAATGAGTTCAAAATGCACTTGTGAGCAAGTTGTAGCGAGTCATACAACACCAACATGCCATTAGCACGCTTAATCTCAACGGCATCGCCAGACTTCTCTGCTTCTCCTAATTTTGTCTTCCATACCTACAAGTGGACATCATAATATAGTACTGTATTCAGTATCGTTATAGATATACATGTACTTAAATGCAGAAAGTAACGTTCAGACAACCGGCAACATCATTATATTAAGACAAGTTTTCAACATACTTGCGAGTGACATCACCAAGCAGTCATAACCACTGGCAGGGTTGGGGTCAATTCCGATTGGAATTGGAATTGATCAGTCAATTCCAATTCAATTCCGGAATTTGAATTGATAAATCTGAGGATTCTGGAATTGGAATTGATAAATTTTAAAACACCGGAATTGGAATTGGATTTGGAATTGATAATTTGAATTGATCAGAATTGATAAATTCCAATTCAATTCCAGTCATATTAGTCGTAGATTTACTGAACATTGTTGGCTATAAATAAACGAAATCTAGGATTTCTTTTTTCACGAGAGAGTTGATACTTACCTCCCTAATACTTTTGATATTGCTAAATATTGGCTTTCACTCAATAAACACTCAGATTTAAAACAGTTAGGTGCCCCTACTGGGCAGGGAGTCAGAGCGTAGTCTGGCGGATGCCAGCCCCACCACCGCGCATGCGCAGACTAGCACTTCCTCTGACTAGATTATTGGCTGACACACATGCAACTATTAAGAGCCTGAAGACCGAGCCTCTGTGGGGTGGAGAGGCCGGGTCCGTATCTAGGGAGGTAAGTATCAACTCTCTCGTGAAAAAAGAAATCCTAGATTTCGTTTATTTCACTTCAAGAGTATACTTACCTCCCTAATACTTTTGATATTGCCAGAATTCGAAAGTGAATCTGGCGGGAGGGAGGCGAGGTCAAAAGACCAGCTCATCCCTATACGCTTTTCTGCGTTTAAGGCACTTAAACTTCTGAAACTGTAAGAAAAAACAGTCAGGATTTGACTAACCATCGGATAACACCACCGATGTATGAGAGATGACCGAATGTCATATGCGCTCCCCCCCCTCCTTCCTGGGAGGAAGAGTCGACTGACCTCAATGTCCTATACGCTCTCTACGTACAAGTGCCATGTACTACAGGACAGAGACGAAAAAGCTCCATTTTCGTAACTCTCAACAATGAACCACACAAATACACAAACCATCACCATATTAATAACGGGTAATCGTGACAATACAATCAACAACGGACAACACATGAACAAGACTGACCTTGTTGACAATGGCTGCTGACATCATCTTCCCATCGGTAAAGACTGATGCAGGCCCAAAAAATGTGGGTGTTTCCATAAATTAATTGTGATATATATAAGTAATGAGGAAATCACCTCAAAAAATATAAACCGATTTATTTTTTCAAAACCGACAAGGCGAGAGGATTAGAGGTGTCACGGAGATAATGGTCTGTAAAACTTGACTCACAGTGCCACTGAGCCACCGACATAATATCATCCACAGGGACCCCATTAAATAGGGCCGTGGATGTCACTACGCCGCGGACACTGTGAGCCTTGGCCACGTCAACCTGTTTCCCGGTGGCGGATTTATGGCAAAACTGAATGCATTCCACAATCCACCTGGAAATGGTGTCCTTAGAAGCCCTCCCATGGGGTTCAATATATGACAACCATAACGCTGACTGGTCGGTGCGCCATGCCGCCGTACGTTGTTTGTACCGGCGCAGCGCCCGGACGGGACACCATGCTTTAGAATTAGGATCATATCTAGTTAAAGCAGGCAAAATAATAGGTTGACCTGGATATTTCAACGACTGATTTTTAGCCAAGAAATTAATCCTAGGTAGCAGCTTAAGGCCTTCCCCTGAAACCACAAAACGGTCATCCTCGGCTGATAAGGCATGAATCTCACTCCTACGCCTAGCCGAGGCCGCAGCAATTAAAAACACAGTCTTCAGTGTTAATAGTTTCATAGAAATGGAACTAAGTGGTTCAAAAGGCTTATCACCTAGTACTTGAAGCACTAGCGATAAACTCCAAGACGGAATCACAGGAGGATTCCTTGGTCTTAGATTGCCCATGCCTTTAATTAATACATTCAATGTATTTACTTCATCACTTCCCCTCTTAGCCAAGCAAGGAATAACAGACATTAATGCTGACTTATAACCAGCAATAGAGTTAGGCTTGAGGCTATAGGCATCATAGAGGTGACAGAGGAAATCAGCTACTACTTGAATAGATGAATCCATTGGATCAATACATCTTTTTGAGCACCATTCTGCAAATCTGTTGATTTTATAATTATATGCTCTGGAGGTTGACCCCCTCCTGGCTTTGGCCATAAACATGGCTGCTTGCTCAGAAAAGCCCTCCTTAATTCTAGATTCCTTGACAACATCCACGCAGTCAATCTGAACATTGACGGATTGTTGTGAAGGGCCTTGCCCTGGAAGATAATATCGTCCATCAGAGGCAGAGGAACCGGATTGCAGACCAGAAGGTCCAGCAGATCCGTATACCAAGATCGGCTTGGCCAATCCGGGGCGATCAGAAGCACTTGGCATTCCTCCTGTCTGATTTTCTGAAGAATTTTTGGAATCAGGATTGCTGGAGGGAATGCGTATGCATACATTCTCCCCCAGCTGATAGCTAACGCATCTGTTGCGAAAGCGCTTGGATCCGGAATCGGAGAGACGTACGTCGTCATCTTCGCATTCTTCTTCGTTGCGAACAAATCGATGTTGGGTTTCCCCCAATGGTCGAACAGACGATCCGCCACACATTGATTTAGTTGCCATTCCGTGGGTAAAACACTCATCCTTCGGCTCAATGAGTCTGCTAGCAGGTTTAACCTTCCCGGAATATGAACTGCTTTCAAGGTAATCTGGTGATCCAGACACCAACAAAGCAGTTTCCATGTCATCATACAGAGACTGGGCGACTTCGTTCCGCCCTGGCGGTTTATGTAAGTCACAACTGTTGAGTTGTCTGAACGAATAAGAACAATCTTGCCCTGAACTTTCTGTAAGAAATGTTCCAGGCCCAGGACTACTGCTCTTAGCTCCAGTAGATTTATATGTTCCTGTGACTGTTCCAGATTCCAAAGCCCTGATATCGTGGATTCTTCCAGGCAAGCTCCCCAGCCCTCCATCGATGCATCTGTATACACAGTCACCTGAGGGTGGGGAGGGGTTAGCAAAACCCCCGGTAAGAGATTCTCTGTATTCAACCACCATTGCAGGTGGTGAATCAGAGGCGCCAACACTGACACACTCGAGTCCAGCGAACCTGTACTCTGGGTCCATTGTGTCATGAGAAACAACTGGATCGGCCGCCTGCGTAAGGCGGCCTGAGGAATGACTGGTTCCAACGAAACCATCAACCCCAGCATTCTCAAGTAAACCCGTGCCAGGACATGACGACTGTCGCACACTGACTGAATCAACGAGATGAGTATTTGAACTCTCTCCTGAGTAGGATAAACATATCCTGTCTCCAGATCGAAGAACATCCCCAGGTAAACAAACTTCTGGGATGGAGTCAGCTCTGATTTTGGGAAATTGATCATCCAGCCCAAGTCTGTGAGAATTTTCAAAACAATCTCCAGATTGGCGGACAAACTTTCCTGGGTGTGCGCTTTCAACAGCCAGTCGTCTATGTACGTGTGGACTGCTATGCTTCTCCTGCGGAGGTATGCTGTGATCGCAAGAACCACACGGGTGAAAACCCGAGGAGCCGTGGAAATTCCGAAGGGCAACACCCTGAATTCCCACTGTCTGCCCTGGAATGCAAATCTCAGGAAGCGACAGAAACTCCTGTGGATGGGGATGTGGAAATAAGCGTCCTTCAAATCTATCGACGCCGTCCACATCCCCCTCTCCAACCCCGCCAACACCGAGCGCACCGTTTCCATCTTGAAACTGGGCGTCTCGATGAACTTGTTCAATGGCTTGAGGTTGAGAATCGGTCTCCACCCACCGGTGCGTTTTGTTACCAAGAACAGGGTTGAATAGAAGCCCGGACACCTTTGTGCCGGCTGAATAGCTCCTTTTTGTACGAGGGAATTTATCTCCTCCTCGATACACAACCTTTGATCTGGATCTCTCGGAATGGGAGTCCAGACTGGCACCAGAGACAGTCGCGACGGCGGGCCTGTCATCCACTCTGGATGATACCCCACGGAAAGCCATCGCAAGACTAAACGGTCCTGAGTTAACCGTTCCCACTCTTGCATGTGGTCGGCTAGCCGGCCTCCCACCGGTACACCTAGGGACCGCGGTGGACACAAGGCATGCAAGAGCGGCACTGTCTCCGTCGCCATACACACCGGCGTGGTCCTTACCGCGGTAAGCGCCCTGTCAGGAACGATAACCACGCCCAGATCCTCGCGCGACCCGCCCCGCCCCGCGCGCACCTCGGTGCACGGGCGGCTGCCTGGCTGACGGCGGCTGAGGAGCCTGCGCCCCCCTCACTGCTGGCCGAATCGCACGCGGCCGAGGCCGGCGCTGCGACGGCGGCTGGCCTCTGACTTGGCCAACACCACCTCGAGCCTGCAGGGGACGATACGCAGTACCTCAAACTGTTCGCGCAGCGCCCTCTGGTTATTCACCAGGGTGACCGTCTCCTGGAGGTGGCGACATCCCTCACCTCCAAAAAGACCAGGACCCGTCATAGGCGTACGGAGTAGCCTATTATACAGGTCCTGAGACGGGCACAGATTGTCCAGGGCAAATGTGCGTCTTGCCCTGACACTCCTGGTCACCGCCCGCGTCATACAGTCCAGCGCCAGGTTAATACCATCCTGGATGGTTCGCTGGACCGCGAGCGGGCCTGGCTGGCGCGATGCGGATGCCGTTACTACCCCCTGTAACAGCTGGGAGACGTGGGACAGAGCGGCAATCGAAGCCCTCCCACTCTCCTCCGCATCACGCAACGCGGTATTCGCCGAACGCAACGCGTTCGCGCACAAGACCCCCGCGTCAGAACGGGAGCCTGGCCGCGTATCCTCACCCAAAGCCGCGCGGTCATCCACGCTGGGCTTGGGTACCACACCGTACCGCTGGTAGTCCAGGGGCACGATGCGACAACGCCTGGCCACCTCGCGAGGGGCCTTCGCGAGACGTCCACTCGTGTTAATGGACGCCTCCGCCGCCTTGAACATGTCAACGACATGCTCCGCCAGCGGCAGAGAAGGCATAGCGTTAGCAGTTGGTTTCCCAGCTAACCACGGCGTGTGAACACGGTGGCTAGCCGACTGCTCCACGGGCAGATCAGGCCTAACGCTCACCAACCACTGGCAAGCGTCATACCAATCCTCCTCCGTGGCTAACTGCGAGCGCTCTACAAGACGGGGTCCTTCGTCTTCCTCCTGAGCGCAAGCAGTAGAGCTTGACGGCGGGTACGCTGATACACCTGGCAAGCCAGGGAAAACATGCGGGCCTGACAGCACCGGCATGAGAATATCACTGGTTTGACCAGGAGCAGGCACCGCGGTAGAGCGCGGGGTATATATAGCCCTACCACGGGCCCGGCCAGCACCAGCTACACTCTCGGCAAGCCGAGGTATGCGGTACCGCTGGCCATCAGCAGCGCCCTGGGCCACCACCTGAACCGCGGACCTTACTCCAGGGTGAGTAATACCGTGGAAAAAAGCGCCTGTATTCCCCGCGAGGGGTGCACAAACGTCTTCATCCATGTCCACGTCGTCAGACGGCGACCCTAGCAGGTAATCCTCATCACCCTGGTCAGAAAGATTAGACCCCGGGTCAGCAAAGAGAGCTAACCCGGGCTGACCAGGAACGGTGCCATAGGAGGTACTGGCCACCGCGGCGTGCGGATACCCCTGGACTGATAAGCAGCCAGCGGGTTCCAGCGACAACCGTCCACGGTCCCCTATCGGCGCGGCAATAAGCCTGCTGCCAGGGCCGTGGAACGCCCCCTCTAATGGGGCCACCTCTGAATCGTCGGACAACGGAAGCGGACTAAGGAAAATCGATCCAGAGGCGGGGATTACCTGCTCCGAAGCCGATGATGAGGACAATAAAGGATCCGGTCCAGGAAGCATGCCACGAAGCAACCCTGGAACCAAATCTTTTATTGTCCTCTTCATCTCTCCCAACATCTCGGTCCGGAAGGTCTCCATATCCACCGCGGACGAGACCTTCCCCTTACCCTTCCTACTTACAACCTCTCGTTTCCGCTTCTTCTTCCTCTCCTCCTCTACCACCTTGTCCGTCGCCTGTAAGCAGCACAAGAATTCGGACATTAACTCGCCCCCCCAGTGCTTACATATGTCACAATTAATCAATGGACCACAAGGGCTACATCGATAACACAGATGCGGCCAGAACTTTACATGCATAAAACGTCCACAGGACGCGCAACCCGGTCCCTGAAACAGGGCAAAGGACAAGGAGTATGAGCAACTAGTTAAGCTTAGAAACTCAATCCAACTCAAGGAGAAGGAAAACGATCATAAAGATCAATATACATCAAAAACCAGCATAGCGCTTGAATTGCTAATAAATACATAGCCAGCTGATTATGACGTCATTAATCCCGTGACAGGAAAAATTCGATCCCAACAAAACATCCAAGTGCAAAGACGAATTGTATGCTGAATGGATAAGTTGACTACACAACCATCAGATACATATAGATAACTCTTGACTGGCAAAAATGTTAATTATCTCCCTTTGATTGTTGACAATAATTAACATCACCACATTATCAATAACTAGATACCTGACACTTTGTATAGACAAACCATCCAACGTGACGAACCGGAAACTCCACCATCTGCACGCCTCTTAACTCTCTCCACCTCATGGGGAAGGAATTGGATCAAGAGGGCAAAGTGAGAAGACCTTTATACCAGGCCTCCAACTCACTGGACATAATTTTTCATTTGGTTAGATAACCTAACAGTGTTAGTAGGAAATGGAACCATGGTGGAGAGAATACTAATTCTCTGGTACTGTGACGTCACAACCTAGCGTCATACAGACCTGTGGACAGAAACAGAAAGAGAAATTAGTCCTAGGTAGCACCGAGTTGACCTAAACCAACTAACTAAGGCGCTTATCACGGTAAACGCGAGTCCCGGAAACACAATACACCGGGAAGAAAACTCGCTAATTTTACTAGAAGTCACCTGATTTAAAGGTCCAACGTCCTCCGGTGGCGAAGTGTATCCTCCCGCCATCCAAATCAGGTCTTATCACTTCCAAAATAACACCAATAAAAACGTTAATGAGCAAGAAAAGCTTATGACTGAAAAACATGTGTGTTCTCTTTGCCAATAATCTAGCAAAGAGGTAGTGCTAGTCTGCGCATGCGCGGTGGTGGGGCTGGCATCCGCCAGACTACGCTCTGACTCCCTGCCCAGTAGGGGCACCTAACTGTTTTAAATCTGAGTGTTTATTGAGTGAAAGCCAATATTTAGCAATATCAAAAGTATTAGGGAGGTAAGTATACTCTTGAAGTGAAAATGTACATGTAATATGTGTAAATTATACACTGCTCTTTATATGCCCTTAATCCTAAATGATCTATATGATACCATTTATCACATTTCATTCCATATGCAGGTTGATGATATTTATTATGCCAGCTGTTATTAAATGCTTTATTGAATATTTTGACTGAATACTTTTGTCTCCTATGGCTGCAACAGTTTCTATTAAAAATTACGTTTAACAACTTAGTTATATGCTTGGTTTGAAGACTAGAATTTGAGATACTGATCTGAGATACTGCTAATTCAGTGATGAGCAAGTTTGCCCTTAACCCTTTAACACCTAAGCCGGCTAAAACACCTGCTATGAGTTTGAGAAATGTTCATTGCCAGGCCAATGGAAGACTATTTTTGACAATTTACCACTGGAGTGGCTAGCTGGATAACTGAGCCAGTAATCCCAGTGGCAAATTTTCAAAAATAATCTCACTCTGAATTGACAAAATAAAGATCTGATAATTGCTATGAACTTTAATACATTATTGAATTAACTCAATTCTCCCTGACCAGTGACAAATTAACCTCTTTATTCTCTGTGAGCTTTGTACATGTGCCTCCTTTATTCAATCAAGGCCTCTGATCTTGAACTTATTTCAATCTGCATTCCCTGGAAATACGTTTTCATCTCTATGAAATCATGTCATCTTTAAAATCATACAAATTAGTAAACATGATTTCAATATATAAGCTAGAACCAAGATAACCAAATTGTGTTAAAATTATTCATCAAGATGTTAGCAATAGTGTTCAGTAAAGTAATAACTATCATCTGCATGGAATGAAATGGGTGAAGAAAGCAGTACATTACACATACAAAGGAATCATTGAACACCCACTTGATCTGTGAAATGTCTCAGCTTTTAAAACACAGACACCTGGACTAGAGGTGTTATTCAAACTCTACATACATGTGCCCAGTACTCTCACTCAGTACTGTACTATATACATTGTACTCTAATGCTTTTTAATGCAAACATTTATATAGCACGGTTTACACGTATCTATAATGATTAGACATGGCATTAACCTTTAGTCATATTCATCAGAAGTCGGCATTAAGATATAATTAAGTCAAATGAGCTAAAAATAAGATCTGCTGAATGTTGACTTTTTGGAAAATAATTTGACTGAAAGATACAACCACCTATTGGCAACAACAACTTTTATTCTAATTGTTTTAAATATTAACGGAGAAGCCAGCCAAAAATGCCTTCAGCCATGTCTGCACTGGACTTGAGGAAGGATCATATGTATGCTAAAATATTTTTGAAAATTTACCAGTGGAATGACTGATTCCATAACTGAGCCAGTCATTGCATTGTTAAATTGAACAAGTAGTCTCTTATCCTGCAACTGGACATTTACTAATGACATGAATGATAAATCTAGTTTTTCTTGGCTAATCTTGGCCATTAAAGGGTGAAAATATAACAATATTGATCTCAAGTAAATTTTGGTATGGACTTGGAATTGATCAAATGGAATTGGAATTGGAATTGAACTTGTATGCGTGGAATTGGAATTGGAATTGAACTTGTATGCGTGGAATTGGAATTGAGAAAATGAATTGATGTGGAAACAGAATTGGAATTGATAAAATGAATTGAGGTGGAATAAACGAAATCTGGGATTTCTTTTTTCACGAGAGAGTTGATACTTACCTCCCTAATACTTTTGATATTGCTAAATATCGGCTTTCACTCAATAAAACACTCAGATTAAAAACAGTTAGGTGCCCCTACTGGGCAGGGAGTCAGAGGTAGTCCGGCGGATGCTCGCCCCACCACCGCGCATGCGCCGACTACTACTTCCTCTGGCTCATTTATTGGCTAACACATGCAACTACCAAGAGCCTGAAGACCGAGCCTCTGTGGGGCGGAGAGGCCGGGTCAGTATCTAGGGAGGTAAGTATCAACTCTCTCGTGAAAAAAGAAATCCCAGATTTCGTTTATTTCACATCAAGAGTATACTTACCTCCCTAATACTTTTGATATTGCCAGAATTCGAAAGTGAATCTGGCGGGAGGGAGGCGAGGTCAAAAGACCAGCTCTTCCCTATACGCTTTCAAGCGTTTAAGGCACTTATGACGTCTGAAACTGTGTGAAAACACAGTCAGGATTTGATAAACCATCGGATAACACAACCGATGCCTGAGAGATGACCGATTTGTCATATGCGCTCCCCCCCCTCCCTTGGGAGGAAGATTAAATGACCTCAATGTCCTACACGCTCTCTTCGTACTAGTGCTAAGTACTATAGGACAGAGACGAAAAGGCTCCATTTTCGTATACTCTCTCTAAAGAACCACAACCCACATAAACCATCACCATATTAATAACACTGGGTAACGTGACAATACAAAACAATGAACAACACATGAACAAGACTGACCTTGTTGTACTAGGAAGCTGTCATCATGAATCCAGTAGAGAAGGATGATACAGTCCCGACAAGTGGTTGTCACCGTCGCTGAATGGCGAAGTATATAAGCAATGCGGAGGCACTCTTCACAAACATAAAGCGGTTATTGTTTCAAAATCGACAAGGCGAGAGGGTTAGAGGTGTCACGGAGGTAATGGTCTGTAAAACTTGACTCACAGTGCCACTGAGCCACTGACATAATATCATCCACAGGGACCCCATTAAAAAGGGCAGTGGATGTCACGACACCGCGGACACTGTGAGCCTTGGCCACGTCAACCTGTCGCCCGGTGGCGGATTTGTGACAAAATTGAATACATTCCACAATCCACCTAGAAATGGTGTCCTTAGACGCCCTACCATGGGGTTCAATATATGACAACCATAACGCTGACTGGTCGGTACGCCACTCCGAAGTACGCTGTTTGTACCGGAGCAGCGCCCGTACGGGGCACCATACTTTAGAATTAGGATCATATCTAGTTAAAGATGGCAAAAAAATAGGTTGACCTGGATATTTCAATGACTGATTTTTAGACAAGAAATTAATCCTAGGTAGAAGCTTAAGGCCTTCCCCTGTAACCACAAAACGGTCAACCTCGGCTGATAAGGCGTGAATTTCACTCCTACGCCTTGCCGAGGCCGCAGCAATTAAAAATACAGTTTTAAGAGTTAACATTTTCATAGAAATGGAACTAAGTGGTTCAAAAGGCTTATCACCTAGTACCTGGAGCACCAGTGATAAACTCCAAGACGGAATCAGTGGAGGATTCCTTGGTCTTAGATTGCCCATGCCTTTAATTAATACATTTAATGTACTTACTTCATCACTCCCCCTATTAGCCAAGCAAGGAATAACAGTCATTAAAGCTGACTTATAACCAGCAATAGAGTTAGGCTTGAGGCTATAGGCATCATATAGGTGACAGAGGAAATCAGCCACTACCTGAATAGATGATTCCATTGGATCAATACATCTTTTTGAGCACCATTCTGCAAATCTGTTGATTTTATAATTATATGCTCTGGAGGTTGACCCCCTCCTGGCTTTGGCCATAAACATGGCCGCTTGCTCAGAAAAGCCCTCCTTAATTCTAGATTCCTTGACAACATCCACGCAGTCAATCGGAACATTGACGGATTGTCGTGAAGGGCCTTGCCCTGGAAGATAAGGTTGTCCATCAGAGGCAGCGGAACCGGATTGCAGACCAGAAGGTCCAGCAGATCCGTATACCACGATCGGCTTGGCCAATCCGGGGCGATCAGAAGCACTTGGCACTCCTGCTGCCTGATTTTCTGAAGCACCTTTGGAATCAGGATTGCTGGGGGGAATGCGTATGCATACATTCCCTCCCAGCTGATAGCTAACGCATCTGTTGCGAAAGCGCTTGGGTCTGGAATCGGAGAGACGTACGTCGTCATCTTCGCATTCTTCTTCATCGCGAACAAATCTATGTTGGGTTTCCCCCAATGGTCGAACAGACGATCCGCCACACATTGATTTAGTTGCCATTCCGTGGGTAAAACACTCATCCTTCGGCTCAATGAGTCTGCTAGCAGATTTAACCTCCCCGGAATATGAACTGCTTTCAAGGTGATCCCATGATCCAGGCACCAACAAAGCAGTTTCCATGTCATCATACAGAGACTGGGCGACTTCGTTCCGCCCTGGCGGTTTATGTAAGTCACTACTGTTGAGTTGTCTGAACGAATTAGAACAATCTTGCCCTGAACTTTCTGTAAGAAATGTTCCAGGCCCAGGACTACTGCTCTTAGCTCTAGTAGATTGATATGTTCCTTGGACTGATCCAGATCCCAAAGCCCTGATACTGTGGACTCTTCCAGACAAGCTCCCCACCCCTCCATCGATGCATCTGTATACACAGTCACCTGAGGGTGGGGAGGGGTTAGCAAAACCCCCGGCAAGAGATTCTCTGTACTCAACCACCATTGCAGGTGGTGAATCAGAGGCGCCAACACCGACACGTTCGAGTCCAGCGAACCTGAACTCTGGGTCCACTGTGTCATGAGAAACAACTGGATCGGACGCCTGCGCAAGGCGGCCTGTGGAATGACTGGTTCCAAAGAAACCATCAAGCCCAGCATTCTCAAGTAAACCCGTGCCAGGACATGACGACTGTCGCACACCGACTGAATTACCGAGATGAGTACTTGAACCCTCTCCTGAGTGGGGTACACATACCCCGTCTCCAGATCGAAGAACATGCCCAGGTAAACAAACTTCTGGGATGGAGTTAGCTCTGATTTCGGGAAATTGATCAGCCAGCCCAAGTCCGAGAGAGTTTTCAAAACAATCTCCAGATTGGCTGACAACGATTCCCGGGTGTGTGCTTTCAACAGCCAGTCGTCTATGTACGTGTGGACTGCTATGCTTCTCCTGCGGAGGTATGCAGTGATCGCGAGAACCACACGGGTGAAGACCCGAGGAGCCGTGGAAATTCCGAAGGGTAACACCCTGAATTCCCACCGCCGGCCCTGAAATGCAAATCTCAGGAAGCGACGGAAACTCCTCTCTATGGGAATGTGGAAATAAGCATCCTTCAAATCTATCGACGCTGTCCACATCCCTCGCTCTAACCCCGCCAACACCGAGCGCACAGTCTCCATCTTGAAACTGGGTGTCTCGATGAACTTGTTCAACGGCTTGAGGTTGAGAATCGGCCTCCACCCTCCGGTGTTTTTTGTTACCAAGAACAGGGTTGAATAGAAGCCCGGGCACCTCTGTGCCGGCTGAATGGCTTCTTTTAGTATGAGGGAATTTATTTCCTCCTCTATACACAACCTCTGATCCGGATCCCGTGGAATGGGAGTCCAGATCGGCGCGAGAGACAGTCGCGATGGCGGGCCTGTCACCCAGTCGGGACGATACCCGACCGAAAGCCATCGCAAGACTAAACGGTCCTGAGTCAACCGCTTCCACTCTGGCAAGCGGGCGGCCAAACGGCCGCCCACCGGTCCACCTAGGGATAGAGGTGGACATAAGGAGGGCCAGAGTGGCACTGTTCTCTCGGCCTGAAACACCGGCGTGGTTCCCACCGCGGTAACCAGGCCATCAGGCCCGATTACCGCGACCAGATCCCCGCGCGCCCCGCCCAGCGCCGCGCGCACCACGGTGCGCGGGCGGCTGTCTGGCTGGGTGCGGCTGGGGAGCCTGCGCCCCCCTCACTGCTGGCCGAATCGCCCGTGGCCTAGGCCTACGTTGCGACGGTGGCTGGCCTCTGACCTGGCCAGCACCACCTCGAGCCTGCAGAGGACGATACGCAGGGGGTGCCGCGCGAACACGCTCCCGCCGGAGCACCTCAAATTGTTCCCGCAGCGCCCTCTGGTTATTAACCAGAGTGACCGTCTCCTGGAGGTGCCTGCATCCCTCACCTCCAAAGAGACCAGGACCTGTCATAGGCGTCCGCAGCAGCCTATTATACAGGTCCTGGGACGGGCACAGATTGTCAAGCGCAAACGTGCGCCTCGCCCGGACACTTCTGGTTACCGCCCGCGTCAAACAGTCCAAAGCCAGGTTGATACCATCCTGAATGGCTCTCTGGACTGTCACCGGGCTTGGTTGGCGTGATGCGGAAGCCGCTACCACCCCTTGTAGCAGCTGGGAGACGTGGGACAGAGCGGCAATCGACGCCCTCCCACTCTCCTCCGCATCCCGCAGCGCGGCATTTGCCGAACGCAACGCGTTCGAGCACAAGACTCCCGTGTCAGAACGGGAGCCCGGCCGCGCATCTTCGCCCAAAGCCGCGCGATCATCAACGCTTGGCTTCGGCACCACACCGTACCGCTGGTAATCCAGGGGCACGATGCGGCACCGCTTCGCCACCTCGCGAGGGGCCTTCGCGAGACGTCCATTCACCTTAATGGACGCCTCTGCCGCTTCGAACATGTCCACGACATGCTCAGCAAGCGGCAGAGATGGCATAGCGGTAGCCGCCGGCCTACCAGCTAACCACGGCCTATGGTCACGCTGGCTAGCCGGCAGCTCCACGGGTAGATCTGGCCGAACACTTACCAGCCACTGGCAAGCGTCCGACCAATCCTCCTCCGTGGCTAACTGCGAGCGCTCTACTAGACGAGGGCCTTCGTCTTCCTCCAGAGCACTCGCAGTTGATGTCGACGGCGGGTAAGCTGATACCCCTGGCAAGCCTGGAAAAGCATGCGGGCCCGAGAGAACAGGCATGCTAAATTCCGCGGCTTGACCAGGAGCAGGCGCCGTGGCAGAGCGCGGGGTAAACACCGCTCTACCACGGGTCTGACCAGCACCAGCCATACCATCGGCAAGCCGAGGTATGCGGTATCCGTGGTCAACAGCACCGCCCGGGGACACCCTCTGGACCGTGAAATCTACTCCTGCGTGAGTAGAACCATGGAACACGTCGCCTGCATTCCCCGCGAGGGGTGCACAGACGTCGTATTCCATGGCCACGTCCTCAGAAGGCGACCCCAGCAGGAGATCCTCTTCTTCCTGGCCAGAAAGATTAGACTCCGGGTCAGCAAAGAAAGCTAACCCGGACTGGCCAGGAAAGGTGCCATAGGAGGGTTTGGCACCTTCGGCGCGCGGATACCCGGGGTCTGATGAGCAGACCGCGGGTCCCAGCAACAACCGTTGTCCACGGCCCCTCGGCGCGGCGCCATGCCTGCTGCCAGGGCCTTGGACTGCCCCCAACAAAGGGGCCACCTCTGAATCCACAACCGGACCGGACCTAAAGAGACCGGATTCAGAGGCGGGGATCACCTGCTCGTAAGCAGATGCCGAGGACAACAAAGGAGCTGGCCCAGGGAGCATGCCGCGAAGCAACTCTGGGACCAGATCCTTTATTGTCCTCTGCATCTCTTGTAACATTTCGGACCTGAAGGCCTCCATATCCACCGCGGATGAGGCCTTCTTCTTACCCTTCTTACAAACTTTCTCCTTCTTCTTCCTCTCTTCCTCCATTACCTTCTCCCTTGCCTGCAATGCGAGAAAATCAGACATTAATTCGCCCCCCCACAGCTTACATACGTCGCACTTCAGCAACGGTCCACAGGGACTGCAGCTGAAGCACAAGTGCGGGACGAAGCGGCTTTTAAGAAACCTCCCGCAGGACGGGCAACCAGGTCTCTGAAACAGGGCAAAGGACAAGGACAATGAGCAAGATAGTTAAGGTTAGCGAACTCAAAACCAACTAAAAAGAGAGGACAGGATCATCAAGATCAGAAATCAAGAAGAACCAGCCATGGACAAAACGTTAATTGTTAATAAAAGGCCAAGGCCGATTATGACGTCATCACTCTCGTGACCAAATTAATCGATCCGCAACAAGCACCAAGTGCAAGAACGAATTGTATAAGGAAACGGAACATCTCCGTTGAATTGGCATTCCGAGTACACAACAATCAGATATACAGAGATAACTCCTTCCAATTCTAGCATTGGCAAAAAGGGAAATTATCTCCCCTTTTGTTTACAATAATTAGATACCTGATCCTTGTATAGACAAACCATCCAACGTGATGAACCGGAGAACTCCACCATAGTACGCCTCTACATTCTCTCCACCTAAGGGGAAGGAATTGGAGCAAGAGGGCAAAGTGAGAAGACCTTTATAACAGGCCTCCAACTCACTGAACATAGATTTCTTGGTTAGATAACCTAACAGTATTAGTAGGAAATGGAACCGTGGTGGAGAGAAAACATATCCTCCTGTGCCGAGAAGTCCATCAAAGCGTCTATGCGATACCTGTGGACAAAACACAAAGAGAAATGAGACATATGAAGCACCATGTTGTAAAAAACCAACATAATCAGGCGCTAATCACGGTAAGCGCGAGTCCCGGAAATACATTAAACCGGGACAAAACACGCTAGCATATCAAAGAATTCACCTGATAAAGCGATCCCGCTCCTTCTAAAGGCGAATCCTCCCTTTCCGACATGCTTCCACCAAAAAATAATCGTCAAACGTGAGCAAAAAACAAGGCAACGCGCAGAAAAGTATAAAGAACACAAAACCGCATGTAACCCTTTGCCAATAAATGAGCAAAGAGGAAGTAGTAGTCGGCGCATGCGCGGTGGTGGGGCGAGCATCCGCCGGACTACCTCTGACTCCCTGCCCAGTAGGGGCACCTAACTGTTTTTAATCTGAGTGTTTTATTGAGTGAAAGCCGATATTTAGCAATATCAAAAGTATTAGGGAGGTAAGTATACTCTTGATGTGAAATTGGAATTGATAAAATGGAATTGATCCCATCCCTGACCACTGGCTAAATTGAAATTAATGCAGATTTGAATGTTTCAGATATAATAGAGAGAATTTCATTTTACAAAGATTTGATCCCTAGGCTGAACACTCCCATGTAGCATGGGAATGTTCAGCCTAGGGTAGGAATGATGTATGCTTCAACAACCATCTTATACAGCAGCAAACTACACATCACGATACCCGCATGATGGCCACATTGGCAGCCATTATGAGGGTAGCAAATATATAGATGCTGATGGGCAACTGGGTGGCAAGACGGATGGACGGATAGATGGACCAAACTAACAATGGACCTTTCTAGTTTATCCATCAATTATAATTAACTACATGATGTGTAGGATGATGTCATAATTAATGACGTCATGAATGATGTACATAAGTTCATCATGAACGCAGAATCGATGACGGACTAAGCGTTGTTGTATGAATTGCCCATACCATTTAATAAACATGCCGTTGAATATTTTGAAACTAATTTGACTGGGCATTGTTGTTGCCATATAGGCAGCAACAACACGCAGTCAAATTAGTTTCAAAATATTCAACAGACTACCTGTATAGTTTTCTGGAAATTGAGTCAGAGAGTTCTGGGATCGATCGATCCCAACATGGGCAATGTATGGGTGGAGCTTAGCTAGAGTTGGTGGGGCCTAAATAAAACTGGATTCATCCATTGCTGACTTTCAGTTACATGTAAGGATCCATTTCTAGCTATGTCCAGCCTATTTCGAGCCGAGCTCCACCCCATTATGTGTGTTGGAATCAATTTAAACCTGGCAACAGCTCCCAGTCAAATTACTTTCAAAATATTCAACAGAATGTTTATTAAATTGTAAATTCATGAGACATTGAATTCTTACACTTTCTGACACTTTCAATTTTCGTGACAGAGCTGTACATCATTTTGATTATGACGTCAGGTAACATGTCATGTGTTTGATTATGGACCAAGATATTTGAGTTACAGATCGCCTCCATGAATTGTTATTGACATGTTCATAATTAGCTACCTTTAAAGCAATTTTCTTATAGTTTGGAAAAACATCGGTTACTAGTCAACATCACCTTTAAAAGACCCTTGAACTCATATCTCCGATCCCGGAATGCACGGACAGTGTCAACATAAAAGGAATTTTCCCGCTGACAAATCGTAGCCACCTTCTCCTCCATGCGTGTTATATGCACTTTCTTGTATGCTTTACGACAATACTCTGGAAGAAAGATGAGGCAAATAAACTAACAGGTGTGTGGTGAGGGTAGAAGGACATGGCAAGACGGAATTGATACAACCCATTATTAACTCTTTGTCCAGCACTTTTGGTCATGCTTGCCTCACTTATTCTATTGAAGTGAAACTTGGTCAGATGAGAACGGAACAAAAGTATCTGTTAAGTTCTACCTAACATTTAACTAGGCTTGTGTGATTACGTGATTAAATCGATTATTTTTTAACTTTAATGTGATCGGTCACAAAGAATGACATTTTGCTCAGCAAGTGTATATCCATTTGCAGGCCAAGCGATAATTTTGGATAATGTATCACTGGAATGACTGGCTCGAGAGGCATTTCAGCGATACATTTACGTTGCCTTCTCTTGGCTGGCAAATGGACATTTCTTAACACAATTGCAGGTTTCGTCATTGATATGCCTTTGTTATTGCCGGGGTAATTTGTAACCAGGCTATTTAATCGACTAATCACGATGTATTCCTAAATAATCGATCATGATCACTCAAAGTAATAATCGCACAAGCCTAGAATTTACTAAACTAGATTTTAAAATACTACAGACCTGGGTCTGCAAGGAATTGTACATATGTATGTATGATTACTGTATTCTGCGGCTGTAGTGGTAGAAACATCCTACAGCTGCAATTAGTCCTTCTTCGCTTTTGCTACTGTGTCTTGTCCTCAGCCAAAATCCTTAGCTTCCTCAGATCCATTCTTGACTTGAGTGTATCTAATCCTGCTTTCTTGGTCATCTCGTAGCACGCTTAGCAGATTTATGCAATGACGTCCTCTCCTGGCTCTGTATTTGCTGGCTCCAAGTAGGGCGAATTCCAAGGCTCTCTTTGCTGGTGTGTCTTCTGGCATCCTTAGCACATGGCCACACATGGACCATCTTTGCTGGGCGACTTTTACAGACAGCGGTGACGTATTACACATCTTGTATAGTGCATGTTAAAAAGTGTAGATCTGGCCCGAATAAGAAACATTTGATGCATTTTAAGCCTGTCAAGGGAGATAACTAAGATTTTGCTGAGATGATCACAACTGAGACCCTCTCACACAGTATCAAATTATCAGTGTACCACATTTGGACTGAATATGGCTTGCCATCTTCCAGAATATAGAGAAAATCATGTATTCTGGCAAATATCGATGGATTTTGCTACCGAAATACCGAAAATGAATTGCAAGTGCTCCTGGTGCATAATTCTGCATGGAAAAGAAAAACTGGACAGACATCGGCGAAAAGAGGTAAATTTTCAACACATATCAACTTTTAGAAGAATTGTAATGACATTGTAAATTGTAGTTGTGTTCAGAAGAAATGATTAGAGATAAATGAAGATAGGATGGACAAACATAAATGCTGATTGCTATATTCACCTGCATTTTCATGCCAGGTGATATAGCCCATGGTGTGCACATTTAGATTTTTTTTATCGCTATGGGAAGATTGGATCATTTCGTAAAATACTCAAACTACACCAGATATAATACAGTACAGCATAGCCATTTTCATGATTCATTTTTGGAATGGAAATGTAAAGGATTAGCAGAAAGAGGTGTGACAAGCAACAGCTAGATTTCATGCATCATATCACAGATGTATACTTACCGGCTAACCGCTTCTTTTGAATAGCGGCCTGGTCTATATAGGACAGTTGATGAAATGCACGAGGTTGACCGCCCGGGTAAAAGGATGGGAATTTCTCATTCTCAAGTTGCTGTTGTATATGCTGGTATTCACCTCTGCTTGCAGGCACTAGAGTAAAATATTATATTATAGTTTATATCGGTGATTTGTCCGATGGTCTACTGTTGCTTAACCCTCAATCCCTCGAATTTGTTCAAGAAAATTTCAATTTTCTCATAGAAAATATCCATTTGCAGATCAAGACAAGACTATTTTTGAAAATTTACCACTGGAATGACTGGCTCTGTTATTGAGCCAGTCATTCCAGTGGTAACTTTCAAAAATAGTCTTCTCTTGGTCTGGAAATGGGCATTTCTCAAGACCACTGCTGAAGCCATTTTTGGTCGACTTGAGTGTTAATGGCCTAAATGTTTGACAGTTCGAGATTCAAGATTCAATACTATTTATTTCATTTATCTTTGTACATATGTATCATCACAACAGGTAGTCCACCAAAGGCAGAGGCTATAGAACGGTGGACTCCTTGAACAAGGGCAGAAATGTTGCAACAATATCATATATTTGACACCTCTTACTAAACGAAATCACGTTTTTCTTTTTTCCTGAGAGTTGATACTTACCATCCTGATACTCTATGATTTCTCAAATATCGACCTAGCTTCAATAAGACTCAGAATTAAAAAGAAACCGCCCCACTGGGCAGGTTACTCAACTGAGAGTACAGCGGATGTGCGGCCCAAACTCGCCCATGCGCGGGGCTGTCTCTTTCTATTCCAAATTATTGGTTGACATAATTGCAACATAAACCACTGATAGACAGAGCCTTTGTAGGGTGGAGGCCGGGATCATATCAGGGTGGTAAGTATCAACTCTCTCATGAAAAAAGAAATCCGCGATTTCGTTTATTTCACATCAAGAGTACACTTACCACCATGATACTCTATGATATAGCCAGAATTCGTAAGTGAACTCGGCGGGAGGGAGGCAAAGGTCAGAAGACTGGCTCATCCCTGGAAGAGCAAGCTCTTTTGCTTTTGAAGCACAAAAAACATCTGAAAATGTGTATATAAATACAATCAGGAAATGACTTGGACATCGGCTAACACGATCGATGTTGAGAGTAATGACCATTTAACATGCGCTCCACACCCCACACCCTTTTATAAAAAGATGGAGCGATGACCTCAATGGCCTATACGCTCTCTATGTACTCGTGCTAAAGTACTATAAGACATCGGACGAAATCTTCATTTCGTATACTCACAGATGGAACCACAAAGAACACAAACTATCACCATTTTAGTAAGTAACAAAAATCGTGACAAAAAATAACCATCACCAAATATAGGACTAACCTATTTTGACGAGATTCTCTTTAATCACCGCTGGCGATGATAGGTACAGTACGGAAAGGCGGGGATTTCCCCACTAAACTGCACTGTGTGTGAGTCAACGGCCTTATGTACAATATTTACAAATATATAGTTTAACATTTATGCAAAATCGATAAGGCAAGCAGATTTGACGTGTCACGAAGGTAATGATCTGTAAAACTAGACTCAGTGCCATTGTGCTACTGACATAATGTCATCCAATGGCACTCCGTTAAACAGAGTTGTTTTCCCATGGTGGCTTTGTGGCAATGCTAGATGCATTCCACAATCCACCTAGAAATGGTATCTTTAGCTCTCTCATGGGGTTCAATGTAAGATAGCCATAAAGCACTAGGGTCTGTCCGCCATTCCTGCGTACGTTGTTTATAACGTGTTAATGCACAAACAGGACACCAAGCCTTTGAATTAAGATCAAACCTAGTCAAAGCGGGTAAAACCACAGGCTGACCAGGAAATTGTAGACTGGTTTTTCGCCATAAAGTTAACTCTAGGTAGAAGCCTAAGGCCTTCCCATGTAACCACAAAACGGTCTGGCTCTGCTGACAAAGCATGTATTTCACTTCTTCGTCTGGCTGAAGCTGCAGCAATCAGAAAAACTGTTTTAAGCGTCAACATTTTCATGGAAATGGAGCTTAGTGGTTCAAAGGGTTTATCTGCTAATACTTGAAGCACCAACGATAAACTCCAAGACGGAATCACTGGAGGATACCTTGGTCTTAGATCACCCATGCCTTTGATTAACGTATTTAGATTACATACTTCATCACTTCCCCTATTAGCCAAGCAAGGGATAACCGACATTAGAGCTGACTTGTAGCCAGTAATAGAGTTAGGCTTGAGGCTATAGGTATCAAAAAGGTTACAGAGGAAATCGGCGACTACCTGAATAGATGCATCCATTGGATTAATACATCTTTTTGAGCTCCATTCAGCAAATCTGTTGATTTTATAATTATATGCTCCGGCGGTTGACCCCTTCTGACTCTTGCCATAAACATGGCTCCTTGCTCAGAAAAGCCCTCCTTAACTGCTGATTCCTTGACAATATCCACGCAGTCAATTGGAACATTGACGGGTTGTTGTGCAAGGCCTTGCCCTGGAAGATTATGTCGTCCATCAGAGTCAGAGGAACAGGATTGCAGACGAGAAGGTCCAGCAGATCCGTAGACCATGATTGGCTTGGCCAATTTGACATTCCTGCTGTCTGATTTTCTGGATAACTTTTGTAATCAGGATTGCTGGCGGGAACGTGTATGTATACATTCCCTCCCAGCTGATAGCTAGCGCATCTATTGCAATAGCGCTCGGATCTGGAATTGGAGAGACGTACGTCGTCATCTTCGCATTCTTGTTCGTTGCGAATAAATCTATGTTGGGCTTGACCCAGTGGTTGAACAGACAGTCCGCCACGCATTTATTTAATTGCCATTCCGTGGGAAGAATGCTCATTCTTCGGCTCAATGAGTCTGCTAATAGATTTAGCCTTCCTGGAATATGAACTACTTTCAGGGAAATCCCATGATCTAGGCACCAGCAAAGTAGTTTCCATGTCATCATACAGAGACTGGGCGACTTCGTTCCGCCCTGGCGGTTTATGTAAGTCACTACTGTTGCATTGTCTGATCGAACCAGAACAATCTTGCCCCTGACCTTCTCTGGGAAGTGTTCCATGTCTAAGACTACTGCTCGCATTTCTAGCAGACTGATATGTTCTTTTGACTGATACAGATTCCAAAGCCCTTATACTTTGTCTTCTTCCAGGCAAGCTCCCCATCCCTCCATTGATGCATCTGTGTATATCGTTAACTGAGGGTGGGGAGGGGACGTCACCTCTGCCAGGAGATTCTCTCTTTTGATCCACCATTGAAGGTGGTGAATAAACGAAATCTAGGATTTCTTTTTTCACGAGAGAGTTGATACTTACCTCCCTAATACTTTTGATATTGCTAAATATCGGCTTTCACTCAATAAAACACTCAGATTAAAAACAGTTAGGTGCCCCTACTGGGCAGGGAGTCAGAGGTAGTCCGGCGGATGCTCGCCCCACCACCGCGCATGCGCCGACTACTACTTCCTCTGGCTCATTTATTGGCTAACACATGCAACTACCAAGAGCCTGAAGACCGAGCCTCTGTGGGGCGGAGAGGCCGGGTCAGTATCTAGGGAGGTAAGTATCAACTCTCTCGTGAAAAAAGAAATCCTAGATTTCGTTTATTTCACATCAAGAGTATACTTACCTCCCTAATACTTTTGATATTGCCAGAATTCGAAAGTGAATCTGGCGGGAGGGAGGCGAGGTCAAAAGACCAGCTCTTCCCTCTACGCTTTCAAGCGTTTAAGGCACTTATGACGTCTGAAACTGTGTGAAAACACAGTCAGGATTTGATAAACCATCGGATAACACAACCGATGCCTGAGAGATGACCGATTTGTCATATGCGCTCCCCCCCCCACCCTTGGGAGGAAGATTAAATGACCTCAATGTCCTACACGCTCTCTTCGTACTAGTGCTAAGTACTATAGGACAGAGACGAAAAGGCTCCATTTTCGTATACTCTCTCTAAAGAACCACAACCCACATAAACCATCACCATATTAATAACACTGGGTAACGTGACAATACAAAACAATGAACAACACATGAACAAGACTGACCTTGTTGTACTAGGAAGCTGTCATCATGAATCCAGTAGAGAAGGATGATACAGTCCCGACAAGTGGTTGTCACCGTCGCTGAATGGCGAAGTATATAAGCAATGCGGAAGCACTCTTCACAAACATAAAGCGGTTATTGTTTCAAAATCGACAAGGCGAGAGGGTTAGAGGTGTCACGGAGGTAATGGTCTGTAAAACTTGACTCACAGTGCCACTGAGCCACTGACATAATATCATCCACAGGGACCCCACTAAACAGGGCAGTGGATGCCACGACACCGCGGACACTGTGAGCCTTGGCCACGTCAACCTGTCGCCCGGTGGCGGATTTGTGACAAAATTGAATACATTCCACAATCCACCTAGAAATGGTGTCCTTAGACGCCCTACCATGGGGTTCAATATATGACAACCATAACGCTGACTGGTCGGTACGCCACTCCGAAGTACGCTGTTTGTACCGGAGCAGCGCCCGTACGGGGCACCATACTTTAGAATTAGGATCATATCTAGTTAAAGATGGCAAAAAAATAGGCTGACCTGGATATTTCAATGACTGATTTTTAGACAAGAAATTAATCCTAGGTAGAAGCTTAAGGCCTTCCCCTGTAACCACAAAACGGTCAACCTCGGCTGATAAGGCGTGAATTTCACTCCTACGCCTCGCCGAGGCCGCAGCAATTAAAAATACAGTTTTAAGAGTTAACATTTTCATAGAAATGGAACTAAGTGGTTCAAAAGGCTTATCACCTAGTACCTGGAGCACCAGTGATAAACTCCAAGACGGAATCAGTGGAGGATTCCTTGGTCTTAGATTGCCCATGCCTTTAATTAATACATTTAATGTACTTACTTCATCACTCCCCCTATTAGCCAAGCAAGGAATAACAGTCATTAAAGCTGACTTATAACCAGCAATAGAGTTAGGCTTGAGGCTATAGGCATCATATAGGTGACAGAGGAAATCAGCCACTACCTGAATAGATGATTCCATTGGATCAATACATCTTTTTGAGCACCACTCTGCAAATCTGTTGATTTTATAATTATATGCTCTGGAGGTTGACCCCCTCCTGGCTTTGGCCATAAACATGGCCGCTTGCTCAGAAAAACCCTCCTTAATTCTAGATTCCTTGACAACATCCACGCAGTCAATCGGAACATTGACGGATTGTCGTGAAGGGCCTTGCCCTGGAAGATAAGGTTGTCCATCAGAGGCAGCGGAACCGGATTGCAGACCAGAAGGTCCAGCAGATCCGTATACCACGATCGGCTTGGCCAATCCGGGGCGATCAGAAGCACTTGGCACTCCTGCTGCCTGATTTTCTGAAGCACCTTTGGAATCAGGATTGCTGGGGGGAATGCGTATGCATACATTCCCTCCCAGCTGATAGCTAACGCATCTGTTGCGAAAGCGCTTGGGTCTGGAATCGGAGAGACGTACGTCGTCATCTTCGCATTCTTCCTCATTGCGAACAAATCTATGTTGGGTTTCCCCCAATGGTCGAACAGACGATCCGCCACACATTGATTTAGTTGCCATTCCGTGGGTAAAACACTCATCCTTCGGCTCAATGAGTCTGCTAGCAGATTTAACCTCCCCGGAATATGAACTGCTTTCAAGGTGATCCCATGATCCAGGCACCAACAAAGCAGTTTCCATGTCATCATACAGAGACTGGGCGACTTCGTTCCGCCCTGGCGGTTTATGTAAGTCACTACTGTCGAGTTGTCTGAACGAATGAGAACAATCTTGCCCTGAACATTCCTTAAGAAATGTTCCAGGCCCAGGACTACTGCTCTTAGCTCTAGTAGATTGATATGTTCCTTGGACTGATCCAGATCCCAAAGCCCTGATACTGTGGACTCTTCCAGACAAGCTCCCCACCCCTCCATCGATGCATCTGTATACACAGTCACCTGAGGGTGGGGAGGGGTTAGCAAAACCCCCGGCAAGAGATTCTCTGTATTCAACCACCATTGCAGGTGGTGAATCAGAGGCGCCAACACCGACACGTTCGAGTCCAGCGAACCTGAACTCTGGGTCCACTGTGTCATGAGAAACAACTGGATCGGGCGCCTGCGCAAGGCGGCCTGCGGAATGACTGGTTCCAAAGAAACCATCAAGCCCAGCATTCTCAAGTAAACCCGTGCCAGGACATGACGACTGTCGCACACCGACTGAATTACCGAGATGAGTACTTGAACCCTCTCCTGAGTGGGGTACACATACCCCGTCTCCAGATCGAAGAACATGCCCAGGTAAACAAACTTCTGGGATGGAGTTAGCTCTGATTTCGGGAAATTGATCACCCAGCCCAAGTCCGAGAGAGTTTTCAAAACAATCTCCAGATTGGCTGACAACGATTCCCGGGTGTGTGCTTTCAACAGCCAGTCGTCTATGTACGTGTGGACTGCTATGCTTCTCCTGCGGAGGTATGCAGTGATCGCGAGAACCACACGGGTGAAGACCCGAGGAGCCGTGGAAATCCCGAAGGGTAACACCCTGAATTCCCACCGCCGGCCCTGAAATGCAAATCTCAGGAAGCGACGGAAACTCCTCTCTATGGGAATGTGGAAATAAGCATCCTTCAAATCTATCGACGCTGTCCACATTCCTCGCTCTAACCCCGCCAACACCGAGCGCACAGTCTCCATCTTGAAACTGGGTGTCTCGATGAACTTGTTCAACGGCTTGAGGTTGAGAATCGGCCTCCACCCTCCGGTGTTTTTTGTTACCAAGAACAGGGTTGAATAGAAGCCCGGGCACCTCTGTGCCGGCTGAATGGCTTCTTTTAGTATGAGGGAATTTATTTCCTCCTCTATACACAACCTCTGATCCGGATCCCGTGGAATGGGAGTCCAGATCGGCGCGAGAGACAGTCGCGATGGCGGGCCTGTCACCCAGTCGGGACGATACCCGACCGAAAGCCATCGCAAGACTAAACGGTCCTGAGTCAACCGCTTCCACTCTGGCAAGTGGGCGGCCAAACGGCCGCCCACCGGTCCACCTAGGGATAGAGGTGGACATAAGGAGGGCCAGAGTGGCACTGTTCTCTCGGCCTGAAACACCGGAGTGGTTCCCACCGCGGTAACCAGGCCATCAGGCCCGATTACCGCGACCAGATCCCCGCGCGCCCCGCCCAGCGCCGCGCGCACCACGGTGCGCGGGCGGCTGTCTGGCTGGGTGCGGCTGGGGAGCCTGCGCCCCCCTCGCTGCTGGCCGAATCGCCCGTGGCCTAGGCCTACGTTGCGACGGTGGCTGGCCTCTGACCTGGCCAGCACCACCTCGAGCCTGCAGAGGACGATACGCAGGGGGTGCCGCGCGAACACGCTCCCGCCGGAGCACCTCAAATTGTTCCCGCAGCGCCCTCTGGTTATTAACCAGAGTGACCGTCTCCTGGAGGTGCCTGCATCCCTCACCTCCAAAGAGACCAGGACCTGTCATAGGCGTCCGCAGCAGCCTATTATACAGGTCCTGGGACGGGCACAGATTGTCAAGCGCAAACGTGCGCCTCGCCCGGACACTTCTGGTTACCGCCCGCGTCAAACAGTCCAAAGCCAGGTTGATACCATCCTGAATGGCTCTCTGGACTGTTACCGGGCTTGGTTGGCGTGATGCGGAAGCCGCTACCACCCCCTGTAGCAGCTGGGAGACGTGGGACAGAGCGGCAATCGACGCCCTCCCACTCTCCTCCGCATCCCGCAGCGCGGCATTCGCCGAACGCAACGCGTTCGAGCACAAGACTCCCGTGTCAGAACGGGAGCCCGGCCGCGCATCTTCGCCCAAAGCCGCGCGATCATCAACGCTTGGCTTCGGCACCACACCGTACCGCTGGTAATCCAGGGGCACGATGCGGCACCGCTTCGCCACCTCGCGAGGGGCCTTCGCGAGACGTCCATTCACCTTAATGGACGCCTCTGCCGCCTCGAACATGTCCACGACATGCTCAGCAAGCGGCAGAGATGGCATAGCGGTAGCCGCCGGCCTACCAGCTAACCACGGCCTATGGTCACGCTGGCTAGCCGGCAGCTCCACGGGTAGATCGGGCCGAACACTTACCAGCCACTGGCAAGCGTCCGACCAATCCTCCTCCGTGGCTAACTGCGAGCGCTCTACTAGACGAGGGCCTTCGTCTTCCTCCAGAGCACTCGCAGTTGATGTCGACGGCGGGTAAGCTGATACCCCTGGCAAGCCTGGAAAAGCATGCGGGCCCGAGAGAGCAGGCATGCTAAATTCCGCGGCTTGACCAGGAGCAGGCGCCGTGGCAGAGCGTGGGGTAAACACCGCTCTACCACGGGTCTGACCAGCACCAGCAATACCATCGGCAAGCCGAGGTATGCGGTATCCGTGGTCAACAGCACCGCCCGGGGACACCCTCTGGACCGTGAAATCTACTCCTGCGTGAGTAGAACCATGGAACACGTCGCCTGCATTCCCCGCGAGGGGTGCACAGACGTCGTATTCCATGGCCACGTCCTCAGAAGGCGACCCCAGCAGGAGATCCTCTTCTTCCTGGCCAGAAAGATTAGACTCCGGGTCAGCAAAGAGAGCTAACCCGGACTGGCCAGGAAAGGTGCCATAGGAGGCTTTGACACCTTCGGCGCGCGGATACCCGGGGTCTGATGAGCAGACCGCGGGTCCCAGCAACAACCGTTGTCCACGGCCCCTCGGCGCGGCGCCATGCCTGCTGCCAGGGCCTTGGACTGCCCCCAACAAAGGGGCCACCTCTGAATCCACAACCGGACCGGACCTAAAGAGACCGGATTCAGAGGCGGGGATCACCTGCTCGTAAGCAGATGCCGAGGACAACAAAGGAGCTGGCCCAGGGAGCATGCCACGAAGCAACTCTGGGACCAGATCCTTTATTGTCCTCTGCATCTCTTGCAACATTTCGGACCTGAAGGCCTCCATATCCACCGCGGATGAGGCCTTCTTCTTACCCTTCTTACAAACTTTCTCCTTCTTCTTCCTCTCTTCCTCCATCACCTTCTCCCTTGCCTGCAATGCGAGAAAATCAGACATTAATTCGCCCCCCCACTGCTTACATACGTCGCACTTCAGCAACGGTCCACAGGGACTGCAGCTGAAGCACAAGTGCGGAACGAAGCGGCTTTTAAGAAACCTCCCGCAGGACGGGCAACCAGGTCTCTGAAACAGGACAAAGGACAGGGACAATGAGCAAGATAGTTAAGGTTAGCGAACTCAAAACCAACTAAAAAGAGAGGGACAGGATCATCAAGATCGGAAATCAAGAAGAACCAGCCATGGACAAAACGTTAATTGTTAATAAAAGGCCAAGGCCGATTATGACGTCATCACTCTCGTGACCAAATTAATCGATCCGCAACAAGCACCAAGTGCAAGAACGAATTGTATAAGTAACCGGAACATTTCCGTTGAATTGGCATTTCGAGTACACAACAATCAGATATACAGAGATAACTCCTTCCAATTCTAGCATTGGCAAAAAAGGAAATTATCTCCCCTTTTGTTTATCAATAATTAGATACCTGACCCTTGTATAGACAAACCATCCAACGTGATGAACCGGAGAACTCCACCATAGTACGCCTCTACATTCTCTCCACCTAAGGGGAAGGAATTGGAGCAAGAGGGCAAAGTGAGAAGACCTTTATAACAGGCCTCCAACTCACTGAACATAGATTTTTTGGTTAGATAACCTAACAGTATTAGTAGGAAATGGAACCGTGGTGGAGAGAAAACATATCCTCTTGTGCCGAGAAGTCCATCAAAGCGTCTATGCGATACCTGTGGACAAAACACAAAGAGAAATGAGACATATGAAGCACCATGTTGTAAAAAACCAACATAATCAGGCGCTAATCACGGTAAGCGCGAGTCCCGGAAATACATTAAACCGGGACAAAACACGCTAGCATATCAAAGAATTCACCTGATAAAGAGATCCCGCTCCTTCTAAAGGCGAATCCTCCCTTTCCGACATGCTTCCACCGTACAAGAATCGTCAAATGTGAGTAAAAAACAAGGTAACGCGCAGAAAAGTATAGAGAACACAAAACCGCATGTAACCCTTTGCCAATAAATGAGCAAAGAGGAAGTAGTAGTCGGCGCATGCGCGGTGGTGGGGCGAGCATCCGCCGGACTACCTCTGACTCCCTGCCCAGTAGGGGCACCTAACTGTTTTTAATCTGAGTGTTTTATTGAGTGAAAGCCGATATTTAGCAATATCAAAAGTATTAGGGAGGTAAGTATACTCTTGATGTGAAATAAGAGGTTCCGACACTGACATCTTTGAGTCCAGGAATCCCGTACTCTGGGTCCACTGTGTCATGTGAAATAACTGGATAGGCCGCTGGCGTAAGGCTGCCTATGGAATGACTGGTTCCGAAGAACCCATCAACCCCAGCATTCTCAAGTAGACCTGTGCTAGGACATGACGACTGTTGCACACTGACTGTATGACTGATATGAGTACTTCACCTCTCTCCTGTGAAGTGTAAACATACCCTATCTCTAGATTGAAGAACATGCCCAGGTAAACAAGCTTCTGGGATGGTTTCAGCTCTGATTTTGGAAAGTTGATTATCCAGCCTAGATCTGTAAGAGTTTTCAAAACTATCTCCAGATTTGCTGATAGACTTTCTTAATTGTGTGCTTTTAACAACAGCCAGTCATCTATGTACATGTGGACTGCTATGTGTCTCCTGCGGAGGTATGACATCATAGCTTGGACCACTCGAGTGAAGACCCGAGGAGCTGTCGATATACCAAATGGGAGAACCCTGAATTGCTGGAGGAGCCTGCGCAACAACCCCCTCACCCCCCAACCCCCCCCCCCCCCCCCACCCACCCACCTGGCTTACGCTGGCATTGCCGTGGCCGATGCTGCGTAGGTGGTTGGCCTCTGTTGGGCCAGCACCACCTCTAGCCTGCTGGAGTGCCCTCTGGTTATTCACCAGGTTTACGGTTTGTTGGAGGTGCAGGCATCCTTCACTTCTAAACAACCCTGGACTTGACATCGGCGGGGCACACATTGTCAAGGGCAAATGTGCACCTCGCCTGTAAACTCCTGGTTACGGATCTCGTCATACAATCCAGAGCCAGGTTAATGCCATCCTGGAGGGCTCTCTGGACTGTAAGAGAGGTTTGGCGGGCCATGGATGCTGCTACTACCCCTGTAGCAGCTGGGAAACGTGAGTGAGAGCCGAGATGGCTCCTCTCGTACTTTCCTCCGTGTCCCGCAGCACGGAATTTCCGTTGTGCAAAGCGCTAGCCCACAAGAGTCCCGTGTCAGACCGGGACCCTGGCCGCGTGTCTTTGCCCAAAGCCGCACGGTCATCCGTGCAAGGCTTTGGGATGGCCGCCATACTTCTGATAGAGATCAGAATTGATACTGCAGCGCCGTGCCACCTCGTGGGGGGGGGGAGGGGGGTTGGGGCTTCACAAGGCATCCATTCGTCTGAATGGATGTCTCTGCCGCAGCGAACATATCCACGATATGCTCTGCATACATAAGATATGGCATGGTGCTCATCACCGGCTTCCCTCACAACCGCGGGCGCTGGTCCCGCTGGGAAGCCGGTGGATCCACCTGGAGTTCCTGCTTGATGTTTGGGCCGGAATGGCTTGCGCTGTGGCTATTCCAGGAGCCTGATCTATGGCGTCATGGGGGGGGGGGGGCTACATGGATGATGTCATAGTCCAGGCCTTCCTCACGGTAACTCTCGGCAAGCCGAGGGATACGGTACGGACAGCCATTGGCTCCTAGCCGGCCTGACATTGAGCCGTGAAACCTACTCCCGAAGAAGTAGTTCCATGGAAAAGGTTACCCATGGGCCCCCTAGGGGTGTGTGGGGGGGGGTGTGTGTGTGTGTGGCAGAGATGGATTTCCATTTCTGTGGCCATCGGCTCATTGGTAGGCCATAACAATGTCCTTTTCTTCTTGTCCAGAAAGATTAGATGCCAAGCTTGAAAAGGAACCAAACACGGCCTGGGCATGAGGTGCTGATACCTTTAGCCTTAGGCTACTCTAGAACGTTCGATAAGCGAACGTCCGAGGCCATAGCTTTCGCTCCCGGGTCCAAGGGCGAGGCAAGCCTCAGCCCCGGACCAGTGGGATCCATCTCTGGGTCTACCACGAAAACTGGCTTCCTAAGAGAACCAGATCCAGAGACGGGAACACACTGTCCTGGAGCACATGAGGAAGACAATGACGAACTTGAACCGGGAAGCAAGCTGCGAAGCAACTCCGGGACAAGCTCTGTGATTGTCGGAAGGCCTCGATGTCTGGCATGGATGCCTTCCTTTTCTTACCACAGGACTCTTTGTCAAGTCGCCTTTTTTCATCTGTCACCCGGTCCTTTACCTGCTGATTTATAAAACCAGTCACAACCTCCACTGGCAATGACTCGCACACATGGCAATTTAGAAGGGGCCCACACGTACTGCACCTAGTGCAGTCATGAGGGAAATAGTGGGCCTTCACGAAACGGTGGCAGGAAGGGCATTTGTTTTCAATAGCCCTCTGAAAAGACACAAACGGAAAAAATTAGTTTTTAGTTATGACGAACCAAAAAACCAATTGCAGAAGGCTAATAAATTCTTTAAGGAAATCTTAGACCACTAGATGAAAACGATAAGCCAGGCCCATAGGAAAAACTATGGAACTGATAACGGTAAACAAATCCTAAAAACTATACGACAGCTGACTGACAAGTAAGCTGAGTTAGGGAAACCAATTTCGGCTTCAAAATCCATCAAATAAAAAAATTGAATAAAAAAAAAATTGAATATGGCAGCCAAACACGCTAAAATTTGATTGGTCCACGGCGGCCATGTTTTTTACCTATCAACATCCAATGAACAAACTTTAATGGTCCTTAGTCCATAATCATATCCCCAAAATTTCAGCCCGATTCGTTCAGCGGTTCTGCAGAAGTTGTTTTCACGAAAACTAGGTCATCTAAGATGACCGCCGAACCATTTGGCCAATCAAGTTCCTTCGAACAAACTTGGTTCAGCTCTTGCCCTATATCATATTTCATGAGTTTTGAATTGATCCACCAAGCGGTTTCGGAGATTTTTAGAGGTTTCTAAAAATCAACCAAAATCCAAGATGGCCACCGGCAAAATTGGCCAATCGACTTCCTTTGAACAAACTTAGATCTGTATGCCGTAAGGATGCTTCCTGCCAAATATGATTGAAATCGGCCCAGCAGCTCTTGAGAAGTCGTTTAAAGAAAAAGTTGACGGATGGACGGACACCGGACGGTCGCCACGGCATAAGCTCACTTTACCATTCTGGCCAGGTGAGCTAATAAAAGACGTGTATTCTCCACCCAAATATCGGGCTCACTTCTCTGAAGCTTAACCCACATTGTAAACTCTTGTGTAACAGGAAACATTGCTTTTCAGTCCTTTTGGAAAATTTGGATTCAAGGAGCTAAAATTTCCATGAAATTTAAGATGCACCTATACGATGCTACATGTGATTCAATAATACTATACAACCGTGATTACTGCTTGATAGGATTTTCAGCATTTAAAATTAAAGGGATGCTAATCTCATCTCAAATGTATTTTATTGATAGATTATGGTTTATTGATTCCATCTCATTCATATGGTCACATTGACTGATCTGTATAACAATTATCTGCTTTGTAGTATCGCGTAAATGTTGAACAGTGATCGCCACCATTTTGTCTCCTCAAGCAACAGCATGTGATGTCATGGAAGTGCCAATGCATTACATTCTTTATTTATGTAATACTCATCCCGTTGAATATTTTGAAACTAATTTGATTGGAAGTTGTTGGTGCTGCCTATATGGCAACAACTTCCCATCAGATTGCTTTTATACCACATTGACAAACTATAGCTGGCACCTCTATAACTGAGCGTATATACCGAGGCATACACTTAGGTTTTTCTGATTGGTTGAAAAGTAAATCATGACAGCCATCATGTACTGTAGAAATGTATCAACATTTAGCTACTAAAGCCTCAATATCTTTCATTGTCCGCATGATAAAAAGCTAAAATATCAGGGATGGATTATTGGTGGCAAATTCTATCACATTAATGGTTAGTATAAGATAAGGTAAGATTTACTTTAAACTTTCAATCTTTCCAGAAGTTTCATGACCTATGCAAACCCTGTTCCGCATTGACACCATCTAGGGATCAATATAGCCTAGAGACTTACTGTACTCTGCTCTCCACATCCAGGGCATCTGTCTCTGACACACGGCCCCAGGCCGGTTAAAGTCACATGCAGCACACGTCGCTTCATCTACTATGGCAGGCGGCTGCACCCATCATGTGCGTCAGCATGAAAAATATAAATATTCTAGATTAGGCAAAACTTGTATGTGAAATAAATAAATTAAACAAAATCAAGGATTTCTTTTTTCACGAGAGAGTTGATACTTACCTCCCTAATACTTTTGATATTGCTAAATATTGGCTTTCACTCAATAAACACTCAGATTAAAACAGCTAGGTGCCCCTACTGGGCAGGGAGTCAGAGCGTAGTCTGGCGGATGCCAGCCCCACCACCGCGCATGCGCAGACTAGCACTTCCTCTGACTAATTTATTGGCTGATACACATGCAACTATAAAGAGCCTGAAGACCGAGCCTCTGTGGGGTGGAGGCCGGGTCCGTATCTAGGGAGGTAAGTATCAACTCTCTCGTGAAAAAAGAAATCCTTGATTTCGTTTATTTCACATCAAGAGTATACTTACCTCCCTAATACTTTTGATATTGCCAGAATTCGACAGTGAATTCGGCGGGAGGGAGGCGAGGTCAAAAGACCAGCTCATCCCTATACGCTTTTCTGCGTTTAAGGCACTTAAACTTCTGAAACTGTATGAAAAAACAGTCAGGATTTGACTAACCATCGGATAACACCCCCGATGTATGAGAGATGACCGAATGTCATATGCGCTCCCCCCCCCCTCCTTCCTGGGAGGAAGAGTCGAATGACCTCAATGTCCTATACGCTCTCTACGTACAAGTGCCATGTACTACAGGACAGAGACGAAAAAACTCCATTTTCGTATACTCTCAACAATGAACCACATAAATACACAAAACCATCATCATATAAATAACGGGTAACGTGACAAGACAATCAACAATGGACAACACATACACAAGACTGACCTTGTTGAAATGGCTGCTGACATCCTCTTCCCATTGGTGAAGATCGATGCAGTCCCAAATTAGTGGTTGTTTCCATAAATTAATTGTGAAATATATAAGTAATGAGGAAAAAACCTCCTCAAAAAATATAAACCGATTTATTTTTTCAAAACCGACAAGGCGAGAGGATTAGAGGTGTCACGGAGATAATGGTCTGTAAAACTTGACTCACAGTGCCACTGAGCCACCGACATAATATCATCCACAGGGACCCCATTAAATAGGGCCGTGGATGTCACTACGCCGCGGACACTGTGAGCCTTGGCCACGTCAACCTGCTTCCCGGTAGCGGATTTATGGCAAAACTGAATGCATTCCACAATCCACCTGGAAATGGTGTCCTTAGAAGCCCTCCCATGGGGTTCAATATATGACAACCATAACGCTGACTGGTCGGTGCGCCATGCCGCCGTACGTTGTTTGTACCGGCGCAGCGCCCGGACGGGACACCATGCTTTAGAATTAGGATCATATCTAGTTAAAGCAGGCAAAATAATAGGTTGACCTGGATATTTCAACGACTGATTTTTAGCCAAGAAATTAATCCTAGGTAGCAGCTTAAGGCCTTCCCCTGAAACCACAAAACGGTCATCCTCGGCTGATAAGGCATGAATTTCACTCCTACGCCTAGCCGAGGCCGCAGCAATTAAAAACACAGTCTTCAGTGTTAATAGTTTCATAGAAATGGAACTAAGTGGTTCAAAAGGCTTATCACCTAGTACTTGAAGCACTAGCGATAAACTCCAAGACGGAATCACAGGTGGATTCCTTGGTCTTAGATTGCCCATGCCTTTAATTAATACATTCAATGTATTTACTTCATCACTTCCCCTCTTAGCCAAGCAAGGAATAACAGACATTAATGCTGACTTATAACCAGCAATAGAGTTAGGCTTGAGGCTATAGGCATCATAGAGGTGACAGAGGAAATCAGCTACTACTTGAATAGATGAATCCATTGGATCAATACATCTTTTTGAGCACCATTCTGCAAATCTGTTGATTTTATAATTATATGCTCTGGAGGTTGACCCCCTCCTGGCTTTGGCCATAAACATGGCTGCTTGCTCAGAAAAGCCCTCCTTAATTCTAGATTCCTTGACAACATCCACGCAGTCAATCTGAACATTGACGGATTGTTGTGAAGGGCCTTGCCCTGGAAGATAATATCGTCCATCAGAGGCAGAGGAACCGGATTGCAGACCAGAAGGTCCAGCAGATCCGTATACCATGATCGGCTTGGCCAATCCGGGGCGATCAGAAGCACTTGGCATTCCTCTTGTCTGATTTTCTGAAGAATTTTTGGAATCAGGATTGCTGGAGGGAATGCGTATGCATACATTCTCCCCCAGCTGATAGCTAACGCATCTGTTGCGAAAGCGCTTGGATCCGGAATCGGAGAGACGTACGTCGTCATCTTCGCATTCTCCTTCGTTGCGAACAAATCGATGTTGGGTTTCCCCCAATGGTCGAACAGACGATCCGCCACACATTGATTTAGTTGCCATTCCGTGGGTAAAACACTCATCCTTCGGCTCAATGAGTCTGCTAGCAGGTTTAACCTTCCCGGAATATGAACTGCTTTCAAGGTAATCTGGTGATCCAGACACCAACAAAGCAGTTTCCATGTCATCATACAGAGACTGGGCGACTTCGTTCCGCCCTGGCGGTTTATGTAAGTCACAACTGTTGAGTTGTCTGAACGAATAAGAACAATCTTGCCCTGAACTTTCTGTAAGAAATGTTCCAGGCCCAGGACTACTGCTCTTAGCTCCAGTAGATTTATATGTTCCTTTGACTGTTCCAGATTCCAAAGCCCTGATATCGTGGATTCTTCCAGGCAAGCTCCCCAGCCCTCCATCGATGCATCTGTATACACAGTCACCTGAGGGTGGGGAGGGGTTAGCAAAACCCCCGGCAAGAGATTCTCTGTATTCAACCACCATTGCAGGTGGTGAATCAGAGGCGCCAACACTGACACATTCGAGTCCAGCGAACCTGTACTCTGGGTCCATTGTGTCATGAGAAACAACTGGATCGGCCGCCTGCGTAAGGCGGCCTGAGGAATGACTGGTTCCAACGAAACCATCAACCCCAGCATTCTCAAGTAAACCCGTGCCAGGACATGACGACTGTCGCACACTGACTGAATCAACGAGATGAGTTTTTGAACTCTCTCCTGAGTAGGATAAACATATCCTGTCTCTAGATCGAAGAACATCCCCAGGTAAACAAACTTCTGGGATGGAGTCAGCCCTGATTTTGGGAAATTGATCATCCAGCCCAAGTCTGTGAGAATTTTCAAAACAATCTCCAGATTGGCGGACAAACTTTCCCGGGTGTGCGCTTTCAACAGCCAGTCGTCTATGTACGTGTGGACTGCTATGCTTCTCCTGCGGAGGTATGCTGTGATCGCAAGAACCACACGGGTGAAAACCCGAGGAGCCGTGGAAATTCCGAAGGGCAACACCCTGAATTCCCACTGTCTGCCCTGGAATGCAAATCTCAGGAAGCGACAGAAACTCCCGTGGATGGGGATGTGGAAATAAGCGTCCTTCAAATCTATCGACGCCGTCCACATCCCCCTCTCCAACCCCGCCAACACCGAGCGCACCGTTTCCATCTTGAAACTGGGCGTCTCGATGAACTTGTTCAGTGGCTTGAGGTTGAGAATCGGTCTCCACCCTCCGGTGCGTTTTGTTACTAAGAACAGGGTTGAATAGAAGCCCGGACATCTTTGTGCCGGCTGAATAGCTCCTTTTTGTACGAGGGAATTTATCTCCTCCTCGATACACAACCTTTGCTCTGGATCTCTCGGAATGGGAGTCCAGACTGGCACCAGAGACAGTCGCGACGGCGGGCCTGTCACCCACTCTGGATGATACCCGACGGAAAGCCATCGCAAGACTAAACGGTCCTGAGTTAACCGTTCCCACTCTTGCATGTGGCCGGCTAGCCGGCCTCCCACCGGCCCACCTAGGGACCGCGGTGGACACGAGGCATGCAAGAGCGGCACTGTCTCCGTCGCCATACACACCGGAGTGGTTCTTACCGCGGTAAGCGTCCTGTCAGGACCGATAACCACGCCCAGATCCTCGCGCGCCCCGCACCGCGCGCACCTCGGTGCGCGGGCGGCTGCCTGGCTGACGGCGCCTGAGGAACCTGCGCCCCCCTCGCTGCTGGCCGAATCGCACGCGGCCGAGGCCGACGCTGCGACGGTGGCTGGCCACTGACCTGGCCAGCACCACCTCGAGCCTGCAGGGGACGACACGCCGGGGCCGCGGCGCGAGCGTTAGCACGACGCAGCACATCAAACTGCTCGCGCAGCGCCCTCTGGTTATTCACCAGGGTGACCGTCTCTTGGAGGTGGCGACATCCCTCACCTCCAAAAAGACCAGGGCCCGTCATAGGCGTACGCAGTAGCCTATTGTACAGGTCCTGAGACGGGCACAGATTGTCCAGGGCAAACGTGCGTCTTGCCCTGACACTCCTGGTCACCGCCCGAGTCATACAGTCCAGCGCCAGGTTAATACCATCCTGGATGGTTCGCTGGACAGTGACCGGACTTGGCTGGCGCGATGCGGATGCCGTTACTACCCCCTGTAACAGCTGGGAGACGTGGGACAGAGCGGCAATCGAAGCCCTCCCACTCTCCTCCGCATCACGCAACGCGGTATTCGCCGAACGCAACGCGTTCGCGCACAGGACACCCGTGTCAGAACGGGAGCCTGGCCGCGCATCCTCACCCAAAGCCGCGCGGTCATCCACGCTGGGCTTGGGCACCACACCGTACCGCTGGTAATCCAGGGGCACGATGCGACAACGCCTGGCCACCTCGCGAGGGGCCTTCGCGAGACGTCCACTCGACTTAATGGACGACTCCGCCGCCTTGAACATGTCAACGACATGCTCCGCCAGCGGCAGAGAAGGCATAGCGTTAGCAGTCGGTTTCCCAGCTAACCACGGCGTGTGAACACGCTGGCTAGCCGACTGCTCCACGGGCAGATCAGGCCTAACGCTCACCAACCACTGGCAAGCGTCATACCAATCCTCCTCCGTGGCTAACTGCGAGCGCTCTACAAGACGGGGTCCTTCGTCTTCCTCCTGAGCGCAAGCAGTAGAGCTTGACGGCGGGTATGCTGATACACCTGGCAAGCCAGGGAAAACACGCGGGCCTGACAGCACCGGCATGAGAATATCACTGGTTTGACCAGGAGCAGGCACCGTGGCAGAGCGCGGGGTATATATAGTCTCACCACAGGCCCGGCCAGCACCAGCAACACCCTCGGCAAGCCGAGGTATGCGGTACCGCTGGCCATCAGCAGCGCCCTGGGCCACCACCTGAGCCGCGGACTTTACTCCAGGGTGAGTAAAACCGTGGAATAAGGCGCCTGTATTCCCCGCGAGGGGTGCACAAACGTCTTCATCCATGTCCACGTCGTCAGACGGCGACCCTAGCAGGTAATCCTCATTACCCTGGTCAGAAAGATTAGACCCCGGGTCAGCAAAGAGAGCTAACCCGGGCTGACCAGGAACGGTGCCATAGGAGGTACTGGCCACCGCGGCGTGCGGATACCCCTGGACTGATAAGCAGCCCGCGGGTTCCAGCGACAACCGTCCACGGTCCCCTATCGGCGCGGCAATAAGCCTGCTGCCAGGGCCGTGGAACGCCCCCTCTAATGGGGCCACCTCTGAATCGTCGAACAACGGAAGCGGACTAAGGAAAATCGATCCAGAGGCGGGGATTACCTGCTCCGAAGCCGATGATGAGGACAGTAAAGGATTTGGTCCAGGAAGCATGCCACGAAGCAACCCTGGAACCAAATCCTTTACTGCCCTCTTCATCTCTCCCAACATCTCGGTCCGGAAGGCCTCCATATCCACCGCGGACGAGACCTTCCCCTTACCCTTCCTACTTACAACCTCTCGTTTCCGCTTCTTCTTCTCCTCCTCTACCACCTTGTCCGTCGCCTGTAAGCAGCACACGAATTCGGACATTAACTCGCCCCCCCCCCCCAGTGCTTACATATGTCACAATTAACCAATGGACCACAAGGGCTACATTGATAGCACAGATGCGGCCAGAACTTTTCAAGAAGAAAACGACCACAGGACGCGCAACCCGGTCCCTGAAACAGGGCAAAGGACAAGGAGTATGAGCAACTAGTTAAGCTTAGAAACTCAATCCAACTCAAAGAGAAGGAAAATGATCATAAAAATCAATATACATCAGAAACCAGCATAGCGCTCAAATTGCTGATAAATACATAGCCAGGCTGATTATGACGTCATTAATCCCGTGACAGGAAAAAAAATTCGATCCCAACAAAACATCCAAGTGCAAGGACGAATTGTATGCTGAATGGATAAGTCGACTACACAACCATCAGATACATATAGATAACTCTTCTGGCAAAAATGTTAATTATCTCCCTTTGTTTGTTTACAATAATTAACATCACCACATTATCAATAACTAGATACCTGACACTTTGTATAGACAAACCATCCAACGTGACGAACCGGAGAACTCCACCATCTGCACGCCTCTTAACTCTCTCCACCTCATGGGGAAGGAATTGGATCAAGAGGGCAAAGTGAGAAGACCTTTATACTAGGCCTCCAACTCACTGGACATAATTTTTCATTTGGTTAGATAACCTAACAGTGTTAGTAGGAAATGGAACCATGGTGGAGAGAAAACTAACTCTCTGCTACTGTGAAGTCACCACCTAGCGTCATACAGACCTGTGGACATAAACAGAAAGAGAAATTAGTCCTAGGTAGCACCGAGTTGACATAAACCAACTAACCAAGGCGCTTATCACGGTAAACGCGAGTCCCGGAAACACAATACACCGGGAAGAAAACTCGCTAATTTTACTAGAAGTCACCTGATTTAAAGGTCCTAAGTCCTTCCGTGGCGAAGTGTATCCTCCCGCCATCCAAATCAGACACTAACACTCCAAAATAACACTAATAAAACAGTTTAAGAGTAGAAAAGCTTATGACTGAAAAAGACATGTGTGTTCTCTTTGCCAATAATCTAGCAAAGAGGAAGTGCTAGTCTGCGCATGCGCGGTGGTGGGGCTGGCATCCGCCAGACTACGCTCTGACTCCCTGCCCAGTAGGGGCACCTAACTGTTTTAAATCTGAGTGTTTATTGAGTGAAAGCCAATATTTAGCAATATCAAAAGTATTAGGGAGGTAAGTATACTCTTGAAGTGAAATTAGGATCATATCTAGTTAAAGCAGGCAAAATAATAGGTTGACCTGGATATTTCAACGACTGATTTTTAGCCAAGAAATTAATCCTAGGTAGCAGCTTAAGGCCTTCCCCTGAAACCACAAAACGGTCATCCTCGGCTGATAAGGCATGAATCTCACTCCTACGCCTAGCCGAGGCCGCAGCAATTAAAAACACAGTCTTCAGTGTTAATAGTTTCATAGAAATGGAACTAAGTGGTTCAAACGGCTTATCACCTAGTACTTGAAGCACTAGCGATAAACTCCAAGACGGAATCACCGGTGGATTCCTTGGTCTTAGATTGCCCATGCCTTTAATTAATACATTTAATGTATTCACTTCATCACTTCCCCTCTTAGCCAAGCAAGGAATAACAGACATTAAAGCTGACTTATAACCAGCAATAGAGTTAGGCTTGAGGCTATAGGCATCATAAAGGTGACAGAGGAAATCAGCTACTATCTGAATAGATGCATCCATTGGATCAATACATCTTTTTGAGCACCATTCTGCAAATCTGTTGATTTTATAATTATATGCTCTGGAGGTTGACCCCCTCCTGGCTTTGGCCATAAACATGGCTGCTTGCTCAGAAAAGCCCTCCTTAATTCTAGATTCCTTGACAACATCCACGCAGTCAATCTGAACATTGACGGATTGTTGTGAAGGGCCTTGCCCTGGAAGATAATATCGTCCATCAGAGGCAGAGGAACCGGATTGCAGACCAGAAGGTCCAGCAGATCCGTATACCATGATCGGCTTGGCCAATCCGGGGCGATCAGAAGCACTTGGCATTCCTCTTGTCTGATTTTCTGAAGAATTTTTGGAATCAGGATTGCTGGAGGGAATGCGTATGCATACATTCTCCCCCAGCTGATAGCTAACGCATCTGTTGCGAAAGCGCTTGGATCCGGAATCGGAGAGACGTACGTCGTCATCTTCGCATTCTTCTTCGTTGCGAACAAATCGATGTTGGGTTTCCCCCAATGGTCGAACAGACGATCCGCCACACATTGATTTAGTTGCCATTCCGTGGGTAAAACACTCATCCTTCGGCTCAATGAGTCTGCTAGCAGGTTTAACCTTCCCGGAATATGAACTGCTTTCAAGGTAATCTGGTGATCCAGACACCAACAAAGCAGTTTCCATGTCATCATACAGAGACTGGGCGACTTCGTTCCGCCCTGGCGGTTTATGTAAGTCACAACTGTTGAGTTGTCTGAACGAATAAGAACAATCTTGCCCTGAACTTTCTGTAAGAAATGTTCCAGGCCCAGGACTACTGCTCTTAGCTCCAGTAGATTTATATGTTCCTTTGACTGTTCCAGATTCCAAAGCCCTGATATCGTGGACTCTTCCAGGCAAGCTCCCCAGCCCTCCATCGATGCATCTGTATACACAGTCACCTGAGGGTGGGGAGAGGTTAGCATAACCCCCACCAAGAGATTCTCTGTGTCCAACCACCATTGCAGGTGATGAATCAGAGGCGCCAACACTGACACATTCGAGTCCAGCGAACCTGTACTCTGGGTCCATTGTGTCATGAGAAATAACTGGATCGGCCGCCTGCGTAAGGCGGCCTGAGGAATGACTGGTTCCAATGAAACCATCAACCCCAGCATTCTCAAGTAAACCCGTGCCAGGACATGACGACTGTCGCACACTGACTGAATTAATGAGATGAGTTTCTGAACTCTCTCCTGAGTATGATAAACATATCCTGTCTCTAGCTCGAAGAACATCCCCAGGTAAACAAACTTCTGGGATGGAGTCAGCTCTGATTTTGGGAAATTGATCATCCAGCCTAAGTCTGTGAGAGTTTTCAAAACAATCTCCAGACTGGCCGACAAACTTTCCCGGGTGTGCGCTTTCAACAGCCAGTCGTCTATGTACGTGTGGACTGCTATGCTTCTCCTGCGGAGGTATGCGGTGATCGCAAGAACCACACGGGTGAAAACCCGAGGAGCCGTGGAAATTCCGAAGGGTAGCACCCTGAATTCCCACTGTCTGCCCTGGAATGCAAATCTCAGGAAGCGACGGAAACTCCTGTGTATGGGGATGTGGAAATAAGCGTCCTTCAAATCTATCGACGCTGTCCACATTCCCCTCTCTAACCCCGCCAACACCGAGCGCACAGTCTCCATCTTGAAACTGGGCGTCTCTATGAACTTGTTCAATGGCTTGAGGTTGAGAATTGGTCTCCACCCTCCGGTGTTCTTTGTTACTAAGAACAGGGTTGAATAGAAGCCCGGACACCTCTGTGCCGGCTGAATAGCTCCTTTTTGTATGAGGGAATTTATTTCCTCCTCGATACACAACCTTTGATCTGGATCTCTCGGATTTGGAGTCCAGATCGGCACTAGAGACAGTCGCGATGGCGGGCCTGTCATCCAATCGGGATGATACCCGACTGAAAGCCATCGCAAGACTAAACGGTCCTGAGTTAACCGTTCCCACTCTTGCATGTGGTCGGCTAATCGGCCTCCCATCGGTCCACCTAGGGATAGAGGTGGACATAAGGAGTGCAAGAGCGGCACTGTCTCCTTTGCCAGAAACACCGGCGCGGTTCTCACCGCGGTAACCGTCCCATCAGGAACGATTACCCCGCCCAGATCCTCGCGCGCCACGACCAGCACCGCGCGCACCTCGGTGCGCGGGCGGCTGCCTGGCTGACTGCGCCTGAGGAGCCTGCGCCCCCCTCGCTGCTGGCCGAATCGCACGCGGCCGAGGCCGGCGCTGCGATGGTGGTTGGCCTCTGACCTGGCCACTACCACCTCGAGCCTGCAGGGGACGATACGCAGGGGGTGCGGCGCGAGCGTTGGCACGACGAAGCACCTCAAACTGTTCGCGCAGCGCCCTCTGGTTATTTACCAGAGTAACCGTCTCCTGGAGGTGTCTACATCCCTCACCTCCAAAGAGACCAGGACCTGTCATAGGCGTACGTAGTAGCCTATTGTAGAGGTCCTGGGACGGGCACAGATTATCCAAGGCAAAAGTGCGCCTTGCCCGGACACTCCTGGTCACCGCCCGCGTCATACAGTCCAGAGCCAGGTTGATACCATCCTGGATGGCTCGCTGGACTGTGACCGGACATGGCTGGCGTGATGCGGATGCTGTTACTACCCCTTGTAACAGCTGGGAGACGTGGGACAGAGCGGCAATCGAAGCCCTCCCACTCTCCTCCGCATCACGCAACGCGGTATTTGCCGAACGCAACGCGTTCGAACACAAGACTCCCGTGTCAGAACGGGAGCCTGGCCGCGCATCCTCACCCAAAGCTGCGCGGTCATCCACGCTCGGCTTTGGTACCACACCATACCGCTGGTAGTCCAGGGGCACGATGCGGCAACGCCTGGCCACCTCGCGCGGGGCCTTAGCGAGACGTCCACTCGCCTTAATGGACGTCTCCGCCGCCTCGAACATGTCAGCGACATGCTCTGCCAGCGGCAGAGAAGGCATAGCGTTAGCAGTAGGCTTACCAGCTAACCACGGCCTGTGTTCACGCTGGCTAGCCGACTGCTCCACGGGCAGATCTGGTCTAACACTCACCAACCACTGGCAAGCGTCAGACCAATCCTCCTCCGTGGCTAGTTGCGAGCGCTCTACAAGACGGGGGCCTTCGTCTTCCTCCTGAGCACAAGCAACAGAGCTTGACGGCGGATACGCTGATATCCCTGGCAAGCCAGGGAGAGCATGCGGGCCTGATAATACCGGCATGCTAATCTCACTGGCTTGACCAGGAGCAGGCGCCGTGGTAGAGCGCGGGGCATATACCGCCCCACCACGGCCCCGGCCAGCACCAGCTACACTCTCGGCAAGCCGAGGTATGCGGTACCCCACCACGGCCCCGGCCAGCACCAGCTACACTCTCGGCAAGCCGAGGTATGCGGTACCGCTGGCCTTCAGCGCCCAGGGCCACAGTCTGAACCGTGGATTCTACCCCTGGGAGAGTAGAACCGTGGAAAAAGGCGCCTGTATTCCCCGCGAGGGGTGCACAAACATCATATTCCATGGCCACGTCTTCAGACGGCGACCCCAACAGGTAATCATCATCCTCCTGGCCAGAAAGATTAGACTCCGGGTCAGCAAAGAGAGCTAACCCGGACTGGCCAGGGAAGGCGCCATACGAGGTACTGGCAGCCGCGGTGTGCGGATACCCCTGGACTGATGAGCAGCCCGCGGGTTCCAGCGACGACCGTCCACGGTCCCTATTGGGCGCGGCAATAAGCCTGCTGCCAGGGCCGTGGAACACCCCCTCTAATGGGGCCACCTCTGAATCTTCAAACAACGGAAGCGTACTAAGGAACGTTGATTCAGAGGTGGGGATTACCTGCTCCGAAGCAGATGATGAGGCCAACAAAGGATTTGGTCCAGGAAGCATGCCACGAAGCAACTCTGGAACCAAATCCTTGATTGTCCTCCTCATCTCTCCCAACATCTCGGTCCGGAAGGCCTCCATGTCCACCGCGGACGAGGCCTTCCTCTTACCCTTCTTACTTACGACCTCTTTTTTCAGCTTCTTTTTCTCCTCCTCCAACTTGTCCTTCGCCTGCAAGCACAAGAATTCGGACATTAGCTCGCCCCCCCAGTGCTTACATATCTCGCAATTAAGCAAGGGACCACAGGGGCTACACTGAAAACATAGATGAGGGCCAAACTTGTCCCTCAAAAATCGTCCACAGGACGCACAACCAGGTCTCTGAAAAAGGCCAAAGGACGAGGAGTATGAGCAAACTAGTTAAGCTTAGAAACTCACCAACTCAAGAGAAGGAAATGATCATAAAGATCATAATTTTTATCAGAAACCAGCTTCGGACAACTTTAATTGTAAATAAAGAGCAAAGCTGATTATGACGTCATTAATCCTATGACAGGACAAAATCGATCCCAACAAACATCCCAGTGCAAGGACGAATTGTATCTCTAACCAGAACATGTGCAGAATGGACATTTCGACTACACAAGCATCAGATAAATACTGATAACAATGGCAAATAGTGTTAATTATCTCCCTTTCTCATATCAATAATTAATACCTGACACCTTGTCTAGACAAACCATCCAACCTGATGAACTGGAGAACTCCACCACTGAACGCCTCTTAACTCTCTCCACCTCAAGGGGAAGGAATTGGATCAAGAGGGCAAAGTGAGAAGACCTTTATAATAGGCCTCCAACTCACTGGGCATAGAATTTTTGGTTAGATAACCTAACAGTATTAGTAGGAAATGGAACCATGGTGGAGAGACACAAACCCTCTGCTGATGTCATGTCCTTATTTCTCCTTCACACAGACCTGTGGACATAAACACAAAGAGAGATTAGTCTTGTATAGCACCTAGTTGAAAAAACCCAACTAATTAAGGCGCTTATCACGTTTAGCGAGAGTCCCGGAAACACATTACAACGGGACAAAACTCGCTAATTTTACTAGAAGTCACCTGATTTAAAGGTCCAAGGCCCTCCTGTGGTGAAGTCACTCTCTCAGCCATCTTTGTCAGCGGTAAACTTCTATCTAATAGTCTTAAAAAGCTTTGAAAAGAGTATAGAAAGATTCTATCATGAAAGCATGTGTTGTCTCTCAGCCAATAAATTAGCAAAGAGGAAGTGCTAGTCTGCGCATGCGCGGTGGTGGGGCTGGCATCCGCCAGACTACGCTCTGACTCCCTGCCCAGTAGGGGCACCTAGCTGTTTTAATCTGAGTGTTTATTGAGTGAAAGCCAATATTTAGCAATATCAAAAGTATTAGGGAGGTAAGTATACTCTTGATGTGAAACCATACATCCATCAAACACATACATGTAGGCAATCAATTTTGCATTTTGTCATTAAAACCAAATAAATGGGAGGAAAATTTGCAGTTAGAACCATAGTTATGACATTTAGCCAAATATTTGACAACAGATATTTTTCACTCACCCTTTAAGGGCAAATCTGCTAGTTTAACCCTTGAATTCCCAGAATCTCAATTTCAAGACAACTATACAGGAAAGCTGTTGGATATTTTGAAACTAATTGGACTGGAACATGTTGCTGCACAACAGCTCCCAGTCAAACTAGTTTCAAAATATTCAACAGATTCTTCTTCATATCCGGGAACAATTTGTTGTTTTTAGTCTGTGAGGAATAAAGCGTTAAAATGGTTAGCTTATGGCATCTATGCAAGATAAATTTATGATAGAAATTGTTATGAGCCTGTCAGGATTTTCAATGCACAAATAATAGTACTGAACAAGTTTAACCAGTCTTAGGCTAGTATTATTATAAGCCTGTGCAGATGACCTCACCTGAAGTCTGTTAGTGAGGATAATGTTTGGGTACATAGCACCCACATCCAGGTGATAGATAATCGGGTTTTCTAAGCGATTAGGTGTATCCCGCAGAGATGCAAGTTTCTCCTTTATCTCTTCACACACCTGCAAAACAAAGATTATCTTACAGAACACTAAAGATCTAACGGTGCCTATCGATGCATTTATGGCAGTTGCCTTTGTTTATACTGGTGTCCATCAGTTGGTGTGTATTTTTCATATCATTGTGGAGAGGACAGTAGATATCATCGCAAGTGTATGTGTGCATTTGTAAATTAATGGTCATATACAAAACTCGAAAGGTGATTTGAAGGCTACCTAACTGAAAAGCAAAAGGTTATAATGTCTGATGTTACCTCATCAAAGTTTGTGACCTTATCCAATGGAATCTTTTCTTCTTCCTCAATCGCATGTTTCATGGTGCGTTCAACTCTCTCCAGGAGATTCTGAAAGGCTGCTGGCACCTATAGACATAAAAACAACCCATGTTGATCCTGCAGGGCATTTAACCCTTTAATGGTCATTCGAAGTGGTTTTGAGGAATGTCCATTTGCAGGCCAAAAGAAAACAATTTTTGAAAATTTACCACTGAAATGCCTGGCTCGATAACCGAGCCAGTCATTGTAGTGGTAAATTTTCTAAAATAGTCCTCTCTTGGCCTGCAGATGGACATTTAGTAAGAAATTATTAGGATTTTCTTGACCAAATTTAACCAGTAAAGAGTTAAAAAAAACCCCGTAGCATTATGATATAAATGAAATGAACTATTGCATTACAGAACTTACCATTCTGAATCGACAGGGTATGTCTGCACGGAAGACACCAGACTCAATAGCTTCGACATGACCTCCGACATAAGTCTCTGTATCGAGATAATGACCATCGTCAGTGAGCTTGTTAAGGATCTGCTCTTGCTTGTTAGGGTAGATGATATTTGCATGGTAAGCTTGTACCATGAGTAAGGCTTCACAAAGCGTACCCGAGCCTTTACGTAAAACCTAATTAACAGACAAACGACAAAGTATAACCACCAGGTAAAGTAACAGATAGGGTTTTACTCCTTTAAAATTCAAGCTGGCTAAAAACGTCATCGACAGTGGTCTTGAGAAATGTTTATTTAACGACGAAGAGAGGACTATTTTTGAAAACTTACCACTGGAATCGAGCCAGTCATTCCAGTAGTCAATTTTCAAAAAGCCTTCTCTTGGCCATTTTAGACTCGCTGGGCTATTAAAGGGTTAAAACTCATAGTAAAATATTTAAGTCAACAGACTTATATAGTAACAAGAATTCCGTGACCTTGACCTTTGCCCCTGTAACCTCAATGTTAACGTGCTGCTTCCCAACATCACAGGTAACAATGTATCCAAGTTTAGTTCCAATAGGACTAACCCATCCTGAAATATAAGCTGAAAGGTTTTGCTAAACGCAAAAAACTGAACATTGTTGAAGCCATCGTCGGAAAAGTGATACATATGTCTTACTTTCTGCTTCCAGGCGAGACAAAAATGGATACATGAATTACTGACCTCATCAGGCTCCATAGGAATAATGGTGCAGAGAGCAAAGATGAATGGATGTACATATTTCATATACAGGTAGTACGTAGCAACAGCATCTGATACTGAGTAGTTAGCCAGGACCTGTAACACATTAAAAACAGTTCACAATATGTTACCTAACTATTATTAAGATCTTGATAGTATCTGGAGAAGAGATCGTTGCGGAGAACATTAACCCCATAACACTCGAATTTGTTCAAGAAAATTTCAATTTTCTCTTAGAAAATGTCCTTTTGCAGACCAAGAGAAGACTATTTTTGAAAACTGACTACTGGAAAGACTGGCTCGAGACAGTCATTCGGGGTAAAGTTTAAAAAATAGTCTTCTTTTGATCTGCAAATGGAAATTTTTCAAGGCCACTGTATAAGCCATTTTGGCTGATATGAGGTCAAGCCGGCCATAACCATCCTCTGCAGGGGTCTCGAGGAATGTCCATTTGCAGGCCAAGAGAAGACTATTTAAAATTTATCACTGGAATGACTGAGCCAGTCATTCCAGTGATAAATTTCCAAAAATAGTCTTGCCGTGGCCTGCAAATGGACATTCAATAAACAAATATTTTGATTTTCTTGACCAAATTTGACCATTGAACGCTTAATCTCCAACGTCTGCATCTCGCATTGCAAGCCCTTTTGTTTTGTGGCATATTACACATCATGTAGTGGTGTCATGAAATAAGGATTGTTATAGTATGATATGTTATGCTATCGTCTAAGTCATGGTATGACTTGGCATTTGTATGACATAGGATCAGTGATTTTATTGACTTTGCATAAGCCTTGATGGTTTAAAAATCCATTGAAAAATGTTAAAGGATTTCTGCCAAGAACTCCGGTGAAAATATTGCTATATACAAGTAGTATTCACTTCTCTGCATTTATATTTGACTAAATTTATCTAACTGGTTAAATATTAACAATTTTATAATGCAATAGTTGGCAATCCATTTACTCCTCATGAATAAATCCGAACTTTAATTAGCTACACGTCACGTGGTCGGCGTGACGTCATTGTAGAGGAAGCAAAATTTGCCATTACCAGCTGATTACAGCTGACAAGTTGGCATTTGCTAATTTCCGTACCTTTTCCGCCCGTGTCTGCCTTGTCGTTATACAGAAAAGCAATGTCTGACGAGGAGTTTGTTCCTTATATCACACCATAGGATCAGTTAGAACCCATAATAGACCCGATATTGACGTGAAAAGCGATGACACGGCGGATCTGACGGCTACGATATCATTCATTCATTGTAGAATACAGCGGGCACGTCAAATGGTAAGGAAAATATAACTGTTACATTAATTTATCCAAACTTTACTTTTCTTTTTTAAAATGTTCCCGAGATTTAGATATTAGTATTGAAATGCAGTACACGAAGCGAAAAACGCTGCAAGTGTAAGTTATTGAGAAAGCACCTGTTTTCGTGATAGTAAATAAACTATATAATGAGAGCATAAGAACAGCGTCGGTAATCCTAACAGTGTTTTTATGCAGTAATTGTGATCTATGAACTTGCTCAAAGATTGACAATAGAAGCTAAACTCCAAAAAGAGAGCCCTATCCTTACTTAAAATGCAATCGAAATATTTTTTTGCTGTCAATCACACTGACGATACAATTCCAAGAATGAAAAATGTGCATGAAAATATTTCATATATAGGTCTATGGTTATTTTATTTAGAAAGCATAAGGAAACAGCTTAGAGTATCTAATTAAAAAATGTTCTGGGGAGAGATGGGTGTGTGTGTGTGGGTGTGTGTGGGGGTGCATTCACCCACCCCACTTTTTTGGAGGTTGCCACACCCTCCAAAAGGACTTCTCCCTGGCTCTCTGCCCACCCCACCCTAAACAAACATTTTCCTTGCGACGCCACTGTGCATTGAGCCTAGGTAATGGGGGTAGTAATAATGATGCTGGACAACCCACCCCATCCACCACCCCACCCAATTAAGAAAACCAAAGTATCAACCACAACACAGTGGCAGAATTACCATTATCTGCAGTTGCTGTCATAGTTAACCCTTTAACCCTCGAATTTGTTGAAGAAAATTTCAATTTTCTCATAGAAAATGTCCATTTGCAGACAGGAAAATGTTCAAAAATAGACTTCTTGGTCTGCAAATGGACATTTCTCAGGACCACTGCAGAAGCCGTTTTTGGCTGATATGAGTGAAAGGGTTAATTGTTAACCCTTTAGGGGCAAAAGCAGCCTCTGCAATGATCTTGATGAATGCCCATTTGGAGGCCAATAGACAACTATCTTTGAGAACTTAGCACTGGAATGACTGGCTCGGTAACAGCACCAGCCATTCCAGTGGTAAATTTTCAAAGTCTTCTCTTAACCGGAAAATGGACATTCATTAAGCGGCTAGCCTCTGTCCAGAAAAAAGAATGTTCTTAGCTATTGAATGCCATCAAGGGAGACTAGTTCACATCAATGTACATTTGCCATTTAAACTACAAATGGGAAAATTATTTTTTATGTCAGAGCTTGCAATATTAATGGCTATATTTACTTATCATCTGCAACTTATTTTTAAGTGTTCATGTGGAAACTGTCGGACAATGACTACAGGACATGGGTCTGTGTGATGTCAGGAGATACGCTTGGTGCGAGAGAGGACTTTAGAAGATGGGCATCAGTGCATCACAGGGCATGAGGGATTTATAGGCAACTGTCTAAGCCGTCATCTATTTGAATTTGTCTACAATGAAGGGCCACTGGATGACAATGAACCACCACATAAGTATGTATATTTCTGAACAGTATAGATAACACCCTGACACCTGTCATGCTTTGACTGTAATAATTTATTTCAATTCTCAGAAGATGCAAAATCTCCATTATGCACTTATACAACCTGCAATAGAAGCCCATTAATCTGATATATACAATGTAACGCCATGTCACAGATGTATATCAACCAAATGTAGCCTTATTTATATATTATGATTATCTATTGAGGGTTGATTCACACAAGAAGACATGACCTATGCACATTTGACCTGTTTTTTTAAACGTACTATATAGGCCATCGATTAATCAAAAAGGGATCACTAAACGCAGGTGGAGTGGGGTCACTATTTAATGGTCAAGCTTGCCAGAAACATCCTATCCTATACATTGATCTTCTTGATATACCATCTGCATTGATTGTGAATATCCATTTGCAAGCTTAGAGCCTATCCTATGCATTGATCTTCCTGATATACCATCTGCATTGATTGTGAATATCCATTTGCAAGCTTAGAGCCTATCCTATGCATTGATCTTCCTGATATAGCATCTGCATTGATTGTAAATATCCATTTGCAACCTTAGAGAAAGATTTTGTATATTATTGTTTAGCACTGAGCCTGTCATTTCAGTGGTAAAGTTTAAACAATAATTCCTTGGTCTGAAAATGGACATTTCTATGAAGGAATAGAAATTTTCTTTACCAAATTTGACCAGCAACCCGTACTCTGATGTCAATGTTCTACATTTTGCTGTGTCAATAGCAAAACAACTGATGTACATTTTTCAACAAATTTGATGGATGATGTTTAAGACAGCAACATCTTCCACCGAATTCGTTGAAAAATAAACACCAGCTCATCATTTAATTAAAAATTTTGACACAGTGGTAAGGGTTAAAGGGTCAATGCATCTCATTTGCTATTGTCAATACATGTGTGGGCCAAATGGTGTTGGTTAATTAACATGCCTAAGTCATATGATTGCATGGTCCTCCTATGCGAATTCGTTTAAAATGCTACTCCTCATTAACTGCTGAGGCGAAAATCTATGCAGAATTTTGTTAGGTTAATGTTTTGGCAGCTATCTCTAGGATTTTCTGAAAACTTTCCGGAACCATTTAAAAACGGTACACCTTAATCAATGGCCTTCTTTCAACAAAACTTGTGTAGAGTGATCCTATGAGGCTTCAACATATCAAACGAGAATCTTGATTATCATTGGTCTATTTTTTTGGCAATATGAGTTGATTGAAAGTCGTACAATCTACACTCAAGTTACATTCATTTTCATACTTATTAACCCTTTAACCCTCGAATTTGTTCAAGAAAATTTCAATTTTCTCATTAGAAATGTGGATTTGCATACCAAGAGACTATTTTTGAAAATTTACCACTGGAATAACTGGCTTGGTTATCGAGCCAATCATTCCAGTGGTAAATTAAAAAAAATATTCTCTTAGTCGACATTTCTCAAAACCACTGCTGAAGCCGTTTTTGGCTGATATGAGTGTTAAAGTGTTAATAGCCATCAGTTTTTAAACGACTAAGTGTCAGAAACTGAGAATCTATTTCCAAGTAGAAGACTACATTAGATATTTTATTTTTCAGTACCTACAGGGACAGTACATTGCCTGCAGGAGATTTGCACAGTGGATCTGGCGCATACTTTGTCACAAAGTGAGAAAGATTTTACCTGCATGTGCCATGCACAGAAATCAATTTAACACTAGCCTGTTACCACTGTTAGCCCAAGGCTACTACAGATTGACAAGTGTTAAGTAGAATTTGTGACTGACCATGCCTCAGTGGGCTAATAATAATTTAATATCTAAGCCCTTTAGTGGGCAATGCAGTCAACGACGTCATCTGCAGTGATCTTGAGCAATGTCTTTGTGCAGACAAGATTATTTTTGAAAATTTACAACTGAAATGACTGGCTAGATTACCGAACCAATCATTAGTGATAAATTTGCAAAAATGGTCGTCTGAATCTCGGCCCTAAATTGACAAACAATGTATTATGAATTTTTTTTACAAATTTAACTCATTTTATGCATCCCAATATATGTATTAATTAGTGTATTGTGCTCATTGCCTTGTGATAAATAAATAGACAAGATGCTGGTCAACCAACCTTTCCATCATTAGCGCTTCTGCGGTGGTCCTGATAAATGTCCATTTACAAATCAACAGAAAACCTATTTTGAAAATTTCCCACTGGAATGATTGGTTGGGTTACAAAACCAGTCACTCCTGTGGTAAATTAAAAAGAAAATTTGGAGTCTTGGTCAGCAAATGAACATACCGGTACACTGTTTAAAGCTCAGTTTGCTCACCCCAATATATATATTAGGCCTCCTGTCATGTCTGTAGTTGTTTTTATAATGTCCATTTGCAGACCAACTAAAGATTATTTTTGACCACTGGAATGACAGGTTAGATTATCAAACTAGTCGTTCCAGTGGTAAATTAAAAAAAAAAAATCTTTTGGACATAACGATACTGTTTAAAGCTCAGTTCGCTCACCCCAATATATATTGTTCTCAATGGCGTGAATAAATTGTATAATAAGATGTTACCGTTCCATCATTAGGACTTCTGTCATGCGAAAATATATGTCTAAATTTCAATTGATTACCTATTTCTCCTCACTCACCTGCGGTTCCTCACTAGCCATTCGGCACATCTCCTCAGGATCCAGCTCAATTGGGTCATAGCGTAATTTTGCCTGTTGTAAAAAGCAATTTAGTTACTATACATGGGTGAGGGACAGTGAAAACAGAACAGAATACACGTGTCTGACTTCCCAATCAATGCACTCATTGTAAAAGTAATTTGAGAGGAATTTGTTTCAGTCTTACAGAATCTTAGGGTAAAAACTGGGTTAGTTCCTTGAGATAGACAGATATGTATCCCGGGACAGTAGAAATACTCGGCCGCTTAATTTCATGGAAACTGGACTACGCTCAAGCAGTATGCAGGCGAAGAGGCTATTTTAGAAAAAATTACGACTAGAATGACTGATTCTGTTATATAGCCAGTTATTCCAGTTGTACATTTTCAATAGCTTTCCATTGGCTTGCAAATTGACATATACCAGAACCATGGCAGAGGCCATGTGGTCGGCTTGACCATTAATGTGTTACGATAATGAAGCATATACACTGGTGTGCATGCAGCCTACACTCCCAATATGAATAACAAACATAGATACAAAAGTCACACAAACCTTTGCAACAGCTTTGAGGTTCTGACTTCCTACAGGAAGGTAGCTGTCTCGTTTTACCCATCTAAGATAAAATATAATTCAAAATACATATTAGCCTATATATATATATATATATATATATATATATATATATATATATATTACTTCTTAATCTATGTATGCCCCATAGAAATTTTGTAAGAGATTGGTTTTTTTTAATTTATCACTGGAATGACTGGCTCGGTTATCGAACCAGTGATTCCAGTGGTAAATTTTCAAAACTACCTTCTCTTGGTATTTCTCAAGACCCGTTCAGAAGCCATTTTTGGCCGTGTTGAGTGTTAGAGGGAACGAAAACATCCAGCCAGAATTATTCTATACAAGAAATCAGACTATTTACATATTTAGTATTTTAAGACTAATTTAATACAGTAACAAACAAATTGATTAAAAAAATATTCAGCAGCCTAACAGTATGATTGTGTTAACATTGCTATTCCAGCATTGGATGACCTAATCCTTTTCTATTCTACACTAGGGTTGTGCGGCTTTAGTACTTACTTGTAGCAGTCCATGTGAGACATTGGACGCGATTTATACTCCCCTTGTGAATCCTTCTCAAAGCCAACCTCGCGCTTCAAATCTAAACTGTAAAACGCTGCACGAGCCTCGATAAATGGCCTGAAAAAAGCAAGCCTTTTCTCATCAATATCGTATAGCGCAAAGGATTTCTAGCAAATTCCCATATATACAATTCAGTATTTGTTATGGATATATGATAGTACAATCATAAAATACTGAATAGAACGTAAAAATCAAATCAAACCCATATATGACTACCAACAGTGGGCTTGAGATGTCACTTATCAGTATCATGTCATTTCAATGGCCCTTTCCAGAGTAATGATGACGTCATAATCATTAGTCTGACACGTTATAAGAATTGTATTCTCTACTATTTAACATACATGCTATAGGCAGCAACAGCACCCAGTCAAATTAGTTACAAAATATTCAACAGCTTACCTGTATAGTTTTCTGGAGCTTGCTAGTCAGGAAGTTCAGAGATCGATCGATCCCAACACGAGCAAGGTGTGAGTGGATCTTAGCTAGAGACGGGCGGGGCATGGATAAAATGGTACGGTCCATTAAGACAGACAACATAGAAATGACATACGCTATAGGAACATACAGGTACTATCTCAAGATCCAAACTCAAACATGTGGAGAAGGCCACGAGGTCCACCAAACCAAACAATGGAAAAAGATAGGAACCTTCCTAGCGGTGTAGGAGACTTCCCTTCGGGTACCCCAATTACCTATTGGGACACTCAATCGTTATTAAAGTTTATTTCTAATCTGTTGCCATATGAAATGTTTCTTGGAGCATACCAACTATCCTCAATGTACAGGTAGTCCAAGCCACCTCAAAGCCATGATACAAAATATTAATACTTTTTCTTAACAGCATAACCTCAGTCCACATCCACCATACCTCATCTGTAGAAAGGGTGTGGCGTGTGACACTGTCTGTAAGAACATCATTTCATACTCTTTAGAAATTACATGTATGTACTGAATATTATTACAATCTTCCTAATATGAAAACATTCAAATTTAAAAAAATTAATCTTTGATCACACCAAACCCCCTTCCTCTTCAGGAGAGGTACAATAAATGACCTTTGCAGAAAGCAAATCATTTCTCTGAGTTAAACCGTTAACACTCATATCAAACAAAAATGGCTTCTGCAGCGGTCCTGAGAAATCTCCATTTACAGACAAAGAGAAGACTTTTAAAATTTACCACTGGACTAACCGATAACCGAGCCAGTCATTCCAGTGTCAAATTAAAAAAGATAGTCTTCTCTTGGTCTGTAAATCGGCATTTTCTATGAGAAAATTTAAACTTTTTGAACAAATTCAAGGGATAATAGTGATGAATATAACAAAACATCCCAAATACATTAACAGTTAGGTAGGCATTGCATACATTTCTTTCACAACTTCACAATGTTTAACCATTCCTAAAATCACCTTATCTTGCTTTGGGACAATACGCTGTATTTGTAGGAAGAAAAGGACTCCTCCATCAAGCCTGCCCAGTAGCATAAAAAACATTCAAATCAATCAAAAAAGCTCTATGAATGTATAGTAAAAGTTAAATTACCAATTCTATTAGTTAGCTGAGATGAGTTCTACTGGAGCACTCTTTAAGAGCGTTAGCTGGTAGGTTGGTCTTGGGACCATGCAGAACAAAAATGATGGGCGATCGAGACTCCGAATTCTCTGAATGCGCACTATGAAATAGTTTATATATACGTTTAACACTCAAGCCAGACAAAAACTGGCCTCTGTTGCCGATAGAAGACTATTTTTGAAGATTTACTACTGGAATGACTGGCTCGATAACTGAGCCAGTCATTACAGTAATAAACTTTCAAAAATAATCTCATGTCTCCAAATGGAAATTTTCTGAGAAAATTTATATTTCTTGAACAAATTTGAGGGAGGGTTAAATGGTTAACACAAAGCACTGAAGACAAAATCATACCAGTCAAAGAAGTCACCATTGTATGTGACAAAGATGTGTGGCTTTACTTCTATGATGTGATCAATGAAACGCTGAATAAGGGAAATCTGCAAAAACAAATTGGACAACAAATTATAAAACTGTGTTAAAGAGAATTAGTTTTTTATTGGTCAAGAAAATTAGTTTTTGCTAAAAGGATGTCCATTTGCAGGTCAAGAAGACAAATTTTTTAAAACATGCCAGTGAAAAAACAGGCTCGATTATCCCGTCATTTCAGTGGTAAATTTTTAAAAAAAATCTTGGCCGACAAATGGACATTTCTAAAAAACACTGTAGAAGTCATTTTAGCCGACGTGACTAATAATGGGTTAAATAACCATGAACCTATTTAATATTTATACCATAACATAATGCCCATGGACCAACTCAATTCCTGGAAATTTAGACATCATTGAGGACGAAGGTTGATATTCAAAGAGTTCATTCTCTTCTAAAATTTTACAATAATACAATAGGAATTTAAGACAAGAGCCATACCTGTAAATTGCTCACACGAAAAACTGGCATTTCAATTAGAAAGGCATGTTCTACATGTAGAGTCCCATACATTTTTTGCAAGAAATTCAAGTTTTAGGCAGAAACACAGAAATTTAAGTCTTAAAAGTACAAATTGTGTGTGTGTGCATGCGTGCGTGCGTGCATAAAAGTCAAGGAAATGATTATAAATTTGCAACGCAACTCTTCTGAAACTATTGGACAGATTTCAACCAAATTTGGTATGTAAGTTACCCATATGATTGTAGAGTGCAATAGACATTAGATTTGGCTCCCACCCCAGCGGGAGCCATGGGGTGTGGAGTGAAAAGGACAAGAAATTGATTGAAACGCAAATCCTCAGAAACTGTTGGAAGGAGTCCAACCCAATTTGGTATGCTGAGTTACCCATTTGATTGCGGAGTGCAATAGCACATTGACAATAGGCTCCGTTACACCAACAGCAAACCCCCCCCCCCCCACAAAAAAAAAGAATATTCAACAGTTTATTCGTATGATTGTCTAGGAATAAATAGGTTGGAACTTCAAGGGGTTCACTTCCCATGACCGATGAGAAAACATCGTTGATTTTCACAAGATTCCCAGACCTGGATTCTAAATTCTCAGATTCCTTGACTTTCCAGGATTTCAGTGACAAGTACGAACCCAGACAATGTCATTTAATGTGAAATTTTTTCTCTCAAAACCATCTATATCTAGTGATACATCGCTCCCATTTACCTCATCCGGTTCATTGAATACTGTGAACAGACCCTCATACTCTGGCTTAGGGGTGTACTCAAAATCTTCCACGTCTTCTGATATGATCTCTCGATTACAGATTAGATATCCCTGCAACAGTGTACAAAATGGAAAGTAATAAGTAAAGCATTCCTTTTGACCCTTCCCATTCTGATGCAAAAAATTTTAATTTTCAAATTAAATTAAAAGATTAACTGGTGTTAATTTTTCAACAAATTTTCATTTTTCAACAAATTTGGTGGATGATGGTGCTGTCGTTGAAAAATGTACACCAGTTTCTATTCTAGTGACACATTAAAAGAAAGAACATTGACATCAGAGTGGTAAGGGTTAATGATCAATTGTTATAAGTTGTGGTAGCTGCGGTAACTATTTACCCCTTTCACTGATTAAGTTCCTATATCTCATTTTCAAGGTAACCATACAGGAAAACTGTTGAATATTTTGAAATTAATTTGACTGGAAGCCGTTTACATATGCATGCCACTAATTAATTGATTTACAGTCAATTAAATACTTAGGAGATGGATGCCGTGCCATTTTATGGCCATTCAGAGGTCTTATAGTGCTATTAAAAGTAAAATGACTCAGATTTCAAAATTCTCTAGTTTCTAGGAGCATTGATGGATCCCGGACCAGATAGGTGGTGTCCCCAAATGAGGTAAATCTAACGGGCCCCGCAGGGCTAATTTGGTATTAATGAAGGTTTCTAAACATAAACATACATGGAGTCCTAACATGCCTAAAGGTTAGTATCGCTGAATCCTGATAACTTTAACCCTTTATCATCAAACTTGGTAAAAAGTCTAAATTTTCTCATAGATGTCCATTTGCCGACCCAGAGGCTATTTTCAAATTTTAATACTCGAATGACTGGCCCTATTATCGATCCAATACTTTCAGTTGTAAATTTTCAAACATAACAATCTCTGATTGCTTCCATTAATTTCTGGTAATAGTCTTTGGAGTGCAATCATGAAACATGGAAGTTTAAAATTTGGTTCACATGTGTGTAATTTACTTAACATCATTGGTTAAGTGGTGTCACAGATTTAAAATCAGGAATTCACCTTTCCAGAGTACCCACCCATCATATGACGTCATAATGAACTGCGTGATGTGTACAATGACATCATAATGAATGACGTCATGAATCACGTGGATAAGTACGTCACGAATGCATATTTGAAGACGGTCTATGCGTTGTTGTACAAATTGTTTGCTTTTGCTATTTAAAAAATATACTGTTGAATATTTTGAAACTAATTTGACTGGGCGCTGTTGCTGCCATAGGCTAAACGAAATCTAGGATTTCTTTTTTCACGAGAGAGTTGATACTTACCTCCCTAATACTTTTGATATTGCTAAATATCGGCTTTCACTCAATAAAACACTCAGATTAAAAACAGTTAGGTGCCCCTACTGGGCAGGGAGTCAGAGGTAGTCCGGCGGATGCTCGCCCCACCACCGCGCATGCGCCGACTACTACTTCCTCTGGCTCATTTATTGGCTAACACATGCAACTACCAAGAGCCTGAAGACCGAGCCTCTGTGGGGCGGAGAGGCCGGGTCAGTATCTAGGGAGGTAAGTATCAACTCTCTCGTGAAAAAAGAAATCCTAGATTTCGTTTATTTCACATCAAGAGTATACTTACCTCCCTAATACTTTTGATATTGCCAGAATTCGAAAGTGAATCTGGCGGGAGGGAGGCGAGGTCAAAAGACCAGCTCTTCCCTCTACGCTTTCAAGCGTTTAAGGCACTTATGACGTCTGAAACTGTGTGAAAAACACAGTCAGGATTAGATAAACCATCGGATAACACAACCGATGCCTGAGAGATGACCGATTTGTCATATGCGCTCCCCCCCCACCCTTGGGAGGAAGATTAAATGACCTCAATGTCCTACACGCTCTCTTCGTACTAGTGCTAAGTACTATAGGACAGAGACGAAAAGGCTCCATTTTCGTATACTCTCTCTAAAGAACCACAACCCACATAAACCATCACCATATTAATAACACTGGGTAACGTGACAATACAAAACAATGAACAACACATGAACAAGACTGACCTTGTTGTACTAGGAAGCTGTCATCATGAATCCAGTAGAGAAGGATGATACAGTCCCGACAAGTGGTTGTCACCGTCGCTGAATGGCGAGGTATATAAGCAATGCGGAAGCACTCCTCACAAACATAAAGCGGTTATTGTTTCAAAATCGACAAGGCGAGAGGGTTAGAGGTGTCACGGAGGTAATGGTCTGTAAAACTTGACTCACAGTGCCACTGCGCCACTGACATAATATCATCCACAGGGACCCCACTAAACAGGGCAGTGGATGCCACGACACCGCGGACACTGTGAGCCTTGGCCACGTCAACCTGTCGCCCGGTGGCGGATTTGTGACAAAATTGAATACATTCCACAATCCACCTAGAAATGGTGTCCTTAGACGCCCTACCATGGGGTTCAATATATGACAACCATAACGCTGACTGGTCGGTACGCCACTCCGAAGTACGCTGTTTGTACCGGAGCAGCGCCCGTACAGGGCACCATACTTTAGAATTAGGATCATATCTAGTTAAAGATGGCAAAAAAATAGGCTGACCTGGATATTTCAATGACTGATTTTTAGACAAGAAATTAATCCTAGGTAGAAGCTTAAGGCCTTCCCCTGTAACCACAAACCGGTCAACCTCGGCTGATAAGGCGTGAATTTCACTTCTACGCCTCGCCGAGGCCGCAGCAATTAAAAATACAGTTTTAAGAGTTAACATTTTCATAGAAATGGAACTAAGTGGTTCAAAAGGCTTATCACCTAGTACCTGGAGCACTAGTGATAAACTCCAAGACGGAATCACAGGGGGATTCCTTGGTCTTAGATTGCCCATGCCTTTAATTAATACATTTAATGTACTTACTTCATCACTTCCCCTCTTAGCCAAGCAAGGAATAACAGACATTAAAGCTGACTTATAACCAGCAATAGAGTTAGGCTTGAGGCTATAGGCATCATATAGGTGACAGAGGAAATCATCCACTACCTGAATAGATGATTCCATTGGATCAATACATCTTTTTGAGCACCATTCTGCAAATCTGTTGATTTTATAATTATATGCTCTGGAGGTTGACCCCCTCCTGGCTTTGGCCATAAACATGGCCGCTTGCTCAGAAAAGCCCTCCTTAATTCTAGATTCCTTGACAACATCCACGCAGTCAATCGGAACATTGACGGATTGTCGTGAAGGGCCTTGCCCTGGAAGATAAGGTTGTCCATCAGAGGCAGCGGAACCGGATTGCAGACCAGAAGGTCCAGCAGATCCGTATACCACGATCGGCTTGGCCAATCCGGGGCGATCAGAAGCACTTGGCACTCCTGCTGCCTGATTTTCTGAAGCACCTTTGGAATCAGGATTGCTGGGGGGAATGCGTATGCATACATTCCCTCCCAGCTGATAGCTAACGCATCTGTTGCGAAAGCGCTTGGGTCTGGAATCGGAGAGACGTACGTCGTCATCTTCGCATTCTTCTTCATCGCGAACAAATCTATGTTGGGTTTCCCCCAATGGTCGAACAGACGATCCACCACACATTGATTTAGTTGCCATTCCGTGGGTAAAACACTCATCCTTCGGCTCAATGAGTCTGCTAGCAGATTTAACCTCCCCGGAATATGAACTGCCTTCAAGGTGATCCCATGATCCAGGCACCAACAAAGCAGTTTCCATGTCATCATACAGAGACTGGGCGACTTCGTTCCGCCCTGGCGGTTTATGTAAGTCACTACTGTTGAGTTGTCTGAACGAATTAGAACAATCTTGCCCTGAACATTCTGTAAGAAATGTTCCAGGCCCAGGACTACTGCTCTTAGCTCTAGTAGATTGATATGTTCCTTGGACTGATCCAGATCCCAAAGCCCTGATACTGTGGACTCTTCCAGACAAGCTCCCCACCCCTCCATCGATGCATCTGTATACACAGTCACCTGAGGGTGGGGAGGGGTTAGCAAAACCCCCGGCAAGAGATTCTCTGTATTCAACCACCATTGCAGGTGGTGAATCAGAGGCGCCAATACTGACACGTTCGAGTCCAGCGAACTTGAACTCTGGGTCCACTGTGTCATGAGAAACAACTGGATCGGGCGCCTGCGCAAGGCGGCCTGCGGAATGACTGGTTCCAAAGAAACCATCAAACCCAGCATTCTCAAGTAAACCCGTGCCAGGACATGACGACTGTCGCACACCGACTGTATTACCGAGATGAGTATTTGAACCCTCTCCTGAGTGGGGTACACATACCCCGTCTCCAGATCGAAGAACATGCCCAGGTAAACAAACTTCTGGGATGGAGTTAGCTCTGATTTCGGGAAATTGATCATCCAGCCCAAGTCCGAGAGAGTTTTCAAAACAATCTCCAGATTGGCTGACAATGATTCCCGGGTGTGTGCTTTCAACAGCCAGTCGTCTATGTACGTGTGGACTGCTATGCTTCTCCTGCGGAGGTATGCAGTGATCGCGAGAACCACACGGGTGAAGACCCGAGGAGCCGTGGAAATCCCGAAGGGTAACACCCTGAATTCCCACCGCCGGCCCTGAAATGCAAATCTCAGGAAGCGACGGAAACTCCTCTCTATGGGAATGTGGAAATAAGCATCCTTCAAATCTATTGACGCTGTCCACATTCCTCGCTCTAACCCCGCCAACACCGAGCGCACAGTCTCCATCTTGAAACTGGGCGTCTCTATGAACTTGTTCAATGGCTTGAGGTTGAGAATCGGCCTCCACCCTCCGGTGTTTTTCGGTACTAAGAACAGGGTTGAATAGAAGCCCGGGCACCTCTGTGCCGGCTGAATGGCTCCTTTTAGTATGAGGGAATTTATTTCCTCCTCTATACACAACCTCTGATCCGGATCCCGTGGAATAGGAGTCCAGATCGGCGCAAGAGACAGTCGCGATGGCGGGCCTGTCACCCAGTCGGGACGATACCCGACTGAAAGCCATCGCAAGACTAAACGGTCCTGAGTCAACCGCTTCCACTCTGGCAAGTGGCCGGCCAAACGGCCGCCCACCGGTCCACCTAGGGATAGAGGTGGACATAAGGAGTGCCAGAGTGGCACTGTTCTCTCGGCGTGAAACACCGGAGTGGTTCCCACCGCGGTAACCAGGCCATCAGGCCCGATTACCGCGACCAGATCCCCCCGCGCCCCGCCCAGCGCCGCGCGCACCACGGTGCGCGGGCGGCTGTCTGGCTGGGTGCGGCTGGGGAGCCTGCGCCCCCCTCACTGCTGGCCGAATCGCCCGTGGCCTAGGCCTACGTTGCGACGGTGGCTGGCCTCTGACCTGGCCAGCACCACCTCGAGCCTGCAGAGGACGATACGCAGGGGGTGCCGCGCGAACACGCTCCCGCCGGAGCACCTCAAATTGTTCACGCAGCCCCCTCTGGTTGTTAACCAGAGTGACCGTCTCCTGGAGGTGCCTGCATCCCTCACCTCCAAAGAGACCAGGACCTGTCATAGGCGTCCGCAGCAGCCTATTATACAGGTCCTGGGACGGGCACAGATTGTCAAGCGCAAACGTGCGCCTCGCCCGGACACTTCTGGTCACCGCCCCGCGTCAAACAGTCCAAAGCCAGGTTGATACCATCCTGAATGGCTCTCTGGACTGTTACCGGGCTTGGCTGGCGTGATGCGGAGGCCGCTACCACCCCCTGTAGCAGCTGGGAGACGTGGGACAGAGCGGCAATCGACGCCCTCCCACTCTCCTCCGCATCACGCAGCGCGGCATTCGCCGAACGCAACGCGTTCGAGCACAAGACTCCCGTGTCAGAACGGGAGCCCGGCCGCGCATCTTCGCCTAAAGCCGCGCGATCATCAACGCTTGGCTTCGGCACCACACCGTACCGCTGGTAATCCAGGGGCACGATGCGGCAACGCTTCGCCACCTCGCGAGGGGCCTTCGCGAGACGTCCATTAACCTTAATGGACGCCTCCGCCGCTTCGAACATGTCCACGACATGCTCAGCCAGCGGCAGAGATGGCATAGCGGTAGCCGCCGGCCTACCAGCTAACCACGGCCTATGGTCACGCTGGCTAGCCGGCAGCTCCACGGGTAGATCGGGCCGAACACTTACCAGCCACTGGCAAGCGTCCGACCAATCCTCCTCCGTGGCTAACTGCGAGCGCTCTACTAGACGAGGGCCTTCGTCTTCCTCCAGAGCACTCGCAGTTGACGTCGACGGCGGGTAAGCTGATACCCCTGGCAAGCCTGGAAAAGCATGCGGGCCCGAGAGAGCAGGCATGCTAAACTCCGCGGCTTGACCAGGAGCAGGCGCCGTGGCAGAGTGTGGGGTAAACACCGCCCTACCGCGGGCCTGACCAGCACCAGCGATACCATCGGCAAGCCGAGGTATGCGGTATCCGTGGTCAACAGCACCGCCCGGGGACACCTTCTGGACCGTGAAATCTACTCCTGCGAGAGTAGAACCACGGAACACGTCGCCTGTATTCCCCGCGAGGGGTGCACAGACGTCGTATTCCATGGCCACGTCCTCAGAAGGCGACCCTAGCAGGAGATCCTCTTCCTCCTGGCCAGAAAGATTAGACTCCGGGTCAGCAAAGAGAGCTAACCCGGACTGGCCAGGGAAGGTGCCATAGGAGGCTTTGACACCTTCGGCGCGCGGATACCCGGGGTCTGATGAGCAGACCGCGGGTCCCAGCAACAACCGTTGTCCACGGCCCCTCGGCGCGGCGCCATGCCTGCTGCCAGGGTCTTGGACTGCCCCCAACAAAGGGGCCACCTCTGAATCCACAAACGGACCGGACCTAAAGAGACCGGATTCAGAGGCGGGGATCACCTGCTCGTAAGCAGATGCCGAGGACAACAAAGGAGCTGGCCCAGGGAGCATGCCGCGAAGCAACTCTGGGACCAAATCCTTTATTGTCCTCTGCATCTCTTGCAACATTTCGGACCTGAAGGCCTCCATATCCACCGCGGATGAGGCCTTCCTCTTACCCTTCTTACAACCCTCCTTCTTCTTCTTCCTCTCTTCCTCCATCACCTTCTCCCTTGCCTGCAATGATAAAAAATCAGACATTAGGTCTCCCCCCCCACTGCTTACATACGTCGCACTTCAGCAACGGTCCACAGGGACTGCAGCTGAAGCACAAGTGCGGAACGAAACGGTTTTTCAAAAACCTCCCGCAGGACGGGCAACCAGGTCTCTGAAACAGGACAAAGGACAGGGACAATGAGCAAGATAGTTAAGGTTAGCGAACTCAAAACCAACTAAAAAAGAGAGGGACAGGATCCTCAAGATCGCAAATCAAGAAGAACCAGCCTTGGACAAAACGTTAAATGTTAATAAAGGCCAAGGCCGATTATGACGTCATCACTCCCGTGACCAAATTAATCGATCCGCAACAAGCACCAAGTGCAAGAACGAATTGTATAAGTAACCGGAACATTCCCGTTGAATAGGCATATCGAGTACACAACAATCAGATATACAGAGATAACTCCTTCCAATTCTAGCATTGGCAAAAAGGGAAATTATCTCCCCTTTTGTTTATCAATAATTAGATACCTGACACTTGTACAGACAAACCATCCAACGTGATGTACCGGAGAACTCCACCATAGTACGCCTCTACATTCTCTCCACCGAAGGGGAAGGAATTGGATCAAGAGGGCAAAGTGAGAAGACCTTTATAACAGGCCTCCAACTCACTGAACATAGCTCTTTTGGTTAGATAACCTAACAGTATTAGTAGGAAATGGAACCGTGGTGGAGAGAAAACATATCCTCTTGTGCCGAGAAGTCCATCAAAGCTTCTACGTGATACCTGTGGACAAAACACAAAGAGAAATGAGACTTATGAAGCACCATGTTGTAAAAAACCAACACAAACAGGCGCTAATCACGGTAAGCGCGAGTCCCGGAAACACATTAAACCGGGACAAAACACGCTAGCATATCAAAGAAATCACCTGATAAAGAGATCCCGCTCCTTCTAAAGGTGAATCCTCCCTTTCCGACATGCTTCCAACGTACAAGAATCGTCAAATTTGAGTAAAAAACAAGGTAACGCGCAGAAAAGTATAGGTAACACAAAACCGCATGTAACCCTTTGCCAATAAATGAGCAAAGAGGAAGTAGTAGTCGGCGCATGCGCGGTGGTGGGGCGAGCATCCGCCGGACTACCTCTGACTCCCTGCCCAGTAGGGGCACCTAACTGTTTTTAATCTGAGTGTTTTATTGAGTGAAAGCCGATATTTAGCAATATCAAAAGTATTAGGGAGGTAAGTATACTCTTGATGTGAAAAGCAACAGCACCAAGTCAAATTAGTTACAAAATATTCAACAGCTTCCCTGTATAGTTTTCAGGAAATTGATAGCTAGGGCATTTGGGGATCGATCAATCCCAACACGGCGAGGTGTGGGTGGAGCTTAGCTAGTGATGGGCGGGGCATAGCTAAGAATGGAACGGTCCATTCCTTGGTATGTGTTTTGGGAGTCCAAACATGAATATTGGAAGTAGAGTACTCCTAGGCATCCACTAATGGAAGCATAGTGGAAGCTTTGCAATCTCTTGCCCTGCAAATGGTCATTTCTCAAGACCACTGCAGCAGCAAGTTTTGGTCGGCTTGACCATTTAATGGTTAATAGGCAAGAAACTAATCACAGGAAGCAATCTCAATCAGGGCTTTAGATTACACCTTAGCTATGACGTTACAAGTCATGCCCAAATGAATTCCGTCCATATTAGTAAGCGCAAATCAAAATCCTTCTGACTGCTATGGACACTGATTAACTGATTTACAGTCAATTAAATACCCAGAGATGGATGCTGTGGCATTTTATGGCCATTCCGAGGTCTTATAGTGCTATTAAAACTAAAATGGCTCAAAATTGATCTCTCAGATTTCAAAATTGTCTAGTTTCCAGGAGCACTGATGGACCCCGGACCAGATAGGTGGTGTGCCCAAATGAGGTAAATCTAAAGCCCTGTCAATATAAATGTTAATTGATCAGTTACCTTAACTGTCCTTCTACACGTCTCACTTACTTGTCTATTAATCTACATTGTACCTGTGGAACTTACATGTCTAACTTACCTGTCTGTTAATCTACCTGTCTAACCTGCCTGTCAGTTAATCTACCTGTCTGCCCTACCTGTCTAACCTACCTGGCCATCTACCTGCCTATTAACTTACCTGCCCATCTATCATGTAAGATATCATCATAATCTGATCAAACTGTGAATCTGGAAACTTCAATGGCAGTTTTGTGGTTTCTATGTCAAATGCCAGAACAACCGGATCCTGTTAAAACATGATATCACAGATATAAACAATAGGGCTGTAACAAACATTTGTTAGTTCGGAAAATTGTAAACCAAGGAAAAATGAACCATGGTTCGGTTTGCTTGGATTGAATTCGTGTGGTTCATAAAGCACCCATAAACTAACACTTTCACTGATGAATTCGCATATCTACTTTTAGGAAAACCATACAGGAAAACTGTTGAATATTTTGAAATTAGTTTGACTAGAAGCTGTTGCTGCCTACAACATATACAACAGAGTAAGTCTTATATCATAAAGAATGTATTTTTCAGGGATTTGTCGGTGAAAGGGCTCATAGACAAACAATCTCTGAATGTCCTCTAAGTGTGATTTACGAATATGACCATGAATGGAGTTATGGAACTTAGCTGGCTATGAATTTTATATTAGTTTCTGACGCTTGTTGTCAGAACTCCATTTGTGTTAAATTCTAGCATTTAGCCAGTAAAGCCACCTGCCTTTAAATGTTATTTTCCGTTAGGAGTAATTTCTCGCATACAATAGCATATTAAAAAAGTTCATGAACCAGTTCGTGGTTCGGACATTTGTATCGTGAACCAGTTCGGTTGGTGAAAATCGTCACGAACTTCAGTCCTAATAAACAATATTTGAAATGTCATTGTTAACATCAATCAACCAAGCATGTTGTAATAACAGACAGCGGTACTTGAAACTAATTTATTACACCACACTAGGTATTAGCCTATTTGTTGATAAAACACCAGACATGCCAAACCTTCAATGCAGTTTGAACTTCAAGGAATTAACTATGCAACATTTGTTGAGTCTGTATTCAACCACAATTTTAATAGCCATTTATACCCTATAGTTGAAATACAATCAAAATCTCTCTTCTACATATATATACTGAGCCAAAAAAGTTTAGCAACAGTGAAGTTTGGTTTGTTGTATTAAAACTATGCATCCATTTATTTGCAGGCATGTTTCGTCAATGTAATGTCTCGCTGATCATGAAGAAATGCAAATCATTTCTTGCATTTCTCGGCCGCACGCTTACTGCATGTGAAAATGCATTTTTCATGCACTGGCCCACATTGGCAGGTAGTGAAGGCAAAAATCCATCATATTGCAAAAGCAGATAACGAACGTTAACAGAAAACACTTAAAAGTTTACCCTACCGAACATGGGCCGCTGCCCAGGACTACCCGAAAATCAGCGCCATGAAGCAATGGGAAGACTCGCTGCTGGGCAGAGCATTCGCGCTGTTGCTTGACATTTTAATGTTCATGCCTCAACCATTTCCCGTCTCCGCCAACATATGAGCAGGAAACTGGACATGTTAATGACCGACCACGATCTGGCAGACCGACAGCAACAACAACACGAGAAGACCGCTACTTAGTGATGTCATCATGACGTTACAGGTATGAGACTGCGCCGCGGCTGTCCCGTAATTTGCACACCGCTACCGGCACTACAGTGCATGCACAAACTGTGCGAAACAGACTCCATGATGCTGGACTGCATGCCCGTCATCCACTTGTTGCTGTTCCGCTTACAGAGCGTCACATCGAGAATCGGTTTGCATGGGCAAGAACTCATCAGCGATGGCATGCTCAACAATGGCCCCACGTTTTGTTCAGTGATGAGTCGAGGTTTTGTTGGATGTGGCGGATGGTAGGCAACGGGTTTGGCGACGTTTAGGAGAACGGTATGATACAGCCAACATCATTCAGCACGACAGATTCGGTGGCGGCAGTGTCATGGTGTGGGCTGGAATCCATGAAAATGGCAAAACAGATCTTATGGTGATTCGCGGAAATTTAACGGCTCAACGTTAGTGTGAAGAAGTTGTCGCCCCTGTTGTCATCCCTTTTATGCAGCATCATGCAGACTTTATGTTCCAGCAAAACAACGCCCGTCCTCATTCAGCTAGGGTCACCAGTGATTTCCTCGAGGCTAACAACGTTCTGGTGTTGGACTGGCCAGCGCGATCAACGGACCTGTCTCTTAACTAACACGTGTGGGACATTCTTGGCCGTATGGTGCGTGAGAACCATCCACATCTTCACAACGTGTGGGAGCTAGAAGCTGCACTGCTCCAGGAATGGGATGTGATTCCGCTTCGTGACATCAGGTGCTTAATTTGAAGCATGAGAAAGCGGTGTATGGCGGTAGTTAATGCGCGCAGATGTCACAACCGGTATGACAGCTCCGTGTCATTATTTAAATTGGGCCCCTTCCGCTGAATGATGCCGTGTTAAAGGCGCGATGCTAGCATTACAGTAACAAGATACTGTTGTTCAAATTGGAAAATGACCTATCAATTAAATAATATATTTGAATCAATTTATTGTTTTTGTTAAATAACATTTACACAGTAATATTCTGTGTTGCTAAACTTTTTTGGTTCAGTATAAATTGTGAGAGCATACAGTAAGAAATAACCAAGAAATACAAATTTGAAAACACGCAAAATGGGAATTGTGATTTCAACTTTTTAAATTCTGGCAATCGATAAGCCACCTGTATCTACGTCACTCCAGTTACGGCTACCATAGACCTGCATATGGATCAATAGTAAACAAGGCAGATATTGAAAGCGCCGTCGGCAAAATTACCTTTAATACACACGATATGTGTAATTAGTTCCAGTACGAATACGCTCGTACATGTTTACTTTTTTATTAAACAGACTGATTTCCTCTAAATTGGTTATCAAAGAGCTGTTGAAATAGCTCACAGATTTTACCCATTTTTATTGAAATTATGGTGAAAGGTGTCGTCTTATAAGAACCATCTGAGCAAATACATTAGCGTGCCTACGTCTCATACACACGATACATTTTGAATTGGGAATCGATCAGTGCGTTGGTGGCAGGCTGTCAGATATTGAACAAAAGTTGTTTTGGTTATTAACGGAGAATGTTTCAAGCGAATTGGTGTGTATTTTATGAAATATTGAGACAGGTGTGGTCTATTTATGCCACGTTATATCAGTCGTGTCATGCAAGCATTAATGCTGATGTTAATAATTAGTGTTAAGATCTAACAACGTGACCATGACCCTATTATAATCGCAATAACGACGACAAAAATTATAAGATGTTTATAAAATACTGTGTTCACTATACATGTAGCAATTCAGCTTCACAGAGTACAGAACAGAGGGATCCATTTCTACCTATACTCATCTCATTTCTAGTTACGCTCCATCCATTTGTAGCGATGCTCCACCTACTGTGTAAACACGTTTAGATAGTTTTTAACGCCGTAACACCTTCAATTTTAAGGTAACTATGTTAAATATTTTGAAACTAATCCAAAAGAGTTGTTCGCAACTGCTCCAAGTTTAATTAGTTTCAATGTAATCAACAGAGGGCTTCTGTTTAAATAATCACTGATTGTTTGCGCTCCATAAGATGGGCTGATCCTGAATAATTTTGAATCCAGTATAATGGGTTTGGACACCTAAATAACCCATACAAAAACACTCAGAAACACATTTTTACAAATATTTAACTCAATATCACCACCCCTCTACTTTTCTCATCCTGGACGAGTATCTTCACTCCCATGAGAGTCCATACTAAAATCTTGAATCAGGCCCTACACAGGGTGGTTGCTTTAATTTGATCATACTGTAAAATGTACTCACGGGTCTGTCCACGAGATCATCTCTGCGTCGAATATCTGGTGGATTGGGGGCTCTGCAACGTATTGAGTACCACAGTCCCACATGTATTTTCAGATCAATGGAGACACGCACATGATATGGCACATCATATTCTCTGAAACAATGAACAAATATGGAAATAACACACGCTAGAAAAGGTTGTCATCAACATGATAGCGAGCCGGACTCAGTTTTTGTAAACAAAACTTTGACACCTCTGACAAATATGGACAGTTTGACCTAAATGAGAAAAGAAATATCGAACTACAAAGTTTGAAAAACATTAATTTTTCAGTTGAATCCTTACATGAACGAGAGCACTAATATTTGAAGTGAGGTTGACTTTCCAAAAAGAGACAAAGAAAAGATGAGCAAATATACAAATGTCCTGTGTGGATGATATATATATAAAGTGAGAATGAGCTCCTCTTGGCATGCTTGGAAGAACACCTAATCCACTGATCTAATGACCATGCCATTCTGCTAGCACTACTCATTACACTCTAGTCCTAGTCAGATGTATTTGGTATATTTAGGTATTTATTTAACTCTTTAATGGCCATACCGACCAAAACCAGCCTCTGCTATGGTCTTATGGAATGCCTATTTACAGGCCAAGAGTATACCATTTTTGAGACTTTACCACTGGAATGACTGGTTCGATAACCGAGCCAGTCATTCCAGTGATAAATTGACAAAAATTGTATTCTCATGGCCTGTAAATGGACATTCAATAACAAAATATTAACAATTTCTTGACAAAATTTGCCCAGTAACGGGTTAATTATATGGTCGAGTTGCTTAAATTCGTGAGTACCGAAATTCGTGAATTTGTTTTTATCGCTCTCGTTCTATGATGTAACGTTGCATGGAATGCATCTACGCAATAGCCACTTTTCGATTGACAGTTCTGAAGATTTTGACAAAGTTTTGAGCAAAATACGGTCAAAACAAGAAACTTTTCATACAATTACTGATGGTAGTGATAAAAATTGCAAGCTTCCTTAATGCACTTTCTTAGATTACTTACTTGCGCTTATTTAGCACTTAAAATGAGCTATTTTTACAATCCAAAGTTACCACCTGCTTTGGTTATATTTTTTCGCCGCGTCGGATTAGCCTGATTGACGGGAGCGCGTCTAAATTTTATTGGAGAGGCTCTAGAGGAAGGGGTGGATGCTTATTAATCATTTACCAAAGTGTCAAAATTAACATAAAGTACACACATGGTTTTTTTAATGATAGAAATTTTTTTTATTCTTTCCTTTATGCCTGCTGAACATGTTTTAAAGACCCTAGCATTAGCTCATTTCTTCGGCTCATTAATATTTGTGAATTTCATGTGACGTCACTACCTAACGAAAGCGGCATCCATTTGGGGTTTTTTCTTCTCTTCAAATGTATCAACTGCTTTTATAGTTTATATATTTATTTGTAAGACAAATCTTTTGGTTAAAATGCTCAAAATTAGCAGTTGAAACATTCAACAAACTAATACAGTGATATTTAAGGATTTACAAGCATGTACCAGACAGCTGAAGATGCATAATCACCAATTCACGAAATTCGGTACCGCTATTTCACACGTAACCTGGCGAGGTGGGTCAGTTCAAATGCTTGGGATTTGTTTAAAAATTAAAATTTTGTACTGAAATTGGTTGTTTTGTATTCTGAAGTGTTATTTCACATTGTGTTAAATTCTTGTGCAGATCTGTTTAAGAGTTTTCTTTCACGAGTGCATTACTTGCTTAGATTCACGAAGTTCGGTACCCATAGTATATAAGTGTCATACAGGTTCTGAAGAATATGAGGTCTAGCGTAACTGGGATTATTATGCATACATGTAAGGATTATGATCCAATATGTTACTAAACCACAGCGTGGGCAATCCAGGAGTTATTCTAGTTATTTGCTGCGCTTAATTTTAAACCCTGTACATAAATGTAAAGTAGGGGTTGCCCAGCAAGGATGGTCCATGTTTGGCCATGTCCTAAGGATGCCAGAAGACACAGCCTTGCAATTCGCCCTACTGGCAACCGGTAAATCTAAAACCAGTAGAGGAAGTCATTGCATAAATCTGTTAAGCGTGTTCGGAAGAGACTTAACGTCCTCAAGAAAACAGGACTCTGTACACTTTAACCAAGAATTAAGCTCAGGAGGCTAAAAAGTGAAGAAGGACTGATTGTGGCTGTAGGATGTTTCTAAAACTACAGCCACAGAACACAGGACATCATCATCAAGTGTGCATACGTTTTCCATATATACTTAAAGTGGCATGTTGAGTATTTTGCCTATTTTCAATGATACAATTAATTACGAAGGCAACCAACTAACAGCCATGTTTTCAAACATTGAGACATACATATACAAACAATATATCGATGTATCACAATTTTTATGTGTTATTGTCTCAAGGTCAATATCATGACTTAATACAAACTAACAATTACCTGATGTCAAGGATATTATCCATTTGATCCGTCACTTTTCTCCCACCACCTAAAGGATCTTCACCAGTCAAGTGGCTGTAATCAAGACAACAGAAAATAAAACTACTTTTAAACCAATAAAAATAAAATTTCTTCCGAGATTTTAAGTTTCTCAGAAAATATCCATTTGCAGACCAACAGAAGACTATTTTTATGCTCCCCGAAAAAAACTTCGCGGGAGCATATAGTCGCCGCGTTGTCCATCCGTTCACCATATATAAGTTTGTCCAGGGCATAGTTTCAAGACTTTTTCACACATGGTCACCAAACTTTGTATGTGGATGCATCTTAGGGAGGTGTGCAGAGTATTAAAAGTAGGTCAAATGTAGGTCATGCTGACCTACTTTTCATGGTCGATTGAATATCACAGAAAATGTTTGTCCGGGCCATAGTTTCAAGACTCACATATGGTCACCAAACTTGGTATGTGGATGCATCTTAGGGAGGTGTGCACAGTATGAAAAGTAGCCCTGTAGGTGGGGCTTCGAATACACCTTCCGTATCCTCTGCGTGTCGTAAGAGGCGACTAAAGGAGGTAAGGGTGAGGTAACCCTGACAGAAACCTTGAGTGCTGAAGACGGAGGTTCCAGGCCGCACGGCGCACTCTAATAAACCATGGATCCACGCACTTAACGCTTATGATCATGTCGATAGTCACTTTAGGACTGGCGGTATGATCAGCGAACGAAAAGAAGAGTCTGCAAATAGACATTTCTCAAGACCACTGCAAAGGCATGTTTTGGCCGGCTACACTATTAAAGGGATTAAGCCTGGAAAATGTTTTATTTATTTCCCCTACTTTGTCCAAACATGTCCATGAGCCCTAGATGAAAACTGTGGTATCTGGGGTCAAGTTCGACTAGCGAACCATAGATAACTATGGTTAACTAAATCCCAGTCCAACATCAGCCACCTGAACTCTGTCGCAAATGGTTAAGTACGAAAGTATAAAATTGACATAAAATTCAAAATGGTGGATAGGCTACAATTTCCACGAATAAATGTCTATAAATGTGTAAATATTTCACTAACTAATTTAGGTTTGATGAGAATTATACTTTCTCTTTATGTGAATGTTCCCATTGTCCATTTCCATCCCATGTTATCTTATATGCATTGGACACCTTTTGACAACTTAATGTCCAGACAAAAAACTTTTTCGTAGGCCATGAAAACAGACGTACCAAAGGGTTAATCGAGACTGTTACCTGGCTCCAAATGTTCTACAATAGTAATTCAATAGGGATCAGGTACCAACTAACTATAGTTAACTGTCCAGCGTTCATCTGGCCACAGCAAGTGTACATGTTCAGTAAACAAAGTAACTGAGAAATTTTGTCCAGTCGAATTTGACCTGGCATGTAGTGTTAAAACAATGAATACCTGGTTAGCATGGCAGTGTATGACTCATTGCTCTTCTCACGCTCCTTGTTTTTCTTGACAGATGGCAGAATTTCCCTCCTCACCTTCATCAGGTCATCAGAGTTAAGGAATGACAGGCGAAGGTATGTCCTCTTCAGACCTAACAGGTGGTTGTGCTGTGGGAAGAATAAGAGAAAAATATCTATCAACAAATGCAGGGTTCCCAGCACTTTATCCAAAAAATAATGATATTTCCCTGAGAAATTTCCAAAATGCCATAAGAAATATTTTCACTTTAACGAGGTTGCTGGAGTCAAGAGCAACTAAAATGCTGATAATAATACATCAACTGTTGTAGCCTGTGCATACAATAATTTTAATTTATTTCCATTTTCAGTCAATGGACACAACATGGACACATGGCACAAAACACACATACATGTAGAGTAAATTAGCAAAATCCGAAACCGACCCTTCGAGTTCACTCAAATTCCCTGAGTTTTCCATGATTTCTGGTGTGTTTTTCAAATTTCCTGAGCTATCCCTGACTGGAAAAATCGAAACTCATTTTCAATGTTTCAATGTGAGAATTTGCATTGTGTTTGGATGAGAATTTTTATTTTTAGCAATTTAAGCAACCGTTTACATTCCGATAGAAAAGATAAAACATCAGTAGCACCCAGATCACAGTTCTTTGGTAGCAACTTTTCTAAATATTATCTAGGACAAGTGATATATTTTGATTATGACATCAGATACGCGACTGATAGTTCTCGATCATCGCTCCATTATTTGCTAATGTTCATCATACATAAAAGCACAAGACAAAATCCTGATGTATATTGCATGCGCATAACCCTTACCACTCTAATGTCAATATGTTTAATTTTCAAATTAAATTAAAAGATGAACTGGTGTTTGTTTTTCAACAAATTTGGTGGAAGATGTTGCTGTCGTAGACAGCAACATCGTCCACCAAAATTGTTGAAAAATGTACACCAGCTTCTATGCTATTGACACAGTAAAAGATAGAATGTTGCAATCATCAGAGTGGTAAGGGTTAATTATGCCTTTAAACCATACAGACAAGAAGACAAATTCTTCTTGATATAAGGAATAATCTGTTGAATACTTCGAAAGTAATTTGACTTGGAGCTGTTGATGCATGATAGTAACAGGTTCGAGTTAAGTAAGTTTCAAAATATTCAAAAGCTTTCCTATAAAGTTACTAAATTGAGCTTCTGAAATTCTAATGGTTAAATGGTTGCGCAAATTCAGATTTGTCAGGCCAGATTGATCAATTACCATTTGATAACAAATTCAATGGACTTTGATCAGTCTGTTGATTCACAAAGAATATACTATGTAGATATATAAATCACTATACTAAGCAATCAAAGATTGCAAACCCTCGCCGTTCAGATTTTGTGACATTGTAACACGTTTTCGGATTGTCCATCTTTTTTCAGGTTTTCCGGCATGTGGAAAGTTATGCAATCCTCGTGTACAGTCACACACTTTCTTGTGCTACAATTTGAGCCTAAATCGGATCGACAGATTCTAGGATATCTATAGATTCATAATTTGATCCGATCCAGACATGCCAGATCCTGGTTCATTTATCCGGATCGAGGACAAAGACATGCAATCAACTTGTAGGGCACGTTCCTTCGCTGTTAAAATTTGAGCTACAGCTCCAGGGACACACACAGACAGACAGAAAAACAAAACAGACTTGAATGCAATATCCTCTTCCCCTTATGGGGCGAGGGTATTAACAGTCATACCTCATACATGTAGTTCCACCACATTAACCCTATAATGGTTAAATTTTTAATATATGCCCATTGAATGTCCATTTACCGGCCAAGCATGTCAAGAGAATAGAATTTTTGAAAATTTACCACTGGAATTCCAGTGGTCAATTTTCAAAAATTGTATACTCTTGGCCTGTAAATAGATGTTCCACAAGACAACTGAACAACAAAGGCCGCTTTTGGCCGGCTTGACGATTAAAGGGTTAAATATTCGTCCTATAGATTACAAGCATGGGGTTACAAAGCTAGTCCCTACGCACCAGATCTAGATCCTCTTTGCCAACTGTGTCTACTTTGGCAATTTTGCCTGAGAATCTCTTAGAAAGAAAAGATGCAACCTCTCGCTCACAATTCCTCTTTGTAGCGATGTAGAAGTATGGCTGGAACGGCAGCGTAACCTACAAGAAAACAATCCATTGAATCAGGGGGTGAAATTAGCGTTAAACCGGGATCAGTACAAATTGGCCAGGGCTAGTAAAATTCGTAACTGACAATCCCTGTACAATTTGACATGTCAACTCTTCAATGTCCATTTACATAGACTATTTTTGAAGTTACCAGAGAATGACTGGCTCAATAATCGAGCCAGTCATACCCGTGGAGAATTTTCAAAAATAGTCCGCTTGTTTCCTGCAAATGGACAGTTCTCCAGGCAACTGCAAAAGCCATCTTTGTTCCGCATGAGTGTTAAAGGATTAACACATTACTGGGATTAATTAACTGCATGGTACATGCATGTAAGGAAATAATAAAACTACAGTCAAACTTTCCCTGATTTACACCTCCACAGTGTCCATCCTTCATTAAGGATGACTACAAATTTGAAACCGAAAAGGATCCTTTTCTGAAAAGTGCATATTCACAGCAAAATTACCGAAAATAAAATTGTTAAAATCATATACTTTTAGAGGACTAAACTGTGAGCCTATATGTAATGAAACGCAATAAATCTTAACATATGATGATTTCATTCCATATAAATTAATATAATTTTTTACGTTGCGAAATTGAAATAGAGGCACGAGCCTCTATTTCAATTTTGCAACTTAAAAAAATTATATTAATTTATATGGAATGAAATCATCATATGGTAAGATTTAATTCATTTCATTACACATAGACACATAATTTAAGCCTATAAAAGAAAACAATTTTAACAATTTTATTTCCAACCATTCTGGTGTGAATTAAACGAAATCAAGGATTTCTTTTTTCACGAGAGAGTTGATACTTACCTCCCTAATACTTTTGATATTGCTAAATATTGGCTTTCACTCAATAAACACTCAGATTAAAACAGTTAGGTGCCCCTACTGGGCAGGGAGTCAGAGCGTAGTCTGGCGGATGCCAGCCCCACCACCGCGCATGCGCAGACTAGCACTACCTCTGACTAATTTATTGGCTGATACACATGCAACTATAAAGAGCCTGAAGACCGAGCCTCTGTGGGGTGGAGGCCGGGTCCGTATCTAGGGAGGTAAGTATCAACTCTCTCGTGAAAAAAGAAATCCTTGATTTCGTTTATTTCACATCAAGAGTATACTTACCTCCCTAATACTTTTGATATTGCCAGAATTCGACAGTGAATTCGGCGGGAGGGAGGCGAGGTCAAAAGACCAGCTCATCCCTATACGCTTTTCTGCGTTTAAGGCACTTAAACTTCTGAAACTGTATGAAAAACAGTCAGGATTTGACTAACCATCGGATAACACCCCCGATGTATGAGAGATGACCGAATGTCATATGCGCTCCCCCCCCTCCTTCCTGGGAGGAAGAGTCGAATGACCTCAATGTCCTATATGCTCTCTACGTACTATGTACTACAGGACACAGACGAAAAAACTCCATTTTCGTATACTCTCAACAATGAACCACATAAATACACAAAACCATCATCATATTAATAACGGGTAACGTGACAAGACAATCAACAATGGACAACACATACACAAGACTGACCTTGTTGAAATGGCTGCTGACATCCTCTTCCCATTGGTGAAGAACGATGCAGTCCCAAATTAGTGGTTGTTTCCATAAATTAATTGTGAAATATATAAGCAATGAGGAAACCCCATCAAAAATATATGCCTAGTTATTTTTTCAAAATCGACAAGGCGAGAGGATTAGAGGTGTCACGGAGATAATGGTCTGTAAAACTTGACTCACAGTGCCACTGAGCCACCGACATAATATCATCCACAGGGACCCCATTAAATAGGGCAGTGGATGTCACTACGCCGCGGACACTGTGAGCCTTGGCCACGTCAACCTGCTTCCCGGTGGCGGATTTATGGCAAAACTGAATGCATTCTACAATCCACCTGGAAATGGTGTCCTTAGAAGCCCTGCCATGGGGTTCAATATAAGACAACCATAACGCCGACTGGTCGGTGCGCCACTCCGCCGTACGTTGTTTGTACCGGCAAAGCGCCCGGACGGGACACCATGCTTTAGAATTAGGATCATATCTAGTTAAAGCAGGCAAAACAATAGGTTGACCTGGATATTTCAACGACTGATTTTTAGCCAAGAAATTAATCCTAGGTAGCAGCTTAAGGCCTTCCCCTGAAACCACAAAACGGTCATCCTCGGCTGATAAGGCATGAATTTCACTCCTACGCCTAGCCGAGGCCGCAGCAATTAAAAACACAGTCTTCAGTGTTAATAGTTTCATAGAAATGGAACTAAGTGGTTCAAACGGCTTATCACCTAGTACTTGAAGCACTAGCGATAAACTCCAAGACGGAATCACAGGTGGATTCCTTGGTCTTAGATTGCCCATGCCTTTAATTAATACATTTAATGTATTTACTTCATCACTTCCCCTCTTAGCCAAGCAAGGAATAACAGACATTAAAGCTGACTTATAACCAGCAATAGAGTTAGGCTTGAGGCTATAGGCATCATAGAGGTGACAGAGGAAATCAGCTACTACCTGAATAGATGAATCCATTGGATCAATACATCTTTTTGAGCACCATTCTGCAAATCTGTTGATTTTATAATTATATGCTCTGGAGGTTGACCCCCTCCTGGCTTTGGCCATAAACATGGCTGCTTGCTCAGAAAAGCCCTCCTTAATTCTAGATTCCTTGACAACATCCACGCAGTCAATCTGAACATTGACGGATTGTTGTGAAGGGCCTTGCCCTGGAAGATAATATCGTCCATCAGAGGCAGAGGAACCGGATTGCAGACCAGAAGGTGCAGCAGATCCGTATACCATGATCGGCTTGGCCAATCCGGGGCGATCAGAAGCACTTGGCATTCCTCTTGTCTGATTTTCTGAAGAATTTTTGGAATCAGGATTGCTGGAGGGAATGCGTATGCATACATTCTCCCCCAGCTGATAGCTAACGCATCTGTTGCGAAAGCGCTTGGATCCGGAATCGGAGAGACGTACGTCGTCATCTTCGCATTCTTCTTCGTTGCGAACAAATCGATGTTGGGTTTCCCCCAATGGTCGAACAGACGATCCGCCACACATTGATTTAGTTGCCATTCCGTGGGTAAAACACTCATCCTTCGGCTCAATGAGTCTGCTAGCAGATTTAACCTTCCCGGAATATGAACTGCTTTCAAGGTAATCTGGTGATCCAGGCACCAACAAAGCAGTTTCCATGTCATCATACAGAGACTGGGCGACTTCGTTCCGCCCTGGCGGTTTATGTAAGTCACAACTGTTGAGTTGTCTGAACGAATAAGAACAATCTTGCCCTGAACTTTATGTAAGAAATGTTCCAGGCCCAGGACTACTGCTCTTAGCTCCAGTAGATTTATATGTTCCTTTGACTGTTCCAGATTCCAAAGCCCTGATATCGTGAACTCTTCCAGGCAAGCCCCCCAGCCCTCCATCGATGCATCTGTATACACAGTCACCTGAGGGTGGGGAGGGGTTAGCATAACCCCCACCAAGAGATTCTCTGTGTCCAACCACCATTGCAGGTGATGAATCAGAGGCGCCAACACTGACACATTCGAGTCCAGCGAACCTGTACTCTGGGTCCATTGTGTCATGAGAAATAACTGGATCGGCCGCCTGCGTAAGGCGGCCTGAGGAATGACTGGTTCCAATGAAACCATCAACCCCAGCATTCTCAAGTAAACCCGTGCCAGGACATGACGACTGTCGCACACTGACTGAATTAATGAGATGAGTTTCTGAACTCTCTCCTGAGTAGGATAAACATATCCTGTCTCTAGATCGAAGAACATCCCCAGGTAAACAAACTTCTGGGATGGAGTCAGCTCTGATTTTGGGAAATTGATCATCCAGCCTAAGTCTGTGAGAGTTTTCAAAACAATCTCCAGACTGGCCGATAAACTTTCCCGGGTGTGTGCTTTCAACAGCCAGTCGTCTATGTACGTGTGGACTGCTATGCTTCTCCTGCGGAGGTATGCGGTGATCGCAAGAACCACACGGGTGAAAACCCAAGGAGCCGTGGAAATTCCGAAGGGTAGCACCCTGAATTCCCACTGTCTGCCCTGGAATGCAAATCTCAGGAAGCGACGGAAACTCCTGTGTACGGGGATGTGGAAATAAGCGTCCTTCAAATCTATCGACGCTGTCCACATTCCCCTCTCTAACCCCGCCAACACCGAGCGCACAGTCTCCATCTTGAAACTGGGCGTCTCTATGAACTTGTTCAATGGCTTGAGGTTGAGAATTGGTCTCCATCCTCCGGTGTTCTTTGTTACTAAGAACAGGGTTGAATAGAAGCCCGGACACCTCTGTGCCGGCTGAATAGCTCCTTTTTGCATGAGGGAATTTATTTCCTCCTCGATACACAACCTTTGATCTGGATCTCTCGGATTTGGAGTCCAGATCGGCACTAGAGACAGTCGCGATGGCGGGCCTGTCATCCAATCGGGATGATACCCGACTGAAAGCCATCGCAAGACTAAACGGTCCTGAGTTAACCGTTCCCACTCTTGCATGTGGTCGGCTAGCCGGCCTCCCACCGGTCCACCTAGGGATAGAGGTGGACATAAGGAGTGCAAGAGCGGCACTGTCTCCTTTGCCAGAAACACCGGCGTGGTTCTCACTGCGGTAACCGTCCCATCAGGAACGATTACCCCGCCCAGATCCTCGCGCGCCACGACCAGCACCGCGCGCACCTCGGTGCGCGGGCGGCTGCCTGGCTGACTGCGCCTGAGGAGCCTGCGCCCCCCTCGCTGCTGGCCGAATCGCACGCGGCCGAGGCCGACGCTGCGATGGTGGTTGGCCTCTGACCTGGCCACTACCACCTCGAGCCTGCAGGGGACGATACGCAGGGGGTGCGGCGCGAACGTTGGCACGACGAAGCACCTCAAACTGCTCGCGCAGCGCCCTCTGGTTATTGACCAGAGTAACCGTCTCCTGGAGGTGCCTACATCCCTCACCTCCAAAGAGACCAGGACCTGTCATAGGCGTACGTAGTAGCCTATTGTATAGGTCCTGGGACGGGCACAGATTATCCAAGGCAAAAGTGCGCCTTGCCCGGACACTCCTGGTCACCGCCCGCGTCATACAGTCCAGCGCCAGGTTGATACCATCCTGGATGGCTCGCTGAACTGTGACCGGACTTGGCTGGCGCGATGCGGATGCTGTTACTACCCCTTGTAACAGCTGGGAGACGTGGGACAGAGCGGCAATCGAAGCCCTCCCACTCTCCTCCGCATCACGCAACGCGCTATTTGCTGAACGCAACGCGTTCGAACACAAGACTCCCGTGTCAGAACGGGAGCCTGGCCGCGCATCCTCACCCAAAGCCGCGCGGTCATCCACGCTCGGCTTAGGTACCACACCGTACCGCTGGTAGTCCAGGGGCACGATGCGGCAACGCCTGGCCACCTCGCGCGGGGCCTTAGCGAGACGTCCACTCGACTTAATGGACGTCTCCGCCGCCTCGAACATGTCAACGACATGCTCTGCCAGCGGCAGAGAAGGCATAGCGTTAGCAGTAGGCTTACCAGCTAACCACGGCCTGTGATCACGCTGGCTAGCCGACTGCTCCACGGGCAGATCTGGTCTAACACTCACCAACCACTGGCAAGCGTCAGACCAATCCTCATCCGTGGCTAGCTGCGAGCGCTCTACAAGACGGGGGCCTTCGTCTTCCTCCTGAGTGCAAGCAACAGAGCTTGACGGCGGATACGCTGATATCCCTGGCAAGCCAGGGAGAGCATGCGGGCCTGACAATACCGGCATGCTAAACTCACTGGTTTGACCAGGAGCAGGCGCCGTGGTAGAGCGCGGGGCATATACCGCCCCACCACGGCCCCGGCCAGCACCAGCGACACTCTCAGCAAGCCGAGGTATGCGGTAACGCTGGCCTTCAGCGCCCAGGGCCACAGTCTGAACCGTGGATTCTACCCCTGGGAGAGTAGAACCGTGGAATAAGGCGCCTGTATTCCCCGCGAGGGGTGCACAGACATCATAATCCATGTCCACGTCCCCAGACGGCGACCCCAACAGGTAATCCTCATCCTCCTGGCCAGACAGATTAGACTCCGGGTCAGCAAAGAGAGTTAACCCGGACTGGCCAGGGAAGGTGCCATACGAGGTACTGGCACCCGCGGTGTGCGGATAGCCCTGGACTGATAAGCAGCCCGCGGGTTCCAGCGACAACCGTCCACGGTCCCTATTGGGCGCGGCAATAAGCCTGCTGCCAGGGTCGTGGAACGCCCCCTCTAATGGGGCCACCTCTGAATCTTCAAACAACGGAAGCGTACTAAGGAACGGTGATTCAGAGGCGGGGATTACCTGCTCCGAAGCAGATGATGAGGCCAACAAAGGATTTGGTCCAGGAAGCATGCCACGAAGCAACTCTGGAACCAAATCCTTTATTGTCCTCCTCATCTCTCCCAACATCTCGGTCCGGAAGGCCTCCATGTCCACCACGGACGAGGCCTTCCTCTTACCCTTCTTACTTACAACCTCTTTTTTCAGCTTCTTCTTCTTCTCCTCCTCCACCACCTTGTCCTTCGCCTGCAAGCACAAGAATTCGGACATTAGCTCGCCCCCCCCTCCCCCCCCCCCAGTGCTTACATATCTCGCAATTAAGCAAGGGACCACAGGGGCTACACTGAAAACAGAGATGAGGACCAAACTTGTCCCTCAAAAATCGTCCACAGGACGTACAACCAGGTCTCTGAAAAAGGCCAAAGGACGAGGAGTATGAGCAATCTAGTTAAGCTTAGAAACTCACCAACTCAAGAGAAGGAAAAAATGATCATAAAGATCATAATTTATCAGAAAACCAGCTTCGGACAACTTTAATTGTTAATAAAGAGCAAGGCTGATTATGACGTCATTAATCCTATGACAGGAAAAAATCGATCCCCAACAAACATCCCAGTGCAAGGACGAATTGTATCTCTAACCAGAACATGTGCAGAATGGACATTTCGACTACACAAGCATCAGATATATACTGATAACAATGGCAAATACTGTTAATTATCTCCCTTTCCTCTAAATAATTAACATCACCTCATATCAATAATTAGATACCTGACACCTTGTCTAGACAAACCATCCAACCTGATGAACTGGAGCACTCCACCAACTGAACGCCTCTTAATTCTCTCCACCTCTAGGGGAAGGAATTGGATCAAGAGGGCAAAGTGAGAAGACCTTTATAATAGGCCTCCAACTCACTGGACATAGAATTTTTGGTTAGATAACCTAACAGTATTAGTAGGAAATGGAACCATGGTGGAGAGACACAAACCCTCTGCTGATGTCATGTCCATTATATTTCTTCACACAGACCTGTGGACATAAACACAAAGAGAGATTAGTCTTATATAGCACCTAGTTGAAATAAACCAACTAATCAAGGCGCTTATCACGTTTAGCGCGAGTCCCGGAAACACATTACAACGGGGACAAACTCGCTAATTTTACTAGAAGTCACCTGATTTAAAGGTCCTGGGCCCTCCTCTGGCGAAGTCATCCTTCCTGCCATCTTTATCAGGGATAAACACTTCCAAATTTTCACAAAACACTAAGAATTGAGCGAAGAAAAGCACTAAGCACAAAAACATGTGTAGACTCTCTGCCAATAAATTAGCAAAGAGGTAGTGCTAGTCTGCGCATGCGCGGTGGTGGGGCTGGCATCCGCCAGACTACGCTCTGACTCCCTGCCCAGTAGGGGCACCTAACTGTTTTAATCTGAGTGTTTATTGAGTGAAAGCCAATATTTAGCAATATCAAAAGTATTAGGGAGGTAAGTATACTCTTGATGTGAAAATGCACCTTTAACTAAATACGCTAAGCAATTACTAGTCTAAAGAAACTCTAGTGGCTATTAATTAGCAATAATGATTTCAACTGAGAGTAAACAGCAGCCTTTATCAGCATAAAATATGCTTTTTAGAAATTTTCTGACCATATTCACCAACACGCAAATCTAAAGATGCGTTTTCATAGCCAATGATGCTTTTTCATATCCAATCAGCCTCTTCTCTTGCAGGTGAAGATTCTTCTGCATATTGATTACACTTTTTAGATTTTGATCAGGATTACTTGACATTGGTCACTCATTTTCTACATTGTAAAGAATTGCTGGCAACAGGTTTGTATGGTTGAATCTTTGAAAGCACTAAGGAGCCAGCCACATCATTTGTTCTGTTTAGATCAGCATAAACCCTTTAACACGCAAATTTGTTTTAAAAAATTTAAATTTTCTCATAGATGTTCATTTCTGCCACTTCTGCAGTGGTCTTGAGAAATGTTAATTCGCAAACCAAGAAAAGACTGTTTTTGAAAATTTACCACTGGAATGACTGGCTCGGTTATCGAGTTTTAAGATATGTGGGTTAAAGGTTTAATTAGCTGATATTTCTAGGGTAGCCATTCCACTGCAGTGTGCTACTTGGGTAACAATACCTTAAATCTGCCGCCATCTTCTTCAATGAAATAATAATCAACAGCACTGATCATGCGTTTATCTTCGTCAAGGACATCAGCCTGTAACCACAAACACATTAGCACATTATTAACTATCTGACTGCTGTAAGCCACCACACACTCATTTCAATTGATGGACAATAGCTCTGGACCTGCAGAATTTTTGAAAACACCTCTCAGTCAAACTGTTTTCAAAATATTTAGCATATACAGAGTTAAACCCTATGGAAAATGGTATGCAGCAGGGACATTTAAAAGCACCAAGGCAGCAACAGCTTCCAGCGAAGCGAGTTTCAAAATATACAGCAGCTTTCTGCATAGTTGCCTTGGAATTGAGACATTGGAAGGGTTAAAACCGTTAATAGATGGCCATAATTCAGTACTACATGTACCTTAGCCATTACCACTCTGATGTCAACATTCTATCTTCTTATGGTGCCAGTAGCAAAGAAACTGGTGTACATTTTTAAACAATTTTGGTGGATGATGTTGCTGTCTACGACAGCAGCATCTTCCACCAAATTTGTTTAAAAAATGAACACCAGTTCATCGTTTAATTTAATTTGAAAATTACAAATTTTGACATCAGAGTTCTAAGAGTTAAAGTATTATCTCAATCAGTAGCAGTGGCACATTTAGATATCAGTAAAATATCCCCTCTCAAAATTTTATCTCCATCTTCGGCGTGATAGTGGTTAGCCATTTACTGGTGACGATTGGTCAAGAATAAACCTTTGTCTAGAGAATGTCCATTGGCAGGTCAAGGAGTGTATGCAGGAGGAATAACGCAAGATTTGTATATATGTTTGCTAATAGAGGAATCCAGTTTTATCTATGCCCTGGCCATCTCTAGTTAAGCTCCACCCATGCTTCGCCGGCGACGGGTTCGATTGATCCCTGCACTTCCTGAATTGTAGTTTCCAGAGAACTATACAGGTACAACATGTACATGTAAGCAGTTGAATCTTTTGAAACTAATTTGATTGGGTGCTGTTGCTGCCTATGTTTCAAAATATAATCTAGCCACACCTAAGTTGAGGGTAGGTGCTAAATAGTCAAACTGAGCCTGAACCTTGTTTCTCAAAGTTTAGATATTGAAATGATTAATAAATGGAGGATTCCAGTTTCTCAGTCAATCATATTACCTCATAATGACCTTATAATCAACTAGGTGATGTGTAGGCTGACATCATAATCAATTATGTCATGAATGATGTAGCCAAGTTCATCATGAATGCATAATTGATGACAGACTAAGCGTTGTTGTACGAACTGTATGTCTTTACTATTTAATAAACACGCTGTTGACTATTTTGGAACTAATTTGAATGGGCACTGTTACCTGTATAGTTTTCAAGAAATTGATAGGGAGTCCAGGGATCAATCCATCCAAACGGGGGCGAAGTGTGGGTGGAGCTTAGCTAAAGATGGTGGGGGCATAGCTAAAACAGGATTTCTCCATTAATGGACTAAGCGATTATTTAAACTCGTGTGAATTCCAGGCTTGCCAGGATACATGTACTTACTGGTTGCATATTAATAAGCCATCCCGTCTTTTCTTGTGGGTCCTTGTACCGCTCAAATGCAAACCTCGCGTCAATCTCATCATTCAGCCGTGCTCGTTCTTGCTTCTTACTTGTGTCATCTTGTCTGAAGACAGTTAAATAAATCAGTGTATAACATTAACTATACAGACAAACCAGCTTTAGAGATTATTTACATGTGTCTGACATTGTGGGGCCAAAGGACAATAAATTGAAACACCGCAATTTGGTCATTAACCCTTTAACCCTCATAAGCCAAATAAGTCCCTCCAGTGCTCTTGAAAAATGTCCATTTGTAGATCAAGAGGACTTTTTTGAAAATTTACTATTGGAATGGCTGTCAGTCATTCCAGTGGACAATTTTCAAAAATAGTCTTCTCTTGGTCTGCAAATGGACATTTTCTATGAGAAAATTGAACAAATTCGCGGGTTAAAGGATTAATCACAATTTTTTACCATACAATGTTGAAAAGAAACCCTAGACAATCATGAACCATTTACCCCAATATGTTGAATATTTTTGATGCATCGACTCTAATAACTGCTGACATGTGACTGTGATGTCACTAATTAACCCTTTCACTGACAAATTCATGAAAAAATATATTCTTTACGACATAAAACTTATTTCGTTGAATATTTTGAAAGTAATTTGACTAGAAGCTGTTGCTGCCATGGCTTCAAGTCAAATTAATTTCAAAATATTCAACAGTTTTCCTGCATGGCTGCCTTGAAAATGGGAGATGGGGAATTCATTGGTGAAATGATAAAAGCATTCACCATCTGTCCTGTGATGCAACGCATTATGCATATGTATAGCTTAGCCCTATAACAATCAGGCTGGATAAAAAAAGCCTGAGAAATACCCATTTTCAGGAAGAGAAGACAGCTTCTGAAAATATACCACTGGAATGACATACATTGCTAGGCAATGTCCAACTGCTAATTCACCTTTCCAGAGTATCAATCCATCGTCTGACTTCGTATGACGTCATAATCGTCTCACCGTGTGTATGATGGGGTCACAATCATTACGCCACAAGGGGTTCCATATAGACCGTCACCAAATCTCAAACAGTCCGACACGTTGTATGAATTGTATGTATTTGTAATTCTTTGCTATTTAATAAACACGCTGTTGAATATTTTCAAACTAATTTGACTGGGCGCTGTTGCTGCCTTAGGCAGCAACAGCACCCAGTCAAATTAGTTTCAAAATATTCAACAGCTTACCTGTGTATTTTTTTGGAAATTGAGAGTCAGGGTGTTCAGAGATCGATCGATCCCAACACGAGCGAGGTGTGGGTGGAGCTTAGCTAGAGATGGGCGGGGCATAGCTAAAACTGGAAAGGTCCATTAGATACCTATTTTCAATTTGACTTTCAATACATTGTTTTCAACACGCCGTGCTAGCGACATTATTACAGTAGTGGGACATATAACAAGAGGCACAGGGACCATTAGCATTTGAACCATTTGAATTTAAAGACATTTTCGAAAAATCCAAGATGGCCACCAAATAAACTGACCAATCAAAAATTTTCGTTTGATATGTTGAAGCCTACCACAATAGGAGCATTCCAACCATGTTTCATTGAAATCAGGCTATTAATTAAGAAGTAGTGTTTTAAATGGCTCCGGAAATTTAAAAAAGAATGTCTGCCAAAAAATCGACCAACAAAAATTCTGAATAAATTAAAAGTTCTACAGCCTACCACAATAGGATCCATCTAGCCAAATTTGGAGAAATCCACCAAGTGGTTAAGGAGATCCGCTTTAACAATTTCCGGTAAATTTCTCATGATTTGCACTACAAAATTTGACCAAGAAAAATTCTGAATAGAAGTTCTTGAGCCTACAATGATAGTTTTTCTAGCCAAATTTACTTGAAATCTGTCAAGGAGAAGCATTTTGACAATTCCCAATAAATTATTCATAAAATCTGAGATTTTAACCCCAAAAGTCAACCAATCAAAATACTGAATAGATGGTCTGGATCCTACCCAAATAGCATCCATCCAGCTAAATCAAATTGAAATCTGCCAAGCAGTTAATGAGTAGTGTTTTAAGAATTTGACCAGTCTCATAAAATATAAGAACACAATTTCCAGTAAATTTTTCATAAAATCTCAGATTTTCACCCTTAAAAATTCACCAATCAAAATTCTGTATAAACTTTCTGAAGCCTTGCCCCATAGGGTCCTTACAGCCAAATTAAGTTGAAATCTGCCAAGCTGTTAATGAAGAGTAATGTTTTGACAATTTCCAGTAAATTGATCAATCAAAATTCTGTATATAAGTTCTGAAGTCTACACCAATAGGGTTCTTCCAGCCAAATTAGGTTGAAATCTGCCAAGTAGTTAATGAGGAGTAGCGCTTTGATTATTTCAGGTAGATATTTCATAAAATCTAAGATTTTCACTCAAAAGATTTACCAATCAAAATTCTGTATAAAAGTTCTGAAGCCTACACCAACAGGGTCCTTCCAGACAAATTAGCTTGAAATCCTCGGTTAATAAGGATTAGTGTTTTGACAATTTCCGTTCAATTTTTCATAAACTATGATTTTCATCAAACAGGAGGCCCAACGGCCCGTGATGCTCACCTTGACCATTAGCAATTGAACCATTTGTATTTAAATATACATGATGGATAATTTTCAGAAAATCCAAGATGGCCATAAAACAAAATTGACCAATCAAATTCTCATTTGAGTTCTGGAGGCTTATCATCATAGAATCGTTCCACCCATGTTTGGTTGAAATCAAGCTGTTTATTAAGTAACTAGTAGAAGCGATTTAAAGGTTTCTGGAAAATTCTTAAAAAATCCAAGATGGCCACTGAAAAACTAATGAAAATCTAATTCCTGTATGTAAGTTCGGAATCATATGACCATAAGATCCTTTCAGCCAGGTTTCATTCAAATCTGCCCATTGGTTCAGGAGTACTGTTTTAAAGGATTTCTGGAAAATCAAAGATGGCCACCAGAAAAATTGACCAATCAGAATTCTTTATAGAAGATCTGAAGCCTACATGTACCTGCCTAAGGTCCTTCCAGCTGAGCTTGGTTGAAATCGGCCAGGCAGTTAATGAGGAGTAGCCGTTTAACTAAATTCGCATCTAAGATGGACACCGGAAAAACTGACCAATCAAATTTCTGTATACAAATTCTTAAGCCTACCACCCTAAGATCATTTCAGCCAGGTCTGGTTTAAATCGTCCAAGCTGTTAATGAACTTATCGCTTTAAATTTCCTGCCATTTTTTGGAAAATTCAAGATGCCCACCAAAAAAACTGACCAATCAAAATTCTGTATATAAGTTCTGAAGTCTAGTCCGATAGGGTCCTTCCAGCCCAATTAGGTTGAAATCTGACAAGCGGTTAATGAGTAGCATTTTTAAGCAGATTTTGACAGATAACAACAAACAACAGACGGTCGCCATGTCATAAGCTCATTTGGCCTTACAGCTCAGGTGAGCTAATGATGTGATGATTTAATTATTCGCACGTTTTAAAAAAACATCAGGGATATTGTAATCGCTTCCGTCCATCTGTCACGCTATCTCCTCCCAAACCATTGGGTGGAATTAAATCAAATTTGGTATGTGGGGTACCCATATGATTCCGCTTTGCAAGACGATATTTAGATTTGGCTCTGCCTCAAGGGGGTATGGTAGGGGTCAAAAGGTCAAATCAGTTGTAATGCAACTCTTCTGAAATCGTTCGACAGAACTCAACCAAATTTGATATCTGAGTTACCCATATGATTGCGGAGTGCAAGAGGTCAGTTACATTTGGCTCTGCCCCCATGGGGTGTGGGGAGGGGTCAAAAGGTCAAATTTTAAGCTGCCAAAATTGATTTAATGCATCTACTCCGAACCCATTGGAAGTAATTCAACCAAATTTGGTGTGTGAGTTACCCATATCAATTTGGAGTGGATGAGCACATATACATTTGGCCCTGCCCCAGGGGGTCGGGGATGGGGTTAAACGGTCATAAAATTGATTGTAATGCAACTCCTCTGTCACTGTTGGACGGAATTCAACCAAATTTAGTATGTCAGTAACCCATATCAATGTGGAGTGGATGAGTACATTTACATTTGGCCCCGCCCCCATGGTGTGGGATGGGGTCAAAAGGTCATGAAATTGATTGTAATGCGACTCCTCTGACATTATTGTACGAAATTCAACCAAATTTGGTATGTGAGTTACCCATATGATTACGGAGTGCAAAAGGACATTTACATTTGGCTTCGCCCCCGGGGGTGGGTTGTGTGGTGTGTCAAAAGTTTTGCGTCATCGACCGATCAATCTAGTTAATGTTAGGCAATTGATTATAAGCCTGCTTATGTGATATATTCAAGTCTGGGTGAAAGGCACTATTGTTTATCACAATGTATAATTGCTATCTTACCCAGAGCCATCACCTCCTTGTGACTCATCCCGGTCTTGTTTTTTAAAGTCTTGCTTTTTAAACCGGCCAGTATTCTGTAAAACCATGATGCTTTGTCACATTCAACAGGAGATAGATGACAGGCGCGCACACATTGATGATCAGCAATTTACAGCTCTATCTCAAGTCTTCCCATTCCGCTGCGACAAGAAACAGTTTAATTTTCATTCTTAACCCTTTGACAATCATATCAGCCAAAACAGTTTCTGCAGAGGTCTTGAGAAATGTCCATTTGCAGCCCAAGAAGACTATTTTTGAAAATTTACCACTGGAATAACTGGCTTGATAACCGAGCCAGTCATTCCAGTGGTAAATTTTCAAAAACAGTCTTCTCTTGGTAGATACAAATGGACATTTTCTGAGAAAAATTGAAATTTTGTTGAATAAATTCGAGGGTTAAAGGGTTAAATCAATAGACACTAAACTGCTTTCTGTATTAAATAGCTACCTAAGAGATCTGTATAAGCTGCTATTTAATGCTCAGAATATTTGCAAAATATTTCTTTAAAAACAAGGCTATTTTTAAGCATGCAATGTCAAATTTATAAACATAAAATATCAGAGATCACAAAATGCTGTTCTTTCACCACAGCATAACTTAGGCTTAGCTCTTAACCTCTTAATCACTCAAAAACGGCGCCAGCAGTGGGCTTGAGAAATGTTCGTTTGCAAAACAAGAGATTATTTTTGAAAATTTATCACTGGAATGACTGGCTCGATAACCGAGCCAGTAATTCCACTGGTAAATTTTCAAAAATAGTCTTCTCTTGGTCTGCAAACGAACATTTTCTATGAAAAAATTGAATTTTTAAAAACAATTTTGAGGGTTAAAGGGTTAACACTCAAGATGGCCTAAAAGAGTTTCTGCAGAGGGGAGTTTAAGAAATGTCCATTTGACAACCAAGAGGTCATTCCAGTGGTAAATTTTCTAAACAAGAGGTCCAAGGGCGAGTTGCGCTCACCTGGACCATTGACATCTAAACTATTATAATTTAAACAGACATGACGGAGGCTTTTCGGAAAATCCAAGATGGCCACTAAATAATTGGCCAATCAAGATTCTCATTTAGTATGTTGAAGCGTAGCGTCATAGGATCATTCCACCAAAACGATATGTGAAGAAACAACAAAATGTAAACAAACTGCTGTAGCACACGGTAAAACCGCAGACCACACATCTAAATCAGGAATTTTGAAACCACTGATCATTGCAAACAGATCGTGATAACACGCAAAACTTGAAAATTCCAAAGTTTTTCTGGTACCAATTAAAGTACGCAGCACCCAGAATCAGATGCGCGAATTAATGAAACATTTTCTTCACATAAACATCCGAGAAACACGGGTGTGACGACACCCGCTCAGATCTTACGGAGAACGACGTCAGCCGATAATCGTGTTAAAACACCGATAAGCCAACACCTAATTTCATATCTGCCGATCGCCTGTTGGGGATTTAAAGGAAGGCGATCATCTGGCATATTTCGTTGTTAACACACGTCCCAGATTCTTTGGGGTTAGAAATTGGAACATGCGACACAGACAAAATTTTAGAGACCTAAGTCTTTTAACTATGGAATAACATGGAAATATACGACCTGGTTATCATCGGAAGCGTCCATATTAATCCAAAATATCCTTTTGAGAACGCACAAGCTATCACAATTAATCACAGTAAAAAGACTTAGGCTTAAACAATCTTAAGACTTTCCAACTGCAAAAAGCATGTATTCTCTTGTCGCTATGCAAACAAGAATGAGCTCTATGGTAGACAGGTACTCGGCAGTTGGGAGCCGAGTACCCGGTTCCAAGGAGTCGGTAAAGCTTTCTAAGTCTATAGTCCTAGAGCCAGCTGTATATCAGAAGTAACAGAATGGTGAGTATTGATCGAAGGAGAACTGCCAACCCCCAGTACAAGCAATCAATGGTTTCAGGTGAAAAAAACCATGATTTTCAGTAGCTTTGCACACCTTTCAGTAGTTGATATTCAGTAGTTTGAGGAATCCTTCAGTAGTGATTAAAAAAGCAACAAAATGCATGATTTCAGCAAAATACAACTCTATTTGCAAGACAAGAGAAGACTATCAATTTAAATTTTACCACTGGAATGATTGACTCAGTTATCGAGCCAGTAAATCTAATGCTAAAATTTTAATATAGTCATCTTGTATTGTGATTGTGTGAGTTCATTGTTAGTTACACATTTGGATTGAAATTTGCTATTGATTTGCAATGTACATTAGAGCTGGCGGTCTGACGGTAGTACCGTGAGGACCGCGGTATACCGTGAACCGATACCGTGACCGTTGACATTTCCAAATACCGTGAATACCGTCCATGTTTGAGCAATATTTGAGAAATAGATCCATAAAGTCTGACTTAATCAAGGGTAAATAGGTGCTAATAGTGCCAAAAATATAGGCATCCCTAACTATTAGCCGAGTCAAGGTGAAAGGGTCGTTGTAAAAACAAACAACAAGACGTCAATTACAAAATAATGACAGGCAATTGTATGTTTGCATGTCAAACGTACGTCTTGAAAGTCTCACGGTAAAATTGCTTTATTTAAAGCATCTAAACTCATTCTCTGGCTGTCCTCCGGTAGTAATTACACTATAATATATTCCCTATTCCTGTTTCTATTATTTGTAATTTATTACTCCAAGCATTTTGTCACCGAACAAACACGCTAGAATAACAAAATAACATACAAACCGCATGCTATTCAAACACAACAGCAATCTCGCAAAGACGTATCTGATTGGTTGTTCATGAACTAGACCGTGGGAAAGTGCATTACTATGCTGAATTTATCAATGAAAATTTACTAAAACGTAGTATTTGTTCGCGCCATTTTGATCACGTGCTAATTTATTAACAACGAGCAGCTTTGAAGTCGTTATTTTTTATTTTTCTGGCTTGTTTTAAGAACTTTCTTTAAGGATTAAATCTAGTTTAAGTAATGACACCTAAAAATTATAGTGTTTTAGTTTTTGTAATTCATTTTTCAACTGGCTACACGTCGGAAGTTCGCGGAAATAGCCTTTTACACGCATTGTTCACGTGAAGCATGGCGAGTAACGAGTCTGCACATCGGGTACTCGGTAATTATCAGAAGCTTTGGAATCGGCTATATTCAATGTCGTGTTATATGCATGTGTATAGGCCTGTTTTCGCTAGTAACCGAATATATGACTCCAACAGAAGTAAAAGAGTACAACACTGGCCTCGTTTAAATACTTGCGGATTTTGTCTGGACTCTGTTTATCAACGCGCTTGACTGCCAAAATAAAATTTACCGTTTGCTGGTCGCACGCATTAATAGCAAGAACAATCCAGATTGAAAATAGCGCGCTCCAATGTCTCGAACAGCGAATTATAGTTAGCGAGTCGACCACACACTTTGACCGATATTCCCGCGAATGATATTATGTCAATAAAAATAGTGACCTAATAAAGTCGTGAAACTAAACAGTCGCAATAGTCATAATGTTTTTCTTCCCTAAATCAGAAAGCCAATTTATTTATTTTACCTACATTTACCGTTGATTGGAGATGGAAATGAAAAAGAAATGAAAAAAATTGTTCTAATTTCGTGGCATGCCTCAAGCTCAGATGACGGTATACCGTGGTACTGCGGTATTTTTTCATGGTACCGATACCGTCATGTAAATGTCAATACCGCCCAGCTCTAATGTACATATCAACTTTTTACTGACCTTCAAAACCAGATATCTTTCTGTATGGCTTAAATACACATCACGTCCTTTGAACAGTGTACTTTTTATTGGTATTGCAATATTATCAGGCTTAGTCTTCTTCTTCTTCTTTTCGATCGCTGGTGTCAGGCTTAGTGAAATGCACCGTGCAGAATGCCAGAAAGTATCATACAGCGATCACAGAAATACATATTACCACAAAAATAAAACTTGTTAAATATTAAGATATGAAAAGATTTTGATTTTCCCACGCTGCGAAAGGATGATTTCCGATTTGCATTGGTATATTTCTATAGTTGAATTGCATATCTGTATCCATCATAAACAAACAAACGTTCGTAATTCTCGCATAGTAGTAACTTTCGCATTTCAATACTCTAAAGTGGTAACAAGGCAAAACATGCCGATTAACAAGATCAGTTTTATGGACCCACAAATGGAAATTCGTAATTTTAACACCATGTCCGTATTACCGTAATTGCCCGATTTTTTATTTCTGTATTTTCACTCAGGACATTTTAAAGGTAATGTATATGTGTAATTTGGATGCTAATTCCATACCAACTATAGATAGTCCATAGGGGTTGGCAGACACCATTAGATACTAGAGCTGGGCGGTATTGGCATTGGGATGAAGATAACGGTATCTGTGAAAAATACCGCGATAACTACTAATATCGCGGTATTTGGAATAATTTCGGATATGATAGGGTTAATATGGCCAATCTATAGATAGGCATCCTTTTTAGATGTATAAACAAACAAAGCCTACACTTTGTATTATATTTGTTTCAGCACCAAATAAAATATTTTTTCTCGCCTTTTTGCGTTTTACTTTGTCATTGTGAAGAGGAAGATGCGCATAAGTGTCCTTAACTCCGTCACTGTGTGCGCAGGAATCTCCAAGGGAAATCCCAAGCATCCAATCTGATTGGTTACAAAAATCAAGTATCTTTCATTGGTTTTAACCAGGTCATAATCGGGTGCACTGTTTAATGGAGCATTCACGATCAGCTGTTTTTATTATTACTATAATTGAAAGCTTATAATGAATGCTCCGCGAGAAAGACCACGCGATTAGGCACATGATCAATTAATGGACTAACCAGGTCTGAAGACGCGATCAGCTGCGCGCGTGTATGCGTGTATAAAGATAACAAAATGACCTGAATTTTTTTAGCAATAAAATAGAGAATGTAGAATTGTAGATAAGAATCGTCGATCACTGATTAAATTATTATACTTGACGTGCAAAAGTCTGGTACTGAATGGTTAATTATTGAAAATGGTCAAGTTTTATAAGGAATTGACTAATCAACCCCATCTGCCCGCCCAGCCCCTTTAGAACATTGTCGACCTATTGACTGCGGTATGAAAGTCAATCATACACTTCATCCTATAAACTGGACTTACCGGAGTGTGTGAAAATAAATAATCATCAGCTATTTATACAGATTATTTCAAAACAATTTGACTCAAGGTTGTTGCTGTCGATGTCAGTAACAACTTTTGGGTCATAAAGTTTTCAAACTAATCAGCTCTTTATTTATTTCCTTTAAATTAAATTTCCATAAAGCCTCTGCATTCGTCTTGAAAGTGGTTAAATCATAGCCCTATAGATCGATGGCGCAATAGTCGCCTGAGCCAATGACCCAGAACGCGTGAAATTAGTGAATACAACACATTCCACGCTATAAGATCCGCTGTCTTCTAGAAAAGATGATCTAAGAGGTTATTAGTTATTAATAACTTGTCCGATTTTAGCTAAATATTTTGGAGACAATTTGATTGGAAATTATTGTCATGGCGCAATAAGTTTTAATCAAATCATTTTCAATATAATCAGCCGGGCTCGTTTCATTCATATTGCGGCTGCCTTTAGCACATTCAGCATATCAATGGTATTACTGGTAAAGACTGATCAATACTCACCCAAGCATACATTTATACACACGTGTGGGGTGAATTATTCTTGAACAAGCGAAAAATAGAGGGATTACAGTTATGGCTTCACCGGTTTAGTTAGATCGCTTGAATTTATCGTCATAGTTAGCGAGTGAATTTATCCCGCTAGGGTATTTGGATGGTCGTTGTTTTATTTATTCCCTTGTAATGACATCAATTGCGTCATCAGCTATGGAAAGCAAAGGTGGTATTCCAATAATATAATCAAAACGAGCCTGAGTTAAGTTTATTTGTGTTTTACAAATGGCTGCTATTTTGCGTATTCGACGTTGTCAGCTTTTCAGATTTAACTTGTCTTCATTGGAACATTTAATTGAGCATGGAAGGGTTTCTATACTAAGAACAGTAGGGCTATGTATATAACACATGGACATATATTTACTGCAATAATAGTGCTGAAAATGATTGCTTTTGACTACCATGAATACGGAAATGAAGAGACCAGACTCGTCAAATTCGCATGAAATGCTTTATTATCAAATTATTACAATATATAAATTGTCAATACCGTCACTGACGGTATTTGACGATATTGGCGGTTTTTAGAAATGAGACGATGACGATAACAATAACAATAATATCGCGATTTTCCCGGTTTTATCGGGAAACCGCCCAGCTCTATTAGATACATGTTTTAAAATATTTTTGGAAATTTACCGATTTTCGATCCACTGGCCAATTTATAAGAAAAAATAGTCTTCTTATGGCGTGCAAATGGACATTCCTCAAAACCACTTTAGAACAAGAGGCCCAAGGGGCCTGTGTCGCTCACCTGGAGCACTATGCATTTTTGTCAAAATATTGTTGGTGGGTGGTTTAGGAGTAGTCTTTTAAATGAGTTTGTGGACATTTTTGCAAGTCCAATATGGCCGCCAAACACGCTACATTTTGATTGGTCCATTGCAGCCATGTTTCTGACTTCCCTTGAAAAAACTTTAATGGCACTCAGTACCCAATCTGCTGTGGTTCTCGAGTTGTTTTGGCCATAAATAGGTTATCGAAGATGGCCGCCAAAATATTTGGCCAATCAAGTTCCCGTGAACAAACTTGGTACAGCTCTTGTCCTAGATGATATTTCATTCGTTTTGAATTGATCTCCCATGCGGTTTTGGAGATTTTTAAAGACATTTTTAAAAATCGACCAAAATCCAAGATGGCGCGAGAAGAATACATTTTAAATTTCCAATTGCTTTAGTACGGGAGATTTTGGCAGGTAAATGATCCAAGATGGCCACTAAACCATTCATCCGACAATGGCAAATTTGAAATCACAATGAGCAAAAACATATATAAAACCAATTTCGCCCTCAAAATCCATCAAATAAAAATTTCCAAACATGCTATATATTGATTGGCCCACGGCGGCCATGTTTTTTGACGGATCAACTTCTCTTGAACAAACTTTAATGGCCCTTACTCCCTAATCATATATAGCAAATTTCGGCCTGATCGCTTCAGCGATTCTGGGGAAGAAATTGTTTTTGCGAAAACGCGGTCATCCAAGATGGCCGTTGAACCATTTGGCCAATCAAGTTCGCTTGAACAAACTTGGGTCAGCTCTTGACCTAGGCAATATTTCCTGAGGTCTGAATTGATCCTTCAAATGGTTTCGGAGATTTTTAAAGACATTTCTAAAAATCGGACGAAATCTAAGATGGCCACCAGCCAAATTCGTCGATCAGCTTCGTTTGAACAAAATGGAATCTCTATGCCCTAAGGATGCTTCCTGCCAAATATAATTGACATTGGCCCATTACTTCTCGAGAAGACATTTTAAATTTCCCATTGCTTTAGCTTGGGAGCTTTTGGCGGGAAAATGATCCACGTTGGCCGCCAAACCGTTTATCCGGCGGTTTTGAAAATTGCAAATTTGAGATAAGAATACCCAAAAACCTACATAAAACCAATTTCGGTTTTCAAAACTCCATCAAATAAAAAATCCAATATGGCCGCCAAACACTATATTTTGATTGGCCAACAGCGGCCATGTTTTTTGACAGATCTACTTCTCTTGAACAAACTTTAATGGCCCTTAGTCCCTAATCATATCGGCCTGATCCTTTCAGCGGTTTTGGAGAAGACATTTTCGCAAAAACTAGGTCAACCAAGACGGCCACCAAACCATTTGACCAATCAAGTTCCCTTGAACCAACTTGGTTTAGCTCTTGCTCTATATCATATTCTATGAGGTTTAAGACGTTTCTAAAAATTGGCCAAAATCCAAGATGGCCACCGGCCAAATTGGCTTCGCTTGAACAAACTTTGATCCCTATGCCCTAAGGATGCTTCCTGCCAAATATAATTGAAATCAGGCAAGCAGTTCTTGAGAAGTTGTTTAAAGGAAAAGTTGACGGACGATGGACGGACGACATGGCATAAGCTCACTTGGCTTTTCAGGCCAGGTGAGCTAAAAATTGGTCGTAAGCGTACTACCTTTGAAACCTGAACTTGCCTACTGAATCTTTGAATACCGTCCGAAAATAATTACAAATGAAATGAGATCTGACGAAAATGTAGGTGTAGTGGGAGGTGGTTCATCGTGCCTGTCAAGAAATATATCCGTCTGAGAGAAATACGTATGATATCAACAAGTACAATTCCATTACATAGAAGGCATATAATATAGGTATATATTTTTGCCTATGTCCGCCCATAGATTAAACGAAATCTAGGATTTCTTTTTTCACGAGAGAGTTAATACTTACCTCCCTAATACTTTTGATATTGCTAAATATCGGCTTTCACTCAATAAACACTCAGTTAGGTGCCCCTACTGGGCAGGGAGTCAGAGGTAGTCCGGCGGATGCTCGCCCCACCACCGCGCATGCGCCGACTACTACTTCCTCTGGCTCATTTATTGGCTAACACATGCAACTACCAAGAGCCTGAAGACCGAGCCTCTGTGGGGCGGAGAGGCCGGGTCAGTATCTAGGGAGGTAAGTATCAACTCTCTCGTGAAAAAAGAAATCCTAGATTTCGTTTATTTCACATCAAGAGTATACTTACCTCCCTAATACTTTTGATATTGCCAGAATTCGAAAGTGAATCTGGCGGGAGGGAGGCGAGGTCAAAAGACCAGCTCTTCCCTATACGCTTTCAAGCGTTTAAGGCACTTATGATGTCTGAAACTGTGTGAAACACAGTCAGGATTTGATAAACCATCGGATAACACAACCGATGTTTGAGAGATGACCGATTTGTCATATGCGCTCCCCCCCCCCCCCCCCCCCTTGGGAGGAAGATTAAATGACCTCAATGTCCTACACGCTCTCTACGTACTAGTGCCAAGTACTATAGGACAGAGACGAAAAGGCTCCATTTTCGTATACTCTCTCTAAAGAACCACAACCCACATAAACCATCACCATATTAATAACACTGGGTAACGTGACAATACAAACAATGAACAACACATGAACAAGACTGACCTTGTTGTACTAGGAAGCTGTCATCATGAATCCAGTAGAGAAGGATGATACAGTCCCGACAAGTGGTTGTCACCGTCGCTGAATGGCGAAGTATATAAGCAATGCGGAAGCACTCTTCACAAACATAAAGCGGTTATTGTTTCAAAATCGACAAGGCGAGAGGGTTAGAGGTGTCACGGAGGTAATGGTCTGTAAAACTTGACTCACAGTGCCACTGAGCCACTGACATAATATCATCCACAGGGACCCCACTAAACAGGGCAGTGGATGCCACGACACCGCGGACACTGTGAGCCTTGGCCACGTCAACCTGTCGCCCGGTGGCGGATTTGTGACAAAATTGAATACATTCCACAATCCACCTAGAAATGGTGTCCTTAGACGCCCTACCATGGGGTTCAATATATGACAACCATAACGCTGACTGGTCGGTACGCCACTCCGAAGTACGCTGTTTGTACCGGAGCAGCGCCCGTACGGGGCACCATACTTTAGAATTAGGATCATATCTAGTTAAAGATGGCAAAAAAATAGGCTGACCTGGATATTTCAATGACTGATTTTTAGACAAGAAATTAATCCTAGGTAGAAGCTTAAGGCCTTCCCCTGTAACCACAAACCGGTCAACCTCGGCTGATAAGGCGTGAATTTCACTCCTACGCCTTGCCGAGGCCGCAGCAATTAAAAATACAGTTTTAAGAGTTAACATTTTCATAGAAATGGAACTAAGTGGTTCAAAAGGCTTATCACCTAGTACCTGGAGCACCAGTGATAAACTCCAAGACGGAATCAGTGGAGGATTCCTTGGTCTTAGATTGCCCATGCCTTTAATTAATACATTTAATGTACTTACTTCATCACTCCCCCTATTAGCCAAGCAAGGAATAACAGTCATTAAAGCTGACTTATAACCAGCAATAGAGTTAGGCTTGAGGCTATAGGCATCATATAGGTGACAGAGGAAATCAGCCACTACCTGAATAGATGATTCCATTGGATCAATACATCTTTTTGAGCACCATTCTGCAAATCTGTTGATTTTATAATTATATGCTCTGGAGGTTGACCCCCTCCTGGCTTTGGCCATAAACATGGCCGCTTGCTCAGAAAAGCCCTCCTTAATTCTAGATTCCTTGACAACATCCACGCAGTCAATCGGAACATTGACGGATTGTCGTGAAGGGCCTTGCCCTGGAAGATAAGGTTGTCCATCAGAGGCAGCGGAACCGGATTGCAGACCAGAAGGTCCAGCAGATCCATATACCACGATCGGCTTGGCCAATCCGGGGCGATCAGAAGCACTTGGCACTCCTGCTGCCTGATTTTCTGAAGCACCTTTGGAATCAGGATTGCTGGGGGGAATGCGTATGCATACATTCCCTCCCAGCTGATAGCTAACGCATCTGTTGCGAAAGCGCTTGGGTCTGGAATCGGAGAGACGTACGTCGTCATCTTTGCATTCTTCTTCGTTGCGAACAAATCGATGTTGGGTTTCCCCCAATGGTCGAACAGACGATCCGCCACACATTGATTTAGTTGCCATTCCGTGGGTAAAACACCCATCCTTCGGCTCAATGAGTCTGCTAGCAGATTTAACCTCCCCGGAATATGAACTGCTTTCAAGGTGATCCCATGATCCAGGCACCAACAAAGCAGTTTCCATGTCATCATACAGAGACTGGGCGACTTCGTTCCGCCCTGGCGGTTTATGTAAGTCACTACTGTTGAGTTGTCTGAACGAATTAGAACAATCATGCCCTGAACTTTCTGTAAGAAATGTTCCAGGCCCAGGACTACTGCTCTTAGCTCTAGTAGATTGATATGTTCCTTGGACTGATCCAGATCCCAAAGCCCTGATACTGTGGACTCTTCTAGACAAGCTCCCCACCCCTCCATCGATGCATCTGTATACACAGTCACCTGAGGGTGGGGAGGGGTTAGCAAAACCCCCGGCAAGAGATTCTCTGTATTCAACCACCATTGCAGGTGGTGAATCAGAGGCGCCAATACTGACACGTTCGAGTCCAGCGAACCTGAACTCTGGGTCCACTGTGTCATGAGAAACAACTGGATCGGGCGCCTGCGCAAGGCGGCCTGCGGAATGACTGGTTCCAAAGAAACCATCAAGCCCAGCATTCTCAAGTAAACCCGTGCCAGGACATGACGACTGTCGCACACCGACTGTATTACCGAGATGAGTATTTGAACCCTCTCCTGAGTGGGGTACACATACCCCGTCTCCAGATCGAAGAACATGCCCAGGTAAACAAACTTCTGGGATGGAGTTAGCTCTGATTTCGGGAAATTGATCATCCAGCCCAAGTCCGAGAGAGTTTTCAAAACAATCTCCAGATTGGCTGACAATGATTCCCGGGTGTGTGCTTTCAACAGCCAGTCGTCTATGTACGTGTGGACTGCTATGCTTCTCCTGCGGAGGTATGCAGTGATCGCGAGAACCACACGGGTGAAGACCCGAGGAGCCGTGGAAATCCCGAAGGGTAACACCCTGAATTCCCACCGCCGGCCCTGAAATGCAAATCTCAGGAAGCGACGGAAACTCCTCTCTATGGGAATGTGGAAATAAGCATCCTTCAAATCTATTGACGCTGTCCACATTCCTCGCTCTAACCCCGCCAACACCGAGCGCACAGTCTCCATCTTGAAACTGGGCGTCTCTATGAACTTGTTCAATGGCTTGAGGTTGAGAATCGGCCTCCACCCTCCGGTGTTTTTTGGTACTAAGAACAGGGTTGAATAAAAGCCCGGGCACCTTAGTGCCGGCTGAATGGCTCCTTTTTGTATGAGGGAATTTATTTCCTCCTCTATACACAACCTCTGATCCGGATCCCGTGGAATAGGAGTCCAGATCGGCGCGAGAGACAGTCGCGATGGCGGGCCTGTCAGCCAGTCGGGACGATACCCGACTGAAAGCCATCGCAAGACTAAACGGTCCTGAGTCAACCGTTTCCACTCTGGCAAGTGGCCGGCCAAACGGCCGCCCACCGGTCCACCTAGGGATAGAGGTGGACATAAGGAGTGCCAGAGTGGCACTGTTCTCTCGGCGTGAAACACCGGAGTGGTTCCCACCGCGGTAACCGGGCCATCAGGCCCGATTACCGCGACCAGATCCCCGCGCGCCCCGCCCAGCGCCGCGCGCACCACGGTGCGCGGGCGGCTGTCTGGCTGGGTGCGGCTGAGGAGCCTGCGCCCCCCTCACTGCTGGCCGAATCGCCCGTGGCCTAGGCCTACGTTGCGACGGTGGCTGGCCTCTGACCTGGCCAGCACCACCTCGAGCCTGCAGAGGACGAAACGCAGGGGGTGCCGCGCGAACACGCTCCCGCCGGAGCACCTCAAATTGCTCACGCAGCGCCCTCTGGTTGTTAACCAGAGTGACCGTCTCCTGGAGGTGCCTGCATCCCTCACCTCCAAAGAGACCAGGACCTGTCATAGGCGTCCGCAGCAGCCTATTATACAGGTCCTGGGACGGGCACAGATTGTCAAGTGCAAACGTGCGCCGCGCCCGGACACTTCTGGTCACCGCCCCGCGTCAAACAGTCCAAAGCCAGGTTGATACCATCCTGAATGGCTCTCTGAACTGTTACCGGGCTTGACTGGCGTGATGCGGAGGCCGCTACCACCCCCTGTAGCAGCTGGGAGACGTGGGACAGAGCGGCAATCGACGCTCTCCCACTCTCCTCCGCATCACGCAGCGCGGCATTCGCCGAACGCAGCGCGTTCGAGCACAAGACTCCCGTGTCAGAACGGGAGCCCGGCCGCGCATCTTCGCCTAAAGCCGCGCGATCATCAACGCTTGGCTTCGGCACCACACCGTACCGCTGGTAATCCAGGGGCACGATGCGGCAACGCTTCGCCACCTCGCGAGGGGCCTTCGCGAGACGTCCATTAACCTTAATGGACGCCTCCGCCGCTTCGAACATGTCCACGACATGTTCAGCCAGCGGCAGAGATGGCATAGCGGTAGCCGCCGGCCTACCAGCTAACCACGGCCTATGGTCACGCTGGCTAGCCGGCAGCTCCACGGGTAGATCGGGCCGAACACTTACCAGCCACTGGCAAGCGTCCGACCAATCCTCCTCCGTGGCTAACTGCGAGCGCTCTACTAGACGAGGGCCTTCGTCTTCCTCCAGAGCACTCGCAGTTGACGTCGACGGCGGGTAAGCTGATACCCCTGGCAAGCCTGGAAAAGCATGCGGGCCCGAGAGAGCAGGCATGCTAAACTCCGCGGCTTGACCAGGAGCAGGCGCCGTGGCAGAGCGTGGGGTAAACACCGCTCTACCACGGGCCTGACCAGCACCAGCGATACCATCGGCAAGCCGAGGTATGCGGTATCCGTGGTCAACAGCACCGCCCGGGGACACCTTCTGGACCGTGAAATCTACTCCTGCGAGAGTAGAACCACGGAACACGTCGCCTGTATTCCCCGCGAGGGGTGCACAGACGTCGTATTCCATGGCCACGTCCTCAGAAGGCGACCCTAGCAGGAGATCCTCTTCCTCCTGGCCAGAAAGATTAGACTCCGGGTCAGCAAAGAGAGCTAACCCGGACTGGCCAGGGAAGGTGCCATAGGAGGCTTTGACACCTTCGGCGCGCGGATACCCGGGGTCTGATGAGCAGACCGCGGGTCCCAGCAACAACCGTTGTCCACGGCCCCTCGGCGCGGCGCCATGCCTGCTGCAAGGGCCGTGGACTGCCCCCAACAAAGGGGCCACCTCTGAATCCACAAACGGACCGGACCTAAAGAGACCGGTTTCAGAGGCGGGGATCACCTGCTCGCAAGCAGATGCCGAGGACAACAAAGGAGCTGGCCCAGGGAGCATGCCGCGAAGCAACTCTGGGACCAAATCCTTTATTGTCCTCTGCATCTCTTGTAACATTTCGGACCTGAAGGCCTCCATATCCACCGCGGATGAGGCCTTCCTCTTACCCTTCTTACAACCCTCCTTCTTCTTCTTCCTCTCTTCCTCCATCACCTTCTCCCTTGCCTGCAAAGATAAAAACTCAGACATTAGGTCTCCCCCCCACTGCTTACATACGTCGCACTTCAGCAACGGTCCACAGGGACTGCAGCTGAAGCACAAGTGCGGAACGAAACGGTTTTTCAAAAACCTCCCGCAGGACGGGCAACCAGGTCTCTGAAACAGGACAAAGGACAGGGACAATGAGCAAGATAGTTAAGGTTAGCGAACTCAAAACCAACTAAAAAAGAGAGGGACAGGATCCTCAAGATCGCAAATCAAGAAGAACCAGCCTTGGACAAAACGTTAAATGTTAATAAAGGCCAAGGCCGATTATGACGTCATCACTCCTGTGACCAAATTAATCGATCCGCAACAAGCACCAAGTGCAAGAACGAATTGTATAAGTAACCGGAACATTCCCGTTGAATAGGCATATCGAGTACACAACAATCAGATATACAGAGATAACTCCTTCCAATTCTAGCATTGGCAAAAAGGGAAATTATCTCCCCTTTTGTTTATCAATAATTAGATACCTGACACTTGTACAGACAAACCATCCAACGCGATGTACCGGAGAACTCCACCATAGTACGCCTCTACATTCTCTCCACCGAAGGGAAAGGAATTGGATCAAGAGGGCAAAGTGAGAAGACCTTTATAACAGGCCTCCAACTCACTGAACATATTCTTTTGGTTAGATAACCTAACAGTATTAGTAGGAAATGGAACCGTGGTGGAGAGAAAACATATCCTCTTGTGCCGAGAAGTCCATCAAAGCTTCTACGTAATACCTGTGGACAAAACACAAAGAGAAATGAGACTTATGAAGCACCATGTTGTAAAAAACCAACACAAACAGGCGCTAATCACGGTAAGCGCGAGTCCCGGAAATACATTAAACCGGGACAAAACACGCTAGCATATCAAAGAAGTCACCTGATAAAGAGATCCCGCTCCTTCTAAAGGTGAATCCTCCCTTTCCGACATGCTTCCCACGTACAAGAATCGTCAAATTTGAGTAAAACACAAGGTAACGCGCAGAAAAGTATAGACAACACAAAACCGCATGTAACCCTTTGCCAATAAATGAGCAAAGAGGAAGTAGTAGTCGGCGCATGCGCGGTGGTGGGGCGAGCATCCGCCGGACTACCTCTGACTCCCTGCCCAGTAGGGGCACCTAACTGTTTTTAATCTGAGTGTTTTATTGAGTGAAAGCCGATATTTAGCAATATCAAAAGTATTAGGGAGGTAAGTATACTCTTGATGTGAAATCAGCCACCTCTGCCTAAAGAATGGCCTTTTCAGCCTGGGCGGAAATGGCCGGGCAGAGATAATCAGAGACGGAGATCAACAGACACCATATGAACATGGCGAGTCTGCCTTTTCTGCAGTACAACCCAATGTTGCGACTCCGAGGAGTCGGCAAAACTACGTGTTTTTACTATTGTAGGAACTGACTCTCGCCTGCCATATCAGAATCGGCATAGGGGGCTCTCCAGTCAGAAAACTCAAACTAATCACAGGCCTTTGAATTTTCGCCCATGCATACCACTACTGTCTGTGGGCACTATTGTCAGAAAGCTGAATGGTTGGTTTGGTGTCAGAAAGGTCACATGACAGTGATGTCACTGGATTCTGACAGCAAACCAACGACTCACGGACACTAGTTACCTTTAGTATATTATAGATACCTTTAGTATATTATATATAGTGGGATATGTGGTAGTGGAATGGATGGACAATAATACTGTCACTCCCATGGCATTCTGGGAAATTTGACTGTGATGACATCATTGCGATTCTATTCAAGATTCAAAATTAACCTATGGGGTTTTGGTTTGCCACGAAATCTGGTTAAACACTATAAATAAAATTATCTATAATGTTTTCAATATCTACAACATTTGAATAAGTCAGGCTATACTTTTATGCTTTTTTGCCATACGAAGAAAGCGGTAAAACTAAATAAAAGAAATAAACTTGAGATACGTATGTATGTAGGCCTGGGGTCAGTTACATTTAAATGTAACTAGTTACAGTTACATTGGACTATGTTAGTTACAGTTACATTTGTTGAGCAATGTAACTAGTTACATTTCAGTAACTTTGCATAATGTAACAAAAGTTACATTTTAGTTCCATTAGTTACTTTGTCTGATAATTATTATGACGAACTATACAAACATGAAAGTCATCATCAAAGGTGTAATGTAGTCAACCAATTTGAGATATATATTGGAAACAAAATACCACTTTAACCACTGATATAATATACTGACAGAACTGAATTCATTCCAGATATAAAATATAAAACCTGTCCATTTTAAAATCAATTTGAATGGATTTTGTTGCTGCCATATGCATTAACAAATTTCATTCAACTCGTTTCCAAAATAATAAGATTTCATGGTAAAAATGTGGATAGATGTGCATACACATATTTATTCTTCACCTTTCAACCAGGCAGGTCAGATAACAAACATTAATTTTATTGTAAGAAATAATTGGTTGAATATTTCGAAACTAATTTGACTGAAGATATTGCTGACATAGGTATCAACATTTTTCAGTGAAATTAGTTTCAAAATGTTCAACAGATTCCATTAGAGCACTGACTTTCTGCGAGAGAGATACTCTGCCATCTACAATGGAAGATTTAAAACAGTTTCCAGTGAAATTAGCTTTAAAATGCTCATCAGCTTTGATGTATGCATAATTTAAAATAGGAATTAAAATATTTTGAAAATAATTTATTACTTTCATATGTTGCAATGACAAATTAATTCCAATCAGATAATCTGCTGAGTACTCTAGACTACTTTTACTTTCAAAATCTGTTGCTTGATATGGCAGCAACAGCCTTTTTTTCAGGGCAGATTAGTTTCAAAATATTCAACAGCTTTCCAGTACAGTAGTTTCATTTCACAGCCTTTATAAATTTGTCTGCCATACCAAAATAGTTGATGGCTCGACTTTTATCAATGGCATTTTTCTTTGATCTGTATCAGCATACTTATGTGAATTGACCTTAGCGTGAGTATAATTACTGAGCAATGATGTCCTAAGCTGGCCTAATCAATAGTATATAAAGTAAAGAACAGGACATGCTGTTAACACATACTGTTGCAGATTTGAACTTTCTTTACAATTCAACATTTGCTGTTTTTAATCCTGTTTTCCACAAAGTTGAAAAAAACAGCTTTTGCAGTGCTGTTGAGAAATATCCATTTCCAGACAAATATAAGACTATTTTAGACAATTTACCACTGGAATGACCGGCTCAATAACCAAGCCAGTCATTCCAATGGTAAATTTCTAAAATAATCTCATAGTCTACTAATCGACATTTACTATAGATGACAAAACTAAAATTGCTTTAAACTCATTTGAGCTTTAAAAGGTAACTTAATTCTCTAATAATTTTGTAAACAACATGTTTCCAAAGGTAGCTCAATGTAAAAGCTGTGTAAGAATTTGATTAAAACTTGTTGCTGTCTGATGTAGCAATAACATTCAGTCAGATTATCATTGCTAACATAAATAACACATACAGATATAGAATGTGTTAACCCTTTAATGGTCAAGATTAGTCAAGAAAATAAATATGACTAGCCCAATACTCAAGCCCGTCATTTCAATGGTACATTTCAAAAATAAATTTCATGGATGCTTGGAAATAAATTTGCTGTTCATGGCATCAACATCTTCCAGTAAAATTAGCTTGAATATATTCAACAGCTAACCTGAATGATTACATTGAAATTGGGATATTGGTGTGGCACATGCATAACAGCAGCTATGCTGCAAATTAAGAAAATCATAATAAATTTGTTATAAAAGTTTCAAATGTAACTGAAAAGTAACTGAAATTTCAGTTACTTTTGCAATATAACTGGTTACATTTCAGTTACTGTAACTGAAAAAGTTCTTCAGTTACAAGTTACTTCAGTTACATGAAAAATGTAACTAAGTTACAGTTCCAAGTTACAGTTACCCCAGCCCTGTATGTATGTTCACATTATATTGATGTAACAAGTGAGCAGAACATAGATGTTTTTCAGCATGCGTTCCAAATTTAACGTAACAACTTTTCGTGAGGGGTAAGAATACGGATATAGCTAGAATCAAGATACGGAAAGTATCAGGATATAATCCCTGACGATTGAACATTATTTAAAAGAGACTGGGTAGAACATTGGGTTCGCACACTAGGCAATGCATATCATCGGATAATGGGTTTTCGAGGGCGCAAGCATATTTTCGTCGATTTAATATAAGAGTAGGAATTTTATCAACAAATTTTGTCAACTTCGTAACTAGCAAACGTTCACTGAAATAAAACATGCATAAAAATAAAAATAAACCCTAAAATAAACTTACTGCTTATAAATATCCACTACCTGGTCTACAGATGCAATCTCAGTATTGCGTCTTGTGTTTTCGCGGGTGATGTAATCGCATAATTTCAACTCTAGTGAGGCGGTCAATTGATGTCATTTTTATGATTTGAGCAAAGGAGTCTGTCACCCACAATAATACCATAAACGGGTCTGATACAAACACACAACTTAATTTATAGGTGTAAATCCAGATCATGGTTATAGTGCGCTTTTCTTGATAACCGGGTAGCAGCAAATTTCAGCCAAAACATTATAAGTTTTAAAATCTTTCAGTTTTTTGTTTGGAAAGTGGTAAATGTGATATTGAAAATTACCATAAGTGTTTTTCCTACCAGAAAATAGAAAAAATATTATTGAAATTCATATTGTATGTGGTAACTAGGGTGTTTGAATTGCCATTGCGGGTAGAAAAAAATCAATCTAGCTCTGAAAACTACATAAGCACCCCATGCCAGTTCCACGCTTCGAGAGAAATAAATTATTGCTATGGTAACGGGTCTGCTATGCTACTCAGGACAGTAACTGGCAGATGTCATTGGACGCAAAAACTGGATTTGTATAATTTTCTTATGAGTTATCAATATTTTTACCATGGGTAAAAAGTATTAGTGAAAATACATGTTTTTCACTACTCGAACAGCAAAATGCATAAAATAATAACTTGTCCTACGCGCATCCTTTTAAAATCTACACTTGTGGTGTAAAAATACTGTATCTATTTAATGACACATGATTTGTTGACATCACCTAAGCGACGCACGCGTGAGAACGTTAAAAGTACGTAAACTCGAAATCATGACCCTCAAAACACCTTAGTCTTACTGGACGATAAACGATGCACATGCATCCGTGGTATAAGTCAGAGGATAATGAAGAGGCTGACATACGGGCTGAACAAGCCTAAGTCCACAACAACATCCTAAGACAAATTTGTTAGATAACGAAAACTGGTATTTTACAAATAAATAATTGGACAAATGGGATAAATACATCATTTTTTGTTTATCGGCATTTTATCAAATATTTACATTTGTTATTTAAGTGTCGACTTATTATGTGTTAACAACATATTACAAGTTTATTTTATAACAAATATTAAAATAACTTGATTTGGCGCGAAGTAATGTCAGGGTATCACAGAAAGGCGGATCAACTACAAAACCACGGAATAACTAGCACACACGCCAACTTAATTACCAATCTAAAAATAGAGGCGTGGCATTGTCTATTGTTATGGCGGACACCTTACACACATATATACAGGTATATACAAATTAGACAAGACAGAACTTACATAAACAATTATAGATTCAGACATTACATTCACTATTTCCTTTTTAACCCTTTGGCCATTGATCTACATAACCAGTTTAAATTTCAAAAAGGAAATATGTCAATTCGCAGATCAAGTGAAAACACCCCCCCCCTCCCACCCGGACAGTGCACCAATGCAATGACCGGGTCAGTTATCTAGTCAGTTATTCCAGTGGAAAAACTCCAGGAGTGGCCGCTCTCAGTGTGAGAATCAACATATAATACTGCAACAGCAGGGTGTGAAAGAGTTAATCACTTGGATTATTATTATTATTATTATTATTATTATTATTATTATTATTATTATTATTTCTATTTTTTAGTTTCATAAATACAGTTTTATAGTTTGTGATACATATGGGTAGTAAATAAGGACAAGGCAGAACTTACGTAACAGACAAGCACAGAACATAGCCAAGTTCAATAATAGACATGGATGTCTATGATTATAGATACGGCAATAAACATATATATATTTTTTTGGGTAATTTTAATTATAATGATGATAGGCTGTTTACAGGATGCTGGCTAATGGGGAGCATCCTTGGACACGGGAAGGGGGCTGGTGGGGAGGGGTGCTCATTCTCCTACTCGTCCTGTAGCTTGTTACTATATTGTAATTGAAATTATTATTGGATATAATAGCAAGTGGAATCATCTAGTCATATTCTTGTAGTAGTAGTAGTAGTAGTAGTAGTAGTAGTAGTAGTAGTAGTAGTAGTAGTAGTAGTAGTAGTAGTGGTAGTAGTAGTAGTAGTAGTAGTAGTAGTAGTAGTAGTAGTAGTAGTAGTAGTAGTAGTAGTAGTAGTAGTAGTAGTAGTAGTAGAGTTATTCGGGAATAACACCATCCCTTAGTAGTAGTAGTAGTAGTAGTAGTAGTAGTAGTAGTAGTAGTAGTAGTAGTAGTAGTAGTAGTAGTAGTAGTAGTAGTAGTAGTAGTAGTAGTGGTGGTAGTAGCAGTAGTAGCAGCAGAAGTAGCATCAGCAGTAGTAGTTGGTCAATATTTCTTCAAAACAAGAAAAGAAGTATGTTATATAGATAGTAGAACACATTTTCTGTCGAATACTATAAACATACTTGGACCAGGAGACATCGCTGTCATTAGACAGCAATGTCTTAGGATCCAATTATGCACGAGTATAAAACAGCATTTTTTGCTTTGTTTTGTAGATGATTAAGGCCACCTTTGAGCTGCGCTGCATGGCTTAGATAGTACTAGTATGTGTTAATCAAGTAGTTTTTTTTATTGTTTTCTTGCATAATTTTGTTGATAGAATTTTCTCACGTGTTTCCTGTTTTGTTTTGCTCCATAACTTAGTGGCTGCAAATGATATTCAATGTTTTCCAATGTCTGTCCGTGTGTATTCTTCATGTAGTTTGTGTCTGCTTCTAGTGTTATGTTGGTGGATGTTAATATTGTTTATAATGAAGGGGGATATAGATTTGGGTAAAGTGTTGTGGTGGAAGTCTTTGACAATAGTTAGCATTTGAGATTTTCCTATGTCGATGAGATTAAGTAATTTTTCTGCTTTGAACATGTTTTGGCCCTCTGCTGGCCTAGAAAATAGTTTGATGCGCTTTTTCTGGAGACTTTGAATTGTGGATATTTTGTTTTTGTAGGTGTTAGGACAAACAGCATTGCAGTAAGTGAGGCGCTGGAGGATCAAGGCGCTGTACCGTGTTTTAACCATGTATGTATGTAAGATTACTGTATCCTGCGGCTGTAGTAGTAGAAACATCCTACAGCCGCAATCAGTCCTTCTTCGCTTTTGCCCACCATGTCTTGTTCTCAGCCGAAATCTGTAGCTTCCTCAGGTCCATTCTTGACTTGAGTGTACCGAGTCCTGCTTTCTTGAAGTCACCTCGTAGCATGCTTAGCAGATTTATGCAATGACGTCCTCTCCTGGCTTTGTATTTGCTGGCTCCTAGTAGGGCGAATTCCAAAGCTCTCTGTGCTGGTGTCTCTTCTGGCATCCTTATCACATGGCCAAACATGGGCCATCTTTGCTGGGCGACTTTTACAAACAGCGGTGACATATTGCACATCTTGTATAGTGCATCATTGGAAATTATGGTGTCTGGCCATCAGTGTCCAGTGATAGTGCGTAGTTGTTTGCGGTGCCAGGCATCGAGTTTGTCTAGAGTTGCTATTGGAGCTGCCCAACTGTTACAGTTATACAGCATCAAGGATACGCAAGTTGCATTGTATAAACGTAGCCTCTTTATCAAGGGCATCTTTGATCTACGAATCCATAGCTTCCAGAAGGACTAGAAGCTATGTTTTCCATAATGCAGGGTGCAGAAATGTCAGCAGTACTGCAAAGCAGTGAGCCCAGGATTGTACTTTTCCTCCATGGTTCGGTGCCATGAAGTGGCACGTCATTTCCTATAGTTTCATGCTTTGTCAATAGGTATACGTGGGTGAACTCTGTTTTGGATTCATTCATAAAGAGATTCTCAATTTTTAGTTTGCTTGCAGCTATTGGGAAAAGTTCGTCAAGGGGTTTCTTTTCCTCGTCTATGAAGTCCACATCGTCAGCATGTTCCATCTCTAGTGGCATGCCCAGTATTGACACTGGGGGTGGGGGGGGTGGGTGTGGTGGGGTTGGTCTTGTGGCACTTTCCCACACAGATTTCAATGCAGCAGCAAGGTAGCAGATGAAAAGCACCGGAGATAGACCATCTCCCTGCGGGGAGCTGATTGATGTCTCAAACTCTACAGACTTCACTGACTTGACTCATACTCTCAGCTTGGTGTCTGCCAGCAGTAGTCTCACTAGTCGTAGCTCATCTTCATTGCAACTGGCCTGGCATAGTACATCTAGGATCTTTGATCATTTAATTGTGTCGAAGGCTCGTGACATGTCAATGCCCATTTCGTGGAAGTCCCAGTGTTTGGACATGACTACCGACACAAGCATGCGTTGAGCCCATACAATGTCTGCGCAGCTGCATCCACGTTTGAAGCCACTTTGACATGATCCGGTGAAGTAATCGAGCTGTCTTGGATGTGGTATAGAGTAACATTGGATAGGATTTTATGTATGCTGTTGAGGAGCACAATGGGTCACAGATTGGCTGGGGGCCCATGTGGCTTCTTGAGCGTGGGTAGTGCGGACCATGCCATGTGTCATATATGGTTTTAGTCTTTGGATGGCACCTATTCCTCTTGCTACCTTTGCAGTAACTGTTTCAATTTGTTTGGCCAGGTCAAGTTTTTATCTAAATGTATTCCTAGGAATTTTGCATAAGGGGGCCTCTTCAATTTCTGACACATCAGAAGTTTAGCTAGTCTAAGACATTAATTCTTTCAGCACCGAAATAGTATTTAATTTCAAAGCAACCATACCAAAAACATGTTGAGTATTTTTGCAACTTACCCGACTGGAAGACGTTGCTGCCTAAGGCAGCAACGGCTTCTAGTCAAACCAGTTTCAAAATACACAACAAATTATTAAGAATCTGTCAAAACCTGCAACTTGATTTGAAAGGGGCAATTATCCTTGAACATGCTATAATTACTGCATTCAAAATGACTTACCCGACTGGACGCCATTGCTGCATCAACAGCTTCCATTCAAATCAGTTTCAAAATAACCAACATATTATTTCAACGTACAGGCATATGACATTACATTTCACAGACGCATATGTGTGACGTTTGGTGTCTAAGACATTAATTTTTTCAGCACTGAAATAGACATTAACTCTTTCAGCACTGAAATGGTATGTTAATTTCAAAGCAACCATACCAATAACATGATGAGTATTTTTGAAACTTACCTGACTGGAAGGCGTTGCTGCCTAATGCAGCAACAGCTTCCAGTCAAACCAGTTTCAAAATACCCAACAGATTATTTCTTAAATTATTAAGAATCTGTCATACCTGCGGCTTGATTTGAAAGGGGTAATTATCATTGAACATGCTATAATTACTGCATTCAAAATGGGTAAAAAATGAGAACCTGTTATCAGCATCAATCATTAATTGATCATTGGTATAGTATATAAAACCCATCATCGATTACAAAAATAGCATCAATTTACAACACTAATACAGAGTACGTAATGATACAAACACATGGATACACGCTGTTCAACATACAGGCATATAACATTATGTGTCACATATGCATATGTCGGATCAAGTTATTTTGGATGTTTGCCTGTGTGTCATATGGTGTTCGTGGTCACTATGCATGTGGAACACATTTATGTTGGTTGTGAACATAATTTGATACAACACGAGTACAATAGCAGTTAACAAGCACAGGAAAGTGATCGGACTGTTACACTGATTCCACTTTGGAGACCAGACAGATCAGAATCTTTTCTATCTCTGTAGCAGACAATAAAAGCAACAATGTGAATCGTGTTGATTTGGGTACCATCTTTACCCCTGTATCACTAGCTTGATACAGACATTAAAATGAACTCGATCCACCCAACGGTTCATGTGGATGTTGATATCAGCAAATTCTCGACCTCATTTTGTGTGCGACAGATGTGCGACAGATTTTAATCTTACGACGAATTCAGAGGGACTATCTTTCTGTTAACCACTTGTCATACAGACTACTATAGGCTTTATATCATCTCGTTTTACGTGAATTAATATTGTCTGGTATGAAGAGAGTAGCGCTCGTGTCCTTGTAAGTTTCAATTCTCTCTACCACCATATTCTGGTGGAAATCATTACGATAATGGCTACTCAATACATACCAGATACTGTTCTCGATGTCGTATCGAAGGAGATCTCGCGAGATTTGAATGGCCAACTTACAGTATTCAATTCAATTCTAATCTGCAACAATAAGATGTTGGATACTTATATGACTGTGAACTTTTTACCGCTCTACTGAGAATTGCCATTGTGCATTAAATCTTTAATGCATTTACTAATCTAGGTTGTCTATTCCTTACACATCCTTAGATATACCACCTTAAGTGACAGTTTCTTTTTCCTGCTACTCTTCTAGCAAACGTTTATTTTCCTTCGCTTAGCAAACTCTCAAAATGGGAATGACCATCTTAGCCATCACTTGCGGATGACAATCTCGTTCCTCACTCGACATGAAGAAATAAACTAACATCGTTAGCGTCATTGCTCTTTTGATATTTTAAAAACCACACATATCAAATTTGCTGGCAGCGTCCTTTGTGCTCCATGAAGATTCTGAATAGCATTGCAATCAAAGATCCCTGATCCTCTGCCAAAAAGACGTTCTCCCTGCTTGCTCAATAGGCCCACTGTTATCACTTTGAACCTCCCCTAAAATGTAAGGAAGTCGTTTGCGGACCTTATTCTCACCACCTCCCTCTTAGATCCTGTTTGAAGCTCATGCGATCATCGCATGTCTCAGGCACTGTGATTCATGCCATTTCGGCTGTCCTAGAGTAACACATTTTCTTAGGATAAGGAAAGCTGAGGTTCCTGGTTCACGGCATTCGTCAGCTCACCTTCTTGGGCCTGGAATACAATCGCAGAATACCCACGCCATTGCGAACAATCTTAGAGCTGCAACCTTATTCACTCGATGTAAGACCATTCACTATGGACACGTTCTTCTCAAAGGCTTTGAATACCTCCACCACCCTTTCGACTTGTTCCTTCGGGTCTGATGACCGTCGTTCTGCCTTTTCTTTATCTGAGGGAAGGTTTTGCTGCAAAAAATACTACATCACTAGTACGCCTTAAGTGCACTCTTGAAGGAAAAACCGCTGCGGATCGATCTTCTCAGTTGACTAGCAACTCCTTTTTCTTTTTCAACTGCTTGGCTAAAAACCTTTCAAGTTAAGTGGTCCTGTGGTTATCATCCTTCCAATGCAACAGAACCAGATAACCAGTGCATCAACTGGAATTTTTTTCAATCCAGAGCACAACTTTCCGCTTGACGATGCATTAGACCTCAGAGGCGCCATGACTGGACAGAGGTTCCTCAAACTATTTCCTTGTTCAACTAATTAAATGAGCAGATATATATGTGTCCGCAACTCGGAAAACCCATTCCTTGAATCGCGTCAAAACCTTTGAGCGAAAGATCTGGCCAACTTTGCGAGGGTAGAGGTTCTCGCTTAACCTAACCAATCGGGTCCTGTGGCTTTAAAACTGCAAACCACCTACATTCGCTAGAACTATCTCCTCATACAGGATTCCCCCTGAAAATCGCTAGTTTTAGGCACACAGAAAAAACCCCTCTGGCCATCTCCTGGGAACATCAGATCAACCGGGTGGTATCAACCAAAAGCTGGCAGTGAAGATTCCCTTCGCATGACCCCTCACTAAAGTAGATAAGTTTGCCTCGCTCCGCCTTAAGCAGGATGTTTTAAAAGTTATTCCTAGTACCAAACGACTTGCGCAACTGTATAAAATAAAGAGGCGAAAGAAAATATATAATGGCTTCCCACCATAAGAAAACAAATTCTTTTTGTTTTTTTGCCCGAGCTATTTAGCTCGGGGTTTCATATATATTTTTGTTTTCCTATGGTGGGCAGCCATTATATATTTTCTTTCACCTCTTTACTTTATACAAATAACAGACCCTAATATAATGAAATAGCGGCTCGTCCCCATTAGACTCGGAGTACTTCTCCCCCCCCCCCCACCCCACCCCACCCCCCCCCCCCCCCCATCCCACCACCAACCACCCAGAGACCTCAGGATGAACGACCCCTGTAGATGATTCCCCGTGCCGCCATTCTCCAAGCAGGACAGCGCAGGTCGGGCGGCATCCTGGCAAACCCGCTTTACCGTAATAATTAATACTTCAGTCCAAGCACAATGGCACAAAGAATCGTTAATGAAGTCATCACTGAAGTACTTGTGTATTAATTCATGTGCGGTGGGATCAGTTCACCATTGTTGGAGCTCAGTTGATAATAACGTTAGAGATGCTAGGCATGCTGTTATAAAAGCGAAATTATTAACCGGATCGTATACACTGCAATCAAATCGAGCTCACTTCACTCAGCCTAACACACCGGATACATGCCTGCTTTGTCACGATGCTCCTGAGGATAGAATTAATTTTCTAGTAACTTGCAAAGTGACAGAAAACTGCAGAAAATCCTACATAAACAACATTCAAATCATACTGCAAGACGAAAATCACCCAGACATCATCAAGAACAATATGGCGACTCCTTCACTTGTAGCACAGCTAATTTTACATCATGAAAATATGAAGTCAGAGCACCGTCTTCAACTATCTAAAAAAACTCCACACAAATTGCTGGGATCACCCATTTTCTCTGCTATGCACTGCATAGTATGAGAACTAGTGTTATGGATCAGCTTACATCTTCTCCCCTCCCCCGCCCCCCCCCCCCCCCCACTAACCAACTTTTAAATGGCTGCTATGTCAGAATTAAAAGAGGAATATTTACCCTGACTTCAGGGGTGAACCCACAGTGGCTGGAATTACAGATACAGTACAGTACAGTACATAGTGAGAAAAGCATAAAGATTGCAGAGGAGGCACACTCGGAAGTGAGGGTCGCATCTCCTCATGGCCTTGTCATGCACTTTAGTTAAATTTCTTTATAAAATTTGAAATCATATCACCTACTTGTTATGACTTTATTAAGTATGGCATAGGCAGGCCCTTTCAATAGAATCCTGGTTATGTGCTTTTAATATGGAAATAAATGACGATATTAGGGCATCTAGTCACTTTCTTAGGTGTGTCTATAAAACCTGCCAGGATCTAAATATTCAAAGAGATGTTGAGGGTTTGCTTTATCAGAAATACCTGATCAATGTTTATTCATAATGCGTTTATTGTGGATGAATCTATTAAAACTCTTTCATCCTGGAGCTTTTTCTTGATGCCAAACTGCTATTTGTAAAGGACATATTTTGTAAATTAAGGAATACATTTTTACTGCTGATGAACTGTATTCAGACAGTAATAATTCTTCAGTGAGAATTTTTGTTAGTGATTATAATAAATCAGATGTATACCAAAATCTTTGATTGAAAGCCTAATTACTACCAAAGAAAATGACCCTGAGTTACAGAGTCAGTTTTATATTTTAGATAGCTATAAAAATAAGATTTTAATAATTTATTTAGGAACAAGAGGTGTTTATAGAGCGGACCAAACACATGCATATTTTGATTGGTGGTCAAATGACTTTCCAAATATTTGCATCAACTTCGAATGCTTCTTTTGCCATCTGTTTTTCGATGGTATTGAAAAAGAATATTCTGATATGGAATATAGAACTTTTTATCATGTTACCACGAATAAACTTCTGTGGATTTTGAAACAGGGAAATGATACATTAGTATAGATATTAGTGGCTCCGGACCATCTGGACACCACCCTGACGCCAAAGCATGGTGCTACAGAATCCCGCCCCACCATCTAGATGAGAGAGAGACCCACCATATCACCAAGAGCCGACATCTAGACTGTCGAAGAGACAACAGGTGGGTGGTCTGATACACGACCCCGTTGTTCTGTCCAGGCATCGCCAGGCTCAGTCTGGCTATCAAGTTTATGAGACAATAGCATACTTTCACACATACCGCAGCTCACACCTGGTCCCGTCCCCTAACATCCCACTGCAGGCCGGCCCCACTGAACAACACCAATTAACTCAAACGGGTCCAAACTCCATTTAGATATAAGCATCCATAGTGGTACACCAACCACACATTACATGGTCTAAACATCCAAAGACGAGAAGCTTAAGATCTATGTATTCAGTGAATCTGAGCAACTTTGTGTACTAATAACCATGAGCTATCCCAAAGCATTATGGGAGCTATGTGCATCATGTAGGCTGTGTGACATACCATGCAAATGTACCGTGGTCACTATGTGACCTGCACAACTATGCAAATAGATCACTTGAGTCATGGAGAATTTATGCGGTCCTACAATTCCCATTAGTACTAGATGAGTTATTCACCCGAAAACCAACAGCGCACCAGTTAAAGCGCAGAGGTTATCCATTAACTGCAAGTGCAATGACACTACTGCTGAAGTATTTAGGTTATCTGCTAAGGAGTCCCAGCCCCCACAATTTTGATGTGGATGGCGCAATTGGTTTAGAACAAGATTTCTCATTTCGATGAGACGCGTGATATTGATGATGCTGCCGAGTTAGAATATTATAGGCATCGCGATGAGATTCGTGATCTATAGTTAGAATCTAGATGGAGCAGTTGAACCCATGACCTCGCATCACACAGATCCATGAAAGGACTTCCTGACAGTCATTCGACCGGGTATGCATGATGAGAACCCCCTCTCTGTGGTTGGGAAGGACATCGACTTCACTATCTCAGGAAAGATCCATGAGATTATGAGCTTGATGTTCAAGTTCAGGCTCGAGAACACTACACGGAAGAATATAGAGCTCCCACAGGTTGTGAGCAGGTGGGAGATTATGCAGAGCATCATCACCCTAGACACCACCTATGTGAACGATGGGGACCGAGTCCTGATTCCATTTGGCTCATGGACCTGCCTACTATGCGAAGGTGAAAGGGTACTATTCAGTGGGGTGCAATGAGGGTTTCACAGAATTCAGTTTACAACCAAATGTAGAAATGCCTGTTGCAGTGCTACTCATTTCCCTCCTCAATAACACACTTGGCCATGATGCGGTACAAGCTGTTCTTCCGGGTATATACTGAACATCTTGATGGTGTAACGATGACCACTCTACGACTTCGCATCTGGCATGATGAGAATGACCAGGGACTAAAACATGCAGGCTCTAGACAGCGAATCCTATCTGTAGAGTGAGAGCACCAGCAGGTCCAAGCCACAGCCAACTAGCGGCTAGAGTTTACATTACAACACAGTGTCTCAGATTACATAGCTATAGTAGTCCTGGTTCATAATGGAGGGGTTGTCCAGCAGGTGGGTGAGCTAGACGATTTCAAACTTGTGGGACCAATGTTCTTGGTGAAGTACGGGATCTGGCTGATTGCTGTCTCTTTCGACAGAAAACGAAGTCGTATGCCCTTCTACGTCTAACCAGTGGCCACGAGTCAAGCATTGGCTCGAAGAGCTTTACAACCTTTTAGTACTCATCAAGACTCTTATCTGCCTCTTTGATGTTCTGGGTGGCCTGAGTACATGAACGATATGTTCATCTGTCTAGAGATCGACAAAGCTCTGGGTGACAGAACAGGAGTCAACATTAGTGATGAAATCCGAGAGTTCATCAACCATCTCAGTCATCCTGACAGCCTCTCTTGAGGCACTTTATTGCAGACCTAGTGGCTATTATAGTGAACCTCACCAGCTACTCAAAGCCACACACCGAGAGAGTGTTAGCCAGTGGCTCTCAAGACAAGCGATGTGTCAGATATACAAGCCTCATGACTGCGGTATCAGGCATGCACACTTTGACAAACATGTCCTGAACAGAGTTCACCTAGCAGATGTGCTGTTCCTTCTGCATGATCGTTTGGGCCACGAGACCTACAAGTACATCCTCACCATCTTTGATGTAGCCAGCAAGTATAAGGGCGCAGTACCATGTACGGATAAGTCTGTGGGTCAGGTAGCAGCCGGGTTCCAGAGTGTTTATGAGGATCCATAAAATCCCCTCAAGTGACCATATTTAATGCAAGTTGATGAGGGTAAGGAGATCAGAGGGGAGATTGTGATCCTCATGTGCCTAACATGGCATAGCGGTTAGATGAGGTGAAGTTGATCCTCACCGCATCCAAGCAATCATTGAGTGGTGGAACCAGACTCCGACAGAAAGACTGCTCCCACACCAATATGCTCACAAGATTGTGACTGCTGGCAGTTCGGTCCCGAATATGGTTACGAGGCTTACCCATTTTAGGTGAGAGATACAACACTCCCTTGATAGGGCAGAGGCCAACCGAGGCTGTGCAGTACTCAACTGTTAGCCAGCCTACAGATAATGTCAAGGAACCCGGCCTCCTATCTGATGTCCTGGTTCATTACCTATATGAACCTGGTGAGCTGGAAGGTGGGCGATGATGTGCACCGATCTGGACTGGTTGATAGAGGTGTACAGACTCGACAGGTATGTGGAGTTGCTGGGGAAGTCTGTACTGTACTGTACTACTGGCTCACTCCGAGAGCAGCCCTATGTGACCCTTTGTACGAGAGGAGCTTCAGTTGATCCCTACAAACACTCAGCTCCCTCCACCTGAGGTAGCAGATCATTGATAAATGTGTACATTGGAGTAACAGCATGCTTGTGACCATGTGTTAATGTAGCTCGCGGGGGTATGCACTGGTCTGTTCTACTGCTCCGCTCTGTTGCACTGCATGTACAGAATGTGCAGGAGGGCTGGTTAGCTACGATTCTCAGGGTTTCGGATCCTGTATCGTCAATCTCCAAAAAGTACAAAGACTGACTTCTAGAGCCGGTGGAATGATAACGTTCCAGTGGGGCCGTGCGACCGTTGCCGCCGAGATTGAACCTCACCGTCTCATCCCAACTATTTGTGTCACTGGTATGATGGTCCATGACTCAATTTAGGAGCCCAGACATGATAATTAAGAAAAATATATACCATACAAACAATGGTACTCGTTTGTTAGCACGAGAGAGAAAATAGACAGTACATAGAACCAAGTTGGTGTCTTGTTAACACGGATTCGTCAGAGATACCTCACCAATCCGTATATATCCGTGAGGTATCCCAGCAGGGGAGCGTTCTAACGAGGCCACTTATGTAGCTTAATATAAACCATTATACCCCTAACAAAAATATTATTGTTGTGAAAGGAAACTGCCTTGCGCAGGCCTCCTTCACAGGAAAATTCCTTCAACGCCGAAGTGGAGGAAGAGAGCTGGCAAAAAGGGCCACTCTCTTGTTCAAACCTATGCTAAGTGTGGTGTGAGTCAATCTAGTGAAATTACAATTAATGCGATTCATGCTGTATTATGTGAAGATGGGGTGGATAATTTCCATAGAATTCAACACTGTCATCTTATGTAAGTCCAAGATACTGTATTGGTAGTTGCCGCTTTTATTTATGCGGTCCTTCTGCTAAATCCTAAAATACCGGTTAGGTGTTAGATTAATATCCTAGCTTTGGCTGCAAGTGGCAAGAATTTCTACCTAACTTTGACACATGAGCCTGACTGGCGAAGACACTCGGTTTCCCTAAGGTCACCCTCCGGAACATCTCCCTCAGAAAGGCAGTGAGCAGACCTGTTACGGAGTGACAGCTTCAGAATCACATAACGATCAAGTTACATATTACACAAGCAATTTGAAAAGCGCATAAAGGTTTATGGCGGGGAGTAAGAGGCAGATATCCATCGCCAGTCCCCTTCCCGTGATGGCGTGGTGTGTTCTAAGCCCGCACCCAATCACTGTACGGTGTTAGATGGAGATCTATGTTCCATCCATCACCCATTGTGTCAGGGGCAGACCATTTAAGCTCCAGCTCTGGGGGTGGGTGGGGGGGGCAATGTTTGCCTGTCGCTAGGGCTAAGTTTCAGGATTCCCAGAGATAAACTGCTGGCCAGTTAAAAATAAATTCTTTTCGCAATGCTTCCTACGTTGGCGGGGTTATCTATGCTAACTTGTATCCGAAGATACAGAGGAGGTGTATGCGAAATCAACATTTTGGTCTTCACCGCTTGGAAACCCCAATAGTTTCCCAAGTCAGATCATGTCAACGTGGCGATGGGAGTTCCAGACAATTAATAAGCCTTGCGGTTGGAGGAGCATAGAAAGAGGCAATCACTCAATATAATAAGAGGCCCTAAGGTATCTGGCCAATTTTACACAATCTAGCCGTTGTGTGCTGTTACATATCCACTACATCCGGAAAAGAGGCTTACACAAATGTCTCCTAAGGAGCGGTTGTCCCTAACTACTTTTAAGCCTATCCTATCGAGCTAGAATAGCCAGGTTTAGCTGATCACGTGTCAGGTTCGCGCAATGAGGACATGAACAGTGACCTCAGTGTAAAATTGATGCTGGGGGGGGGGGGGGAGGTGATGTGGATTTAATGTTGCTGTATAGTATAGCCTAGCATACTGCGGTCCTAGTATTTTATGTAAAATAATCAAAACAAGTAACTAGGATGGCTGCTGCCATATACATAAACTAACTATCACAGTATTGACAGTAAATCAGGTCATAGGACCTTGCGGTGCTCGTTAGTCATAAGCACAAAAATAAGGATAATATTTACATCAAAGATATAAATTATAAAATGCGGTCTCAGATGACCGGTTGGTACCTATTAGTCATCAGTACCTGTAAAGAGATGAATATATACGATAATACAAAGATATAGCTAAATGAGTACCTATTAGTCATCGGTATGGAAAAGGTTCATGAATCACTATAGATGCTGCGCTCCAGATGAGGAACATGAGATGGCACGGTTCTGGAGTTGCTGGAAAATCTCCGCAGGCAAACTGTTGATGTGGCTCACTCTCAAAGACAGTGAAGAAGAACGACTGTCATCGGATGTCCACTAGATAGTTATAATAGCTTAGACATATAATTTAAGCGATTGTTAAAGAAGTTCTGTACTGTATCGAAAGTTTGAAGGTTGCCCATAACATAGTGGGCTACAGTAGAAAGTTATAATTTTAAGATTCATGTACATTTATGAATAGCTCTTGCAGCATACCAGGCAGAGTCCCACCAGACTGCAGCCTAAAAGTTAATTAGCACACGACATGCTGTGCGGATGTTTGATCACCACTTTTCAACGTGGTTTGGCAGATCTGAAGAGTTGTCCACCAAGATTCACCACTCGTTCTACATACTGGAGAAATTACATCGGGGCCACGAGGCCCATCTGCAGGAAGGCTCTTCTGAAGTGTTGGAAGTGATGGACTCTTCTATTCAATTAGTTGCCCCTGGATGGCCATCCGAGGGCTTACAAAAACTTAGATGCAGATGCTATGATTGCGGGCCAGAGACTAAGAACTGAAATCTGAGAGGCACCGCTGCAGCTATAAGGGATCCACAGTCAGTAAGTAGTTGTCTACGTCTTGCACTGCTCTGGCCACACAACCTGCCACTTGTTCTCTCTCGCCGAAGAGTGGTCCCGATTCTTGGTTTTTCCCTCCTTTTATACTACTCCTGATGTCATAAGCAGGACACCCAGCCAATCAGTGGGCGATCTGTAGATAATCAATGGGCAGATAGGAAGGGTGAGGATGCTATCACGTGATAGACATCTTCCCCATTCATTTAGTACATACACGTGTTTACGACGTCCGAGTAATATTTTGAAAATAATTTCAATGAGCTAAATTAGGATAACACGGTCATTTCTGGTCCGATTTTAAAAAAGGTAAATAGTTTTAGAATCCCCATCCCATTCCGGTCCTGATAGGTACCAAGAACGACGAGAATACTTGGATTTAAAGAAATTACGTGCACCACCTCGGTGCACTTTAGTATGCATTCTCTCCCACGTGTTGTCAGGGAAGCCTACAGAAGCTGTTATTAACAGTCTGATAACGTTCTCCGCATGGAATGGTCGTGATCTTTGCGCTGATGCATAGCTTGAGATTACAGGTATTGTGTGCTGTTGTCAAGTACTGGCCAGTGATGTGGCAGGTGTCTCGGTGGCTGCAAGTGGTTCCTTCATGAGCCGGGGTTTTGTCACACATGGTAGCTGACTGCAGTTCTGTGAGCTTGCCAGTCATCGCTGGTCATCTCTATCGTCATGGGGTGAGCGAGTACAACCATTATCTTCTGTTCTTCCTGCTGCAACCGTTCCAGGAACTGCTTTGCCACATCTGCTCCTCAATACATAACTGGTGGCTCACTGACGCCATCACTGTGGATCACAATATGGGAGAAGCCACTCATGTTGCTGCATTTTCTGAGTGTTGCTCTGTGCCAGATGTGGCTCTAAACCCTCGACCTTGGTTGGTAGGGCTTCAAAATCGGCATAGAGTATGAATGATGCCTTGAGGTGCGTTTGATAGTTGGTAAACTGTAGCATCTTCTGATCATCTGCAGGCATCCTTATGCGCACTGGCCTGTCACTGACTCCTCTGCACTCCGGTTTGTGATGGGTGATGAGTAAGTCCTCTTGTGAATAATAGTGGTGACACCGCTCGCAGAAGTGTTTCCTCTCTTCGTATTGACTCTGATCATGGAACAGGCGATTCAAGTCTTTGATCCAGGTGAAGTGCTGCTTGCCTCCCTTCTTGATAAGCAGCAGATTCGAACTTGGAATATTTGGATCAGCCTCGCTCAGCAGAAGAGTGTAAACCCCTAATCATATCCGAATACATTAATTGCTAGACCATTCTGATATTCGACATGCTTCGTCTGGTGGAGGGAGTTGGGGAGTCTATGCCATGGAAGTTGACGCTGCCCCAGTGGGCTGCCTACTTTGACGGTCTGTATACATTGTCATGTGCAAGTATTTACCAGCCAGGAGAGACCACCTTAAACTGTGATCATCTTTATTCTTGACATTGACCACAGTATGCTTTCGTTTGACCAAAGTAGGAAGATGGATGTAAGACCCACACCACAGCGGCTGGTATCTGGCAATGTTGAGGTACAGTGTATCAACCTGGTCTACTGTCCAACCAGACCTCTCGCGAGTGTAGTTCTCGAGGCCTTGTAGCACCAAGGCTTTCGCATCCTTCACACCCACACCAATATCGGTTTACCTAAGGAGGACCTGTTATTTTGACCAGAACAGAGGATCTGGGGTGACCTCTGCCCTATCACTCCTCAGCTTATGCAGCATTACCGTGAGAGCGAGACAGAACGTCACCCCCTTCAGGTCGAGGAACACTTCCACCAGCTTTCATGCAATCTTGTCCTGGTTGTGTGTCAGGAACAGTGCAGGACCCCTTTCACCATCCACAGGGAGTACCCACCCTGTGGGTAGTTCTGAATGGCGCATGGACTCTTCACAAAGTCTGGAACCTGATCTTCCTGGAAGTCCTCCATCTCCGGTGGCTTCTCAGGAGGTCGCTTCCTGCGTGGAGTAGGAATTGGATTCCTACCTCTTTTGTATGGTGATGCAAACACATTCAGAGACATCGGCCGGCATACCATTTTCTTTGTATGAGCTCGTGATCTCCATGGAAATGGTTCACCCGGGGATGGGTACATTGAGCCCGCAAAGCACTGTGGCTCTTGCGGTGACTGGAGTGCCCCACTCGGCCCAGGAATTGCAGAGTTGGAGTGGGATTCTTAGCCATGGCTGTGGGCTTCTGGCATGGAGCTGGGGTTGGCTTCTAAAGAACCTGGATGGGTTTCCTACACGGAGCCGGAGTTGGCCTCTCAACCATGACTGTGGGCTCCCTGCATGGAGCCAAAGTTAGGTTGTCAGGTGAGCCTGAGCGGAGAGGCAGAGTGTGGGGAGGGGTGTGGTGGGGGTATAAGACCACGTGTTGTCTCTTCGACAGCTAGGTCTGGCTCTTGGTAACATCGTGGGTCTCTTTTATCTGGATGGTGGGGCAGGATTCCGGAACAGCACACTCTAGGAGTCAGGGTGGTGTCAGGATGGTTCAGAACCACTAATATCTATACTACTGATACAGTATGTGAATTCTGTAAACTACAAGATATATTTGAACACTGTATTTTTAATTGCTTAGAAGTAAAACCATTGCTATGTTGCCTTAGCTATCTGCTAATTAAAAATTAATGAAGATCCATTGTTAAATAAGCATGTATATGTTTTTGGAGATAGCGATCATGCCAATATGAGGTAGATGAATAAATTAAGTACACATTTGATATTATTAGCCAAGTTCATACTAATTAAGATGAGACATCAAATTAAGGCGGATGGATGAGCTTTTATTTAAATATATATTAATGCAAGACCATTCTCTGATTGCTCATAATGCAGATAGGTTTGAACTTAGATGGACTGTGAGTGAAGCCCTATATCAAGTACAAGATAATAAATTACATATTTAATGTTAATGTCATTCAGTGAACTTACCTTTGTATATATGTACATATTTATTTTCATGTATAAGATCATTTTTGTAATTGAGCAAGGTACAAGAAAAAAATAAAAATAAAATAAAGAGGAAATTAAGATTCAAGATTCAAAATTATGTATTTCATGCTTAATATATAGTATACATAGATCACAGTTGGGCAGTCCATCAAAGGCAGAGCCTATGAATCGATGGACCCCCTACACATAAAACAAGACATTACAATATATAAGGTGACAGCTGATACAAACATCTGTAATATAATAATAACACCTAATAATGCCTGTATAATTAATAGCGAACGCAGTGAGTGATGACTTTGTGCGAAGCCATTGCGAACGAAGTGAGCGTATATAGATAACATGTACGTACGTGTAATGAGGAAAAAATCAACAGAAAATGAGACAGGGAACCAGGCTAAAATACATATACCATGCGACTGAGAAAGCTTCGTTTCCGTTTGAAAGCTTTTTTAGGGTTCCGGTTTCGGCTTATGATATAGCTTTAGTGGTTTCTTCATGGGCCCCGTTGCATTATGGTATATGGTTCTCCATTATGCGTATGTTCCTCTCATTGTTTTAGGGGAACATACTGCGCATTTTCAATGTCTAAAATTTGTGTGATATTGTTATCACGAAATAGCGTACATTTACTTTAGAATGTAAGGCGATTAAATAGTCTGACGTAGACCAGATAAAAGCTTTATCTATTTCTATTTATGGGTCTTGTAAATGCAATATGATGCTTGGTTGATTGTCTCGTCTTATTTTTAACACTTATGGCCGTGGCAAATCGTTGTTTGTCAATGTGGTATGTATTTAGCGCCGATAGCAAAACATTTAAGGCTGGGTACCACGCGATTCGCACCCGGATGGAATGTACATTCATGTATTTACTTGCAGACATGCATTAATTCACGTTTTTTGTTGCTTATGGCTGGATAAACGCGATCTAAAAATTCTAGCGGACAGCATTTCATTATGACGTCATAGTTACTATGACTTTGTTTGTTTTGCCCCAAATAGCAAGGAGCACCACGATACGTCGGTACACATTTTATAATGTCATTGGACTGGCGCCACTATTTAATGGTGTAGGCCCCAGTGAAAGATGTAATAATGCTGGCGGATATCAATAACAATGGGCAGACGCATTGTTGTGAATATCGTGGACTGGATTTACCAGAATGCCATCCAAGCTAGATTAAAAATTAGCTTCAAATGTACTATACATGGGCATACGTATTTAGGACATTTCGACACTATACAAATTCGTCCTATTCATTTAAATGGTGTCTGCGTTCGCTTATAGGCAACGCCTATTTTCATATTAATTAATAAAAAAAATAAGGAAAAGGGGAGGCCTGTACCTAGCTCAAATGATTTTGATAATGAATCGGGTGTTAGCGGAGGAGCAGCCGGAATAAAAATAAAATAAAGTAAATAAACAGACAAATAAATAAATAATAAAAAATCAATCCGTTTCCAGGATGCAATTACGCATTTGATAGTTATATAAACCAATATGTCTGCGCCCATGATCCATTTGCTGTCACAATTTTCAAGGTGAAACATGACATAATGACACATATAGCAATCTTTTATATACTTGCATTTTTTTTTTCAAAGTGGTGGAACCACATAACTTAATTTTCTTAATTCTATGTACTCCATATTTAGGGTTTGTTAAAAATCAATTTAAATTACCGGTTTTCGAAATTAATTCATAGTTTCGCACATCCTGCCATCTTGGGATCTGCCGCCAGCAACTTACTACATGCTAAAGAGGATATTAACCCTTTCAAAAATGGCGTCGCTACCAGGGTATTATGGGAAATTTGATTGTGATGACATCATCACGATTCTATGAAGCGTGAAGTATCCAGTTTCGGGGTGCCTAAGCAGAAATTGCTAATAATTTAATAAATGCCATAAATATTTAAAAATAAATTGGCATAATTTGTTAGTGACTTTATCCCTTATCCAGCACCACGTTAGAAGAAAGCCCCCAAAAATGAAATGTCAAACCACAGCGCATCAAAACCAACAAAAACAATGGTATCCTGTTTCGGTGATAGCGCGTACAGGCTCGCCAAAATTTCTATTTCTGGACAATACAGCTACCATATGGAGCAAAAAATGCTGAACATTCGAAGTTGTCAGTATAGGTGTTTTATCGTCATTTTCTTGTTTGTTCTCGGGTGATGGTGGTGGCCATTTTCCTCAGACTGGAGCTAGTTGTGAGGGCTTGACTGAAGCATCAAATGGAAATATGCAAAAGATATTGAATAATATTATACTATGCTTATCCTTGATTTTGATAAAAATGTGCTAAGAACAGGCACTGCGCTTGTGACTTTTGAACCACCCTGTCCAGTATGGATTTTGACATTGGTCATGTGGTATAAATAAAACAGACGACGGTGAAGAATTTCCAATATTTGAAGAAAAAAATTTACGTTTTTTATTTAAAATAAAATGGTTTAAAGGCATATAATATAAAGTAATAAGAAAATCAGCAATTTTTTACACGCTAAAGTTGATTTAGGGTTGACGTAACATTTTAATGTGAATTTTGAGGGGAAACGCGGTAAGTGTTATCAATAATTACCATACTGGTTGAGTACAAAATTATGATGTCATGAGAAGTTGTGTTGTTACACAGCGCATGCATAACCAAAGTTTACCGAAACTAGAGCCTCACTGAAACCGGATACTCCACGAAACATGGAAACCTAGCGGGCACACAATGTTGTTTCAACGTCATTGGTGTGTGCCTGCTGGGCATAGACATTGCCTATAAGCAAACGCAGCCCCTGGGGATTGATTATATCATCAGATCATGGGTTTTCGAGGGTGTAAGCACATATTTGCCGATGTAATATAAGAGTAGGAATTTTATCAATAAATGCTGTCAATATCATAACTATGGCTATATCGTCAATCTCTCCCCCTTCTATTGTTAATGCCATAAGGAAAAAACTGGTAGGGGGAGAGATTGACGATAATGCCATAACTATGTTCCTACTGCAAAGCCAACTGGGACAAGATCAACGAAGACCTTGAAAAAGCACAAGAGCAGTACTTCAACTGTGTTCCATCAACACAACAACTGGTCATTCTTAAAATAGACCATCTTCCAGACAGTGTCAAAAAACATCCCACAAAAGGTGCTAAGAAATCACTGTGATATACCATGGATGACACATAATATCAAACAACTTATAAGACGGACGCACAGAACCAGGGTTGGGTTTTAGACTGTCCAAAGTTAATTTTTAACAGACTTTGTCCAAAGCCTGTCTAAAAAGGTTTAAACCAGGTTTAAACTGTCCAAAATTTATGTCCAAAACCTATTTCAACTCAATGACACATACCAAGTATAACAAATATTTTACAAGTAAGAAATATTCCATAGAATATCTTGAAAATAATTTGACTGTAAACTGTTGCTGCCTTTGACTGGAAGCAGCAACAGCTCTGAGACAAGTTATTTTCAAACTATTCAACACATTTCAAATATGGCAACTTTGAAAGGAAAATAATAAGAATCTTGGATGAGAGAGTTAAATACAACTACCCTTCTCTCTATAAACCCTTTCAATGACACAGACAAAATATAACAATTACTTTACAAGTAAGAAATATAGTATAGAATATTTTGAAAATAATTTGACTGGAAGGTATTGACTTGAAAGTCAGCAAAAGCTTAGTCAAATTATTTTCAAAAACTTAAACAGATTTTATGGTTCAGTCCATTTAGTATTTAGAGGAATTCACAGGGGTGAAAGTGTTAGCTGGATTAGAGTTAACTATACTAGCACCTGTGAGTGTTATAAAGAACCCATTGTTAGTCCACCCAGCCAAGGTCTTGCTGTCCCCAGTTGAGGATCAGAAGTTACAATTGAGTTACAGCCTGTAGTTAACACTTTCAATGATAATGACCAGAAATGGCAATATTCCTTACAATTTAACTGTTAAACAGCAAATTTTCTGTTAAATATTTTGAAGTTAATTTGCCTGGAAGCTGTTGCTGTCTGAGGCAGCAACGGATTCCAATCAAATTATTCTCTAAATATTCAACAGTTTTCCTGTTATACTTGCATTCTTTTGCTGTATAAATAAGTGATATATAGTATTATTAAAGATTTGACTATACATGTAGTTACGCATTAATAACAACGTAGGTAGGAGACCATTTATGACAATCTCATCTAGGGTTTCACGGTATTAGAAAAATGAATATTGGTATCGATATAATTTTCATACCAGTATACCTTTAATACCAGTATTATTCTGATGGGAAAAATGGAGTGAGGCGGGAGTAGTATGATTCCATATTCTACGTAGATCAGCGCTGCTTAAATAGTCGTCACAAATTTCCACAATAAAACCAAGAAATTACATGAATCCTGATATTAAACGCTCAATTTTAACTGTCTTCAGTCAAATCATATCCCAAAACGGCTGAAACTCCCCCAAATCGTCCCTACAAATGATTTGAATTTGCCACAAAATTACAACTATTTCTGCGTGGAGATCGCGAGATACTGGTAACCAGTGACCATCTCATCCCGTATAAACTCGCCCAGTGAAACTGCGAACTGCTGATATTTGACTCACAAATATCAATGTTATGAGTCCAACCTGTTGGATATGAATGTAAACGTACATATTACTAATTCTCCTGGCTATCTGCATTGATGTATATGTTAGAATAATAAATGAAATTTCCACGATGGCCTGAGCTTTATAGGATGAATTTTCAACGTGGACGAAACCACCAGGAAACGTGGATTTCTCCGCGCAGGGGTACAACTTAGCCATTATAACACATACTAAATAGACTACCATATGTTGCGAATACATAGACCTAAGCAATCGTATCTCACGAAATCTCTTTTGATTCGAAATCGAGAAAAGTATCTCGTATGTATTGAGTAGCCATTGGCGTAGTGATTTCCACCAGAATATGGTGGTAGAGAGAATTGAAACTTAAAAGGACACGAGTGCTACTCTCCTCATACCAGACAATATTAATTCACGTAAAACGTGATGATATAAAGCCTATAGTTATCTGTATGACAAGTAGTTAACAGAATAATAGTCCCTTTGAATTTGTCGTAAAATTCAAATCTGTCGCACGTCTGTCGCACACAAAATGAGGTCAAGAATTTGCTGACGTTGCGTGTATATCGATATCACAGGAGCTACTGGGTAGATCACGTCCATTTTAATGTCTGTATTAAGCTAGTGATACAGAGGTTAAGATGATACCAAAATCAACACGATCCATAGTGTTCCGTTTACGGTCCGTTACGGTGATGGACTGGGTCCCAATATGTCTGGTCACCGAAGTGGAGTCTGTGTAACAGTCTAGTCGTTGTGATGACATAATAAGATGGCCAGTCAATACATTAGACGTGTAATCTCGTAGAAGCCATGCCTCTATATTTAGATTGAAGCCTAGGTTCGCTCTCGTTAGAGTAGCTTGTAGCGCTCGATATCGAATGATACCCGCCAACAAATGAAGTGAATAAAGCTCGTGGGAAATGAGAAGTTTTTCTCATATTTTTCGTGTTCTTCTTTACTTGGGCTGTTGGACGGACACTACAAAGGCGCACAATTCCGGGAAATCTCTGACTAACCAGGCTGTAGTAATTGATATAAATTGGGTACGGTTTAAAGGTGTTTCTGTGTGTCGGTCTTGTCTAGTGGGATTGTTGAGACAGGCTCTTATTACTTCATCCCTGATTGTGGGATTTTTTTCTGAAATCGAATAGTGGTTTCTCTGGGAAGACTAGTCTGCATCTATCGCTGCTTTCTAGGATATGCCAGTTCTTGAGTATCTGTTTTTGTAGAAATTGACTGGTCTCGTGGAATTCACTGATGAAGATTTGTCTTTTGAGATTTTATCTCACTTCCCTGTATGTTGTCTTTGTAGAGTATTTCTTCTCTTTTTAGTACAAACACTTTCTTGTGCTTTTAGCAACAGAGTGAGTGGGTATCCTCTGGCCTCATAGTGCTTTATCAGTTCTGTGGTGTGTTGGATATATTCAGAATCCAATGTGCAGATTCTGTGTAGCCATAGGCATGTGCATTTTTGCATGAGTTTGGATGGGCTGATGTGTAGTGGAGGTACCCGTGGGTGTCTGTTGGCTTAGTATATAGAGATAGTTGAAGGCGGTCATTTTCTCCTTTGGAGATTTTTGTGTCTAGGAATGTGACTTCTGTGTGTGAGTGTTCCTCTGTGAATTTGATGGTAGGGTGAGCTGAGTTCATGTATGTGACAAACTTTAGGAAGGCGCTTTCACCCTTCTCCCAGATCATAAAGATGTCATCTATATGTCTACCGTAGAGGGATGGTTGATGGGGTGCGTTCTCTAGGAGTCTTGTTTCAAGATCGCTCATGAAGATGCATGCATAGGTGCATGCTGCTTTGATGCCCATTGCGGTTCCTCCTACTTGTAAATAGTGTTTACCATAGAATTCAAAGTTATTTAATTCAAGGACTAGTTTAAGGAGATTGAGGAGTCCTCATACGGATAGTGTGCTGTGAAGTCCGTGTTTTTTCACGAATCTCACTGTGGCTCATAGGCCCTCATTGTTTGGTATACAGGTGTATAGACTGCTTCCATCCATTGTACATAGAGTGTATTTGCGTTGCTTTTGCCATATTCTGATTTTGATGAATTCAGTGGTGTCCTTGACGTAAGATTTAATTTTTTTAACGTGAAGTTTGATATGTTCATCAATGAAACTACTTATTAGTTCTGTGGAACCCCCATTGCCACTGATAATGGGTCGTGTTTTTTCAGTTTGTGGATCTTGGGGAGGAGGTAGAAACGAGCTGTTTTAGGTGAACTCGGAAGCATGCCTTTTGCTATTTCACTGTCCAACTCTTCGTCTCTGACTAGCGGGTCTATTGGTTTTTGAATTAGGCCGATGTGAGTTTCGGTTCTGTCCTCTGGGATCTCTAGGTAAAAACTCCTGTCTGATAGTTGCCTATTCGCTTCTGCTATATAGTCAGACATGTTTTGTACAACCGTTGCTTGACCCTTGTCTGCTCTTTTGATCACTACATCTCTGTCTCTGGAGAGGGCAGTGATTGCCCGTCTTTCAGCTAGGCTGAAGTTACGTGTACTATTCCTTTTGTGAATATGTTTGGAAAATGCATATTTGATTGATTTTTATAAAGTTGTCCAGTTGGATGTCTGCCCCTGGTGCGGGGGTGAATGTCTTTCTGGGTAGGAACTTCTTATTGAGCATTTTGTCTAGTAGATTAGGAGGTCCAGTGTGGAGAACAGTCTGGGTTCCATGAACTGGTATGAGTGTTGCCAGAATACCCAAAGTATTCTGGTTCAGGATGGTGGGGTGCAGAGGGTGTGGGTTTGGAGAGAAACGGAGGGTTAAGCGTAACCTTCTAAAAAAAGAGCTCATCTCCTTATAGACAGACCCCATGTCCGGTTCGTAGATAGTTGGGCAAAAGCCCAATCCTTTATCGAGAGCCTTGATACTGCTTTCTGGTATGTCCTTATCAGACAGATTGACAACAAACTTGGAAGAAATATTTTTGAAGTTTCTTGTGAATTGTTATTATTGATATTATGGTGAACGTTTTGTGAAATAGTGTTATTAAATTATTAAGTTATGTTTTCGCTTCCATCCGTCCGTGCGTGCATGCATCCGTCCATCCGTGTGTGCGTCCGTCACACACACAGGTTTTCTTTCGATAACTACTTTTGCTTGGAATATTGTGACAACATTTCATGGGGAGGTAGGCTATGGTAGTAGGCAAATGCACCTTAGTTTGAGGGTCATTCAGCCCATCCCACCATCCGTCCATCCCTTTGTCTCTGAATTTGTGTCCGTCTGTCCGTGCAAATTTTGGGTTTTCGTTCAATAACTTTATATTTGCTTGGAGTATTGTGACGAAACTTCATGGGAAGGTTGGCTATGGTACTAGTGAAATGCACCTTAGTTTGAGGGTCAGTCAGCCTCTCCATCCATCCCTTTGTCTCTGAATTTGTGGCCATCTGTCCATGCAAATTTTGGGTTTTCATACAATAACTTTATCTTTGCTTGGAGTATTGTGAGGAAACGCCATTGGAACATTGGCTATGGTACTAGGGAAATGTACATTATTTTGTGGGTCAGTCAGCCTCTCCATCCATCCCTTTGTCTCTGAATTTGTGGCCATCTGTCCGTGAAAATTTGGGCTCTCGTTCAATAACTTTATTTTTTTCTTGGAGTATTATGACGAAACTTCATGGGAACATTGGCTATGTTTCTAGGGAAATGTACATTATTTTGTGGGTCAGTCAGCCCATCCCTACGTCCATCCATCCCTTTGTCTCTGAATTGGTGTAGTTCTGTCCGTGAAAATTTTGGGCTTTCGTTCAATAACTTTATTTTTTCTTGGAGTATTATGACGAAACTTCATGGGAACATTGGCTATGTTTCTAGGGAAATGTACATTATTTTGTGGGTCAGTCAGCCCATCCCTACGTCCATCCATCCCTTTGTCTCTGAATTTGTGTAGGTCTCTCCGTGAAAATTTTGGGTTTTCATTCAATAACTTTATTTTTGCTTGGAGTATTGTGACGAAACTCCATGGAAACTTTGGCTATGGTACTAGGGAAATGTACATTATTTTGAGGGTCAGTCAGCCGGTCCATCCATCCCTTTGTCTCTGAATTTGTGTCCGTCTGTCCGTGCAAATTTTGGGTTTTCATACAATAACTTTATCTTTGCTTGGAGTACTGTGTGGAAACTCCATGGGAACATTGGCTATGGTACTAGGGAAATGTACATTATTTTGTGGGTCAGTCAGCTCATCCCTCCGTCAATCCATCCCTTTGTCTCTGAATTTGTATCCGTCCATCCGTGCAAGTTTTGGGTTTTCGTTCAATAACTTTATCATTGCTTGGAGTACTGTGTGGAAACTCCATGGGAACATTGGCTATGGTACTAGGGAAATGTACATTATTTTGTGGGTCAGTCAGCCCGTCCCTCCATCCATCCATCCATTTGTCTCTAAATTTTTGTCTGTCTGTCTGTGTAAATTTGGGGTTTTTGTTCAATGGCTTTATCTTTTGCTTGGAGTATTGTGATGAAACTTCATGGGAACATTGGCTATGGCACTAGGGAGATGTACATTATCTTGTGGATCAGTCAGCTCATCCCTCCGTCCATCCATACCTTTGTCTCTGAATTTGTGTCTGTCTGAACGTGCAAATTTTGGGTTTTCGTTCAATAACTTTATTTTTGCTTGGAGTATTCTGACGAAACTTCATGGGAACGTTGGCTATGGTACTAGGGAAATGTACATTATTTTGTGGGTCAGTCAGCCTGTCCATCTATACATTTGTCTCTGAATTTCTGTCCATCCGTGTAAGTTTTGGATTTTATCCCATTTGTCTGTGTATCCATCCATATGTCTATCCAAATCAGTGGGATTGTCATCCCACGAACAAGGTTGCCATTGCAGGGGGATTATTTGATTTATATCATCTGGTTGATAATGACGTCATGATTGAGTGAGTAAATGGATTCATGAATTACCACCTGTCTATACGGTCCACATGGTGGTCTTTAATCTTTATTCATTTAACAGTTCTGGGCATTGTTATGACAAGATATACATCTGTACATAGTGAATAACCTTGACAGTGTGACCTCAATGTCATCTCGGTAACCCAGTTTGAAATATAGGCCACAGCTATTTTCTATAAAAAGCTTTTATTATTGAGTAATCAGTCAGGCATTTCACACGTACTTTCCGAGTGCCTTTACGTGATTGTATAAGTTATTATATTGTTCATCATACATATGCCTCTTAATAATTAACACATGATTGACCACCCCCTTGTCACAATAAAGGATGAACCACACCACTGGCGGTTGCTATCCTGCCTACCAAAATCTCTGAACTGCTCTCAGGTCAGTCGCAAAATCCCTCATCGGCCAGTGGTCATCAATGTATTTTTTATACCCCGCCAACAAAATTTGTGGTGTATTATGTAATGGTGCGGAGTGGGCGGCCGGCAGATTGGTTTCTGGATGATAACTCTGTTACCGTTTACCGGATGGTTGGACTAGGGCTGGGGAAGAAATTCATCTTTAATAAAACTTGGCTAAACGTTCTTCACAGAAATTACTTTTAGTAAATTTTTCCAGTTGTCATCTTGTTTTGTTCAGTTGTGCCAGTGTACAATAATTCCAGGTGAGCAATACAGACTCCTTGGGTCTCTTGTTTCCCAGTATTTCCCACTGTCCTGTGAATACTAGTATTTCACTGGAAATGACCAGCCCTGATTTTGCTCAGTGAATGGCCATATAGCTGCTTTAGTCCTGAGAAATGCCTATCTCCAGATAAAGAGAACAGTATTTTTGAAAATTTACCACTGGAATGACTATTTTCTGGACTAAATTTGACCAATGAAGTGTTAAACCACTGCCTATGTACATCATTCTTGTTTAGATTCTTACACGTAACCTACATTTCTATTTTCTAGACTGTGTGTTACACCATGTGTGACACAGACAGCCATTCCTGCACGATGTATTCATACAACCAGCACAGTCTTTCTGAAATTGTCACCAGTTGTATGGTGAGTTGACCTGAACGTTAAAAATATATTGTTTTACACACGCTGAATTGTTATGGTGAGGCCAGCAAATGACTAGTATATATAGGTCAGTCTCAGCTTGGGCTAATATGTGCAATCCAGTTTGGCAGTGTGGTTTAGAAGCAGCGCTAACAGCTTCCAGTCAAATTAGTTACAAAATTTGTTAATATCTGAGTCTGCATGACATCATTGACTACATGTTTCACTGTTGAGACAAAATATGATTTTTATGTCATGGTTAAAAGCAGATCATTGCTCATGAATTAACCCTTTCACTGACAAATCCTTGAAAAAGCCATTTCTTTACAATATAAAACTTACATGTATTCTATTAAATATTTTGAAATTAATTTGGATGGAAGACATTGCTGCCTAAGGTAGCAACGCCATCCAGTCAAATGAATTTCAAAATATTCAAGTTTTCTTGAAATATTCAACAGTTGCCTTCAAAATGAGATATAGGGGATTCATCGGGGAAAGGGTTAAATAAAGCAATGTTTTTGAGTTGAAAGTGGATGCAATGGAACAAGAGTCATTAGGGATTGCTGTTTCTTGTCTTCCCAATTTTGTCACATTTTAAAAGGATTTCGGTTTTTTCATACATTTCGGCTTTCCTCTATTCGTCACAACCAAAGTAGTGAAATCCTACTCTACAGGCACAACCTTTCATATGTTAGAATTTGTGCCAAAACTGGACTAGTTGTTTCAGAGATATCCATTGATGGAATATGATCCAATCTGGATCTGGGCTTTTAAATCTGGAGCACTGGCAATTTCTGGAAATCCTCTTGATGCTAGAATACATGTACATCTCTTGTGATAAAATTTGAGCCAAATCAGATCAGTAGTTCTTTAGATACAGCTATGCACGAACATGTGCAAGCAGAGCGCACACACATGCACGCGCGCACGCATGCGCACACCATCATGCAGGCAAGCATGCACACACATACACTTACAGGGTGAGAGTAATTATTTATTTACCATAATCTCTCAAGTTCAATACATACTTCAGAATTTGAATGTCAGCATTGTTCCTATGCCTGGTTACATGCAATATCTTTAACATTTGATTTCAGCATAATGACACTAATCAGTGGCAAATTATTTCTAACCCTTTCACTCCACACCTACCACAATTTTGTATAATTTCACCCATAACCCTATGAACCAGAAAGACCAAAGACACCAAAATCCTTTCCAATTTAATAATTTTTTTGTTGATTATTTTGAAACTCATTTGACAGGGAGATGTTGGGTGCTAACAGCTCCCAGTCAAATTAGTTCCAAAATACTTCACATCTTTTCTGTATGATTGCTCCACAATTGGGATTTGTGACTTCAGGTTTCAACAGGTTAAGTGTAGTTTAATTGCTACATGTATGCTACATGTAAGGTCTGAAACCGTTAATTTGTTTATTCTTTCACATTGTAAAGGGCTGAACCTATGAAGAGGAAGAGGCGAATAGATCCGGGAATTGTCATGGCAAGAGAGCAGAAGAAAAAGAAAAAGATGGAGAAAGAGATTAGACGACTGTCGAGATTTGCACGTAAAATGAAGCCTATTGAGGAGATCGTTGGTGATATCCATATACGGAAACAGACGAAGTGAGTAACGGAAAGATATAAAGAATCTTCATTAACCCTTTAACACTCATATCAGCCAAAAAATGGCTTGTGCAGTGATCTTAAGAAATGTCCATTTGCAGACCAAGATAAGATTATTTTTGAAAATTTACCACTGGAATAACTGGCTCGATAACCAAGCCAGTTATTCTAGTGTTAAATTTTCAAAAATAGTCTTCTACTGGTCTGAAAATGGATATTTTTAGTGAGAAATTTGAAATTTTCTTGAACAAATTTGAGGGTTATGGGGTTAATAGAGACTTCCACTTCATTCTAATTTCCCAATAATGCCAGTTCTTTGTAGCATTTTGTTAGTCACACTGGACAAGGGAGGTAATGCCAATTGTATAAAATTATTGATAACATTAGAAGTTATTCTTTTGATTGATTATGTGACTAATTTGACTGGAAAGTTTTGGTGCCCGTCAAACGAGTTTCAAAATTGTCAACAACAGCTTATGCATACATGCAGAGCCTCCACAATTAGAATGATTCAAGTAGCCAGAAAATAAGTTATTTGATTTATGCTTGTGATAATGTATTATAGGGGGTTACACTGTCAACAGGTTCAATGATAAAATCTCTGCGTGTATCTGTTTCTAAGGACAATCACACAGGAAAGCTGGAAAATAATTTTTCCAGAAACCTACATATTTAACAAATACATGTAGTTTTTACGTATTGAACAAATTTCTTATATCTGGTTGATAGATTTGAAAGAGCTAATGCAGTTTAACATTTTACCTCTCAACTTAACTCTCAAACATCGCTTTTGCAGGTGTATTGATAAATGTTCATCTGCAGACCAAGAGGAGACTATTTTTGAAAGTTTATCATTGGAAAGACTGGCTCGATAACTGAGCCAGTATTCCAGTGATAAATTAAAAAAAAAAATTTCTTGATGGAAGAATGATCGTTTTTCTATGACAATATTAAATAATTTTGAGCAATTTGAGGGTTGATGGGTTAATCATGTTGTCTCTTGTTCTGCAAATTGACATTTTCTCAAAGCCACTGTATAGGCTGGGTTTGGCTGATATGACCATTAACGAACTAAATTATGTTTGTAGCCAACGCAGAAGAGAACATACTGCTCTAACCTTTGATGAAGGTGAGGCTCGAGCACTCCTGCAGAAAAACTGGACTCGATTTAAGTGTACTCAGCACATGGAAGAAATGGCTCTGATTTCTCAGCTCTTAAGAAGTCAACAGAAAGCCTTATCAGAGTTGAGGCTAGAATCTGAGGAACTCTATCAACAAGCTTTAGAGGTGAGGTTCAGGTATTGTGATTGACTAATAACTGATATAAGTAGCGCTTTAACACTTTGAACCCGAAATACTGAAGTTGAAAATTCATTTAAAATCTAATAAATATTATGTTGAATATTTTGAAACTAATCTGATTTGGAGCAATTACTGCCTATGGCAGGAACTGGTTCCTGTCAACAGGTTTCTGTCAAATTTATTTCAAAATTTTCGACAACTTAACTGAAAAGTTACTGTCAAATTTGGATTGTGGAATTCAGGGTTACAGGGGTTAAAGCTTTAATGGTGAGCCGGACTAAACACCAACTTGTGCTTTATTGATGAACATGTCAAAATCCACCTTTCACAAATCAAGTCCTATGTAGGCGACACCACAGATTTCATAAACAAACTTGAAAACTTTGGACAAGTGCCGCCACACACCTCGTCACAATGGACGTCTAGTCCATATACACCAATATCCCACACAATGAAGGGATAAGGGCAGTAGCTCAATTTCTAAGAACACATGGCTGTCCAAGTACACTACAGTCACACCTAGACGATTACTCGCCTTGCTAAAAATGTCCTAACCTGTAACAATTTTGAATTCAACAACGAACACCATCTTCAAATTGGAGGTACAGCAATGGGGACTCAAGTCACACCGAGCTGCGCCATCATCTTTACATGTTTTATGGCACAACTGGAAGAAAGATTGGTCAATGCCACCACCACCACCAAGCCTGCTCTATATCTCCGCTACATTGATGACATTTTCATGATTTTGACATTAGGCTTATAATCTCTAAATCAATTCATCAAACATATGAATGTTTCACACCATTCTATCAAATTCACGGCTGAAAAATCTCAAGTCTCATTCAACTTTTTAGACAACACTGTACGTCTTTTACTGAACAGACATATAAGGTTCGATCTATATACCAAACTAACCGACCCACGTGGTTACGTACACTTCTCTTCAGTACATCCAGAATCAACTAAAAAGGCCAATCCTTATGGATGGACAGCTATTAAGAATGAGGTGGATTTGCAGCAGAGAAGATGACTCTCAAACACCTACATGAGATGATAGACCATTACATAAGACACGAATACCCAGAGAAAGATTTAGAAGCAAGCCTTAATTAACAGAGCTCTCAAAACAAAACGAGAAATACTACTCGCAACAAAATCCCCACCCTCCACTCGTATTCCGTGTATCATGGATTTTCACCCACATAGCAAACTAGCTAAACAAACTATCCTATGCGATTGGGACCAACTACAGTCCAGCCCTAAATTCCGCTCAACATTCACTGAACCGCCATCATTTGGGCACAGAAGAAATCCCTCTTAAAAGCACGTTAGTGTCGGCCAAATTCACAGATGCCAAAACATTTGACATACAAGGCAGACAGCATATCTAACCCAGTTATCCCATGCAACAAACATAATTGCTAATTCTCTCACAGAATGGACCAAAAACGCACATTCAAATGCTCACACACAGGGATTAATTATCACATCAAAACAAAAGCATTTTGCCATACAATGAATGTAGTTTACTTAATTACATGTAATACACATTACAAACAATATGTAGGTGAAACAAAATGCGAGTTTCGAATACACATTAAAGAACAATGTAAGAGATATTAGATGCTCAAAGAACACACCAGTCACAGAACATTTCAGTCTCCAGCACCATGGTATCCCTTCAGTCGATTACAGAATCATTGAAGTGCTCCATCACGATCTTGATAATCCGGAAGCCAGATCTATCAGCAAGGAACATGAGAAATTCTGGATTCATCAACTGCAGTGCATGGATCCAATCCGGATTAATCACACTGTCTTCTACCTGAAAGTACTAAAAACACAAGGTTTGATTTTTCTCGCATTTGGTTAATTGGCTATTGGGTGGATGGATCCATGGAGAACACGCTTGAGTCCAAATGTGGGCTATCACATTTAAATGCAAGGAAATTTTTTTTAAATAATTCAAATACAAATGCAAATGAAAGTGCAGTGTAGTATGTTTGCATTTAAATACATGTACATATGCACATGTTTGTAAATTAGTCAAATGCAAATCTAAGTTGAATCCATTTACAAAATGCATTTGAATACTTAAAGACACACATAAGCGCACATGACTGAGAGAGTCAGAGTGAGAGAGAGAAATGGGGATGGAGAGGGGGGGCAGTGAGCGGGATGTTGTGGAGAGATGGGGAGGGAGGGAGAGTGGGATAGAGAGTTCGATAGAGGGTGGCGAGAGTGAGATAGGGGGAGAGAAAAAGAGTGGGAGATTTCTGATCTTGGTCTTTTCACATCTCTATCCCTGACACAAGTCAAATCTGCTATTCATAGATACCAGGGCAGACTTTGTACAGTTATCACCATGAATTTCTTGTTATTTTTCAGGTTGATGATAGTTTAATACCAATTGATATTCGCGGACCGACCATAACACCTCCAATCAAGAACTATGATTCTCCGGATGGCGAATATATGGACACAACAAAGTCATATGAGTAGCAAAGCAAGGATTACTGCTTAATAGATTAGTGCTCTGAGATGCCAAGGATGAGTCTTTGAGAATTTATTTATAGAAAATAATTGAATACAGGTGTGGGAAGTAGATTTTTGGTAATTTTGTGGTTTTACAGGATTTTGATTAATTCCGTAATATCACAAAAGAGGAATCCAGTCTCTCAGTCAATCATATGACATCATAATCAAATATTTTGAAACTAATTTGCCTGAGAACTTATGGCAGCAACAGCACCCAGTCAACTTAGTTTCAAAATATTCAACAGCTTACCTGTATAGTTTTCTGAAAATTGAGATACAGGCAGTGCCGGGATCGATTGATCCCAACACGGGCGGGGTGTGGGTGGAGCTTAGCTAGAGATGGGTGGGGATTAGCTAAAACTGGATTCATCTATTACCAAAAATCATTTGGTAATAGGGCTGGATAAACTTGTAGTCTCTATGTGATATCATACACGCTAAAGATACCTTGGCACATCCTGTATGCATAATCAACACTGGGCCGGCAGTTGTCAAATAACAGTATAGCAGCCACCCACACACTATGCGACACATACCACTACCTATGGTAATGAGGTTGACTCATAAACCAAGGGGTCTGCCATTCGAATCCTGCCTCTATCTGATGATCACCAAAAGAGTGAAACTGGCCGTGGAGTGGATGCGTTTTTAACAGGTTTTCCGTTATCTGCTTGGCTCATAGGTGGAGCTAGTCAACTCATTTTGAATGTCATATTTTACTGATGGATTGTCATATAGGCTCAATTTCATTCACTTTTAGTCATATTCTATTATTTATCTTACAATAAGTTACCGTTGAACATTGACGTAACCCTTTAATGGTCAAATCCAGCCCTGGATTCTCCAGTGGCCTTGAAGAATGTCCATTTGCAGATCAAGAGTAGACTATCTCTGAAAATTTATCACTGGAATGCCTGACTCAATGACCAAACCAGTCATTTCAGTGGTAAATTGTCGAAAATTGTGTTCTCTTGGCTTGCAAATTGACGACCATCTCACAGGTCAGTTTTGGCTGGCTTCGTTGTAAAAGGGCAAATTCCATCCACTGTTTCTATATGATATATTCTATCACTTGAACAGGTAGTATTATAAGATGAGTTGTCTATTCCTTTAAACCATAACTGGTCTCTGTAGTGGCCTTAGGAATATCCATTTGCATTCCAGGAGAAATCTGTCTTTGATCATCTTCCACTGCAATGGCTGGCTTGCGAAATTTTCAAAGATAGATTCTTCTTCCCCTGCAAATGAACAGTAATTATGTAAATATTTAGATTTTCTGGTCAAAATTTGACCACAAAAGTTTTAAAGTGTTAAAGAGCTGGCAATCATATCAGTAACATTGTGTCGAAAATATATTTTGAGCCTCTCATAACTAGTAGTATAGGAGCCTCTTCCCATAGTGCATCACTATAAAAAGGCTATAGGAAACCATCATGGTAAATGAACGTTCATTGGTGGAATGAAACTGTAGAATGAGCCACTATGTACAGCAAATAATGGACCTTTCAATTTTTAGCTATGCCCGGCCCATCACTAGCTAAGCTCCACCCACCCCTCGCCGTGTTGGGATTGATCGATTTTCAAATGCTCTAGCTATCAATTTCCTGAAAACTATACAGGGAAGCTGTTGAATATTTATTAAATAATAAAAGCAAACAATTTGTACAAAAACGCATAAACCGTCTTCAACTATGCGTTCGTGACGTACTTATTGACATCATTCATTATGATGTCATTCTACACATCACACAGTTCAGTATGACGTCATATGATGGGTGGGTACTCTGGAAAGGTGACTCATTAATGCAAAATTGCTGGCCGCAAGGAACTATTAAAGGAATGTGATTGTTTGAAAATTTTTCGTGCTGATCTGGTGGGTTCAAGAATGAAAAGCTTGTGTTTTAGTTATCACTTCCCGTGGCCATCTTTCAGTGTAGCTCCAGATTAGATACAGCATAATACGTACAGCATACTAAGTATGCTATTTAATATTTTGAAGCTAATTTAACTATAATTTAGTTTAGGCCACAACAGTCAACAGCTTCCAGTCAAAATAGTTTCAAAATATGCAACATCCTATGATCTTGCACCCAAGAGACTAGCACTTCAGGCATGAAATGGTTAATGTAGTTAAGCTTTTAATGGGCAAGATCAAGATTTTTGCTAATAGAATGTGGCCATTTGCAGACCAAGAAAATATAATTATAGCCCTATATACGTAGCAGGGGTATTATGCTTTTGTCCCATCCGTCCGTTCGTCCCGAAAATCCTGTCGCTGCAACTCCTACAGTTACAGATGAAATTAGATGACACTTGGTAGGATGATTGTACACCACCCAAAGATGTGCCTAATGTTAAAAAAAATTTCGGCAATCATGCATGACTGATTTTGGGGGCCGTACATCGTATGTCCGTACATCCCAAAAATCTTGTCACTGCAACTCCTACAGTTACAGAGGGAAATTAGATGAAACTTGACAGTATGATTGTACACCATCCAAATATGTGCTTAATGTTAAAAAGGTTTTCATCGGTTATGCATCACTGATTTTGGGGCCCGTACGTCGTCTGTCAAAAATCTTGTCACTGCAACTCCTACAGTTACAGAGGGAATTGGATGAAACTTGGTAGGATGATCATACACCACCCAAAAATGTTCCTAATGATAAAAAAATTCTAGCGTCATGCTGGACTGATTGTGTGGGCCGTACGTCGTCTGTCCGTACATCCCGAAAATCTCGTCGCTGCAGCTCTTGCAGTTACAAGGGGAATTGGATGAAACTTGGTAGGATGTACACCACCCAAAGATGTGCCTAATATTAAGTTTTTGCATTGGTCATGCATGGATGATTTTGGCGGGCAAAATATGTGTGTGTGTGTGTGTGTGTGTACATCCCAAAAATCTTGTTGCTGCAACTCCTACAGTTTACTAGATGAAACTTGGCAAGATCACGACCAAAAGATGTGGATGTACACATGTTGGGGATGGGAGGACATGCAGGGGTTGGGGTGGGTGGGGGTGGGTGGTTGTTATTGTCAGCTTCCAGCTGACTTTCTCTTGTTTTTAAAAATATATCACTCATGACTGTTAATCCAGGTATTCCAGTGATACATTTTTGAAAATACTCTTCTCTTGATTTGCGAATGGACATCAAGTCATCAAGACCATTACAGAAGTTTTTTTTGCTGGCTTGATCATTAACGTGTTAAAGATATTCAAGATGAGTGTTATATATTGATTATTATGTATGCTGTTATTGTTGATCAGCAGAATTATGTATCTTCATCATCATCATCATCATCATCATCATCATCATTAGTGGCATCATCATCATCATCATCATCATCATCATCATCAATTATCAGTGACATTGTTCTTGGAATGTATGCCAGGATTCATGCCTATTATCTGGTAGACATGGGATGAGTACATATATAATATATTATTACTATTACAATTACGGGGTTCATACAAACTTGAAAAGTACTTGAATTTTGACATGTGCCCTGAAAAGCCTTGAATTTGAGAATTCTTGAAAAATACTTGAAAATTGCTGTAATATATTGAAAAGCCCTTGAACATAACATTTCAGCCCAATTCTTTTTATCAATCATCAGTCAAAATAAGGGAATCGTTTCAGCGCATCTAATATTAAAACTTTTGCATTGACTGTTTCTCGAACCCCCTTATAAGTTGTATTGTCAAGGCATTCGTGTATTGTCAGGGGATTCCACATCCCAGCCCTCCTTCATTTCTCACCTCATGTCCAGCCTGGTATCAGGCCCTTGAAATTTGTTAAATTGTGGCCATGAAAGTCCTTGAAAAGTTCTCGAATGAAAACATCTAATGACTGTATGAACCCTGAATTACTTCATTTTGCTAAAGTGATATTACTATTCCTTTACAGAATTACAGATAACTAATGCTTCCATTCATAAGCAGTTGTGCGTATGTACATGCATGCCTGTGTGCACGCTCGCAGTATACATGTGCTTGTGTGAAACTATGTAAATGTGCATGTAATCTTTCAACTGCTCTTACAATTACATTAATGTACTTGAGAAAATACAATAAATTACATTCAGCTACTATTACGGCTTTTCATTGCCAATAGTCTGCTATTTGGTGTAAACCGTACTGATGATATCCATCTCTACAAAGATAATCTCAAATTAGGATCTACGATTTAATATCAAATCTATTGACCTAGTTTAGTAGATATTTTGAACGGACATTTGTGACTCATAATGTTACGTCTTGATGAAGCTGGCTAACTTGAAACTATAGTTCATTACAGTTGTTTGGTTAGCCTAGTTGCGACATAGGCGGCTCTGCCAAAAATTGGACAGGCTGGGTTGAATTTGGTGTGAGTCACAACTGGAAACATGACAGACTGAGGAACTTATACAAACTTCAGGCATATCTTAATGATAGATTTTCGCATTGAACAATGATGCCTCCCTCGCTCCATGTCCTATTATATGAATGTTCCGTGACTAATTAACCCTTACTCTGATGTCAAAATTCTATTTTTTTATTGGTTCGAAAGCGAAGAATCTGGTGTACATTTTTCAGCACCATCTTCCACCAAATTTGTTGAAAAATGAACACCGGTTCATCTTTTAAGTTAATTTGAAAATTTAAAAGTTTGACACCAGACTGGTAAGAGTTAATTAGCAAGTTATGTTTTCTCATGCCACTTCTAAGATATGGGAGACAACTAGGCACATATCACATGCATTTATGTGTTCTGCTAAATCCTTCCAAAGATTAGTCAGTAGAGTTTACAATGGTAACACATGCTGAGTTTGCAATGTATGCTTAGTAAGAGCAGTATTCCATGTCAAGTGGGTGGGCTCCATATTTAGTCATTTCTTTCAGGCGTCCACACCACCAAACTTGATCTAGTTTGGGAATACCATCCCTGCTCTCTGCATGCCTTGTCTCACTAGGTCCTAGCGCAGCTGTTGTTCTGTGTCAGTATTGGCATGGTATTTGTGTGAAAAAAGTGAACATTCTCTAAACAAGGAATTATTATGGGCAACAAGAATATATTGTGATAAGGGAGGTAATCTAATCACAGGATGACAAATAAGTCAGATGAGTTGTCTCCCATATCTTCGTAGAATTAAAATGTAGACATTATAATAATAATAATAGTACATTTTTAGAGCGCTTAATCCATGCAACTGCATGCTCTAAGCGCTAACGCGCGTAAGTATTCTATGGATATGCTATTTGAAATAAATAGAATTTAAGATTGGATTTAAAGATTTCTAAAGTTGATGAGTTTCTAATTTCATTTGGTAAGTTATTCCATTCGGTAGCTGCAGTGAAAGAGAAAGTTTTATGGCCATATGTTTTAGAGTTGACCTTAGGTACTTTTAGTAGATTTAGATTTGCAGATCTGAGAGAGCGACCAGGAATGTAAGGTTGTACAAGGTCAGAGAGATAGGCTGGTGCTGTGCCAGATACACATTGGTATGTCAGACATAGTGTCTTAAAAGTTATTCTTTGCACAATGGGGAGCCAGTGCAAATCATGTAGGACCGGAGTAATGTGTTCTCGCTTGGCACACAGGGATATGATTCTCGCTGCAGTGTTCTGGACCACCTGAAGTCGCTGAATAAGTTCTTTTGAGGCGCCAATCAGGAGGCTATTACAATAATCCAGGCGCGACGTTATCAATGCTCGTACTAGCATGATCGCGGCCTCTTTTGTGATATAGCGCCTGATGCTGCCGATATTGCGCAATTGAAAATAGCAGACTTTGCAGATGTAACTAACATGTTTATCCATAGTCAGTTCATTGTCTAAGTATACACCAAGATCCTTTACGACAGTTGACAGCTTTATTTGACTATTTCCAGCTGTGATGTCACATAGATCAGTCTTAGCACGTCGGTTTGCTGGCCCGACTAACAGGGCTTCGGTCTTTTCATCGTTAAGTTTCAGCATGTTTGTAGTCATCCACTCTTTAATGTCTATATAACACATATTGAGCTGACTTGTTGCTAAGCGTGCAGTACATGTTGAAGGTTCAAAACTAATGACAAGCTGTGTGTCATCAGCATAGAAGTGACGCATAATGTTGTGCTGATCAATAACCGATCCAAGTGGTTGTGTGTAGAGTGTAAATAACACCGGACCTAGAATAGACCCCTGAGGCACACCACACACGAGGTTGACTGGTTCTGAAAGTGTGCCGTTAATATATACAGACTGGTGTCTATCGGATAAATATGAGTGAAACCAGTTCCAGACAGTGCCTTGTAAACCAAATACACTACTCAATTGTGACATAAGTAAATGATGGTCTATCGTATCAAATGCGGCACTGAGGTCAAGGAGTAGCAACAATGACACATTACCTCTGTCTACTGCCTCTCGAATATTATTGAGGACGCATAATAGAGCAGTCTCCGTGCTATGACGCTGACGGTACGCTGACTGAAACGGTTCATATAACGCATTGTCACTTACATGAGCTGATAGTCTTTTGAACACCGCCTTCTCGATTAGCTTAGACATAAAAGGCAGGTTCGAGACAGGTCTATAGTTTTTTAGAAAGTCAATACCGATATATACCGAACATTAATTAGTTTCTTGATAAAATTGTATGTAGTAATATATAGGCGATGTATCTGCCAATAGAATTGAAGACCTTTCCATATGCAGACCAAGATAATAATATTTTTGAAAGCTTAGCACTGGGATGACTGACTTGGTTACAGAATCCATTTGTAAGATTTCTAAAATATTATCTTGGTCTGCAGATGAACATTTCTAAATAGTAACTTATTGACTTAACTCAGTCTTGCCTGACACATACTTTGATTTAAGTAGATTCTGGAAGCCAGTCTCAGTGAAGGGAATAGGTTATATATGCTCCTGGTGCAGTTAAGTGAGCTACTGACCATTACCCGTTATTTGATGACGGTTAATAGATGAACCTTCATTACCCGCATTTTGTGGATATGTACCGCCTTAGAGTTAACCGGGATTGATTTCCATCGCTTAAGTGTTAACCATTCCCGGTATATCCGGTTAATTGTTGTTAACCATCGTTACCTATTTTTGTTGGTATGTGCCACCATTACCCGTAAACTTAACCAAGATTTGCTTAGTTGGTTATGTGGTAATGTAATGTTACGTCCAGAATATGGTGGTTAGCCATTAACTGTTAGTTAACCAGGGGTCGTCTCGTGGACTGAGTCTTAGCCGTTGTCGGTACATCGCTTAATATTGGCGGTATGACAACCATTATGTAATTTGGCAGGAAATTATGTTCCTGGCGAAAAAACCTTAAAGGGTCGAGTGTCCCTTTAATAATAATCAGGTGACTAGTTTGCCCTTTAATATCATTGTCAATTTCGATTAAAAAAGTGGAAAATATATGTGGTAACAAGCAGTGTTTATACTATTGTGTAAGTTTTACACTCGCGTGTATGGTGGGTGGGTCTGTTTTAAAGGTTGCTGTCTTCTAAGTTTAGAAGGAATCATCAAATGTGTGTTGTACTCTTGGCAGGGGGCTGGAAAAGTTTTCCCGCCATCCAATGATCCAGACTCGTAGTGTTTCGTGCCTTTGATTTGGGCGACTCATCAGAGGTCTTATAGATACACAGTTTTGTAACAATCTATTGCTTGTGGGTTTTTACAATTTTTCAAAAAAAGTTTTTAAGAAAAATATGTATGTGTGCAGATGGTGAGTGGATTGGGTGTGCGCATGGGGGGATGATACTTGCTTACCTTTTAATCCACCTGTGTCCAGGCGTGGCTGCTTTGTCTAGTGCCAAGTGGTAGTAGTAGGAGAGGAATCCATGGTCCAATGTTTATTGGGATCCGGGAAAGCCTTGCTTGGTTCCAAAAGGAATGCTGGTAAGGGAGTTTCTGCTTCAGGAAGTGCTTCTGGTGTTGCCAAACAGTCAGGTGTAATCGGTCTAGTTGGACTTGTGGTACCCTCAACCCGGCTATCGTGGGAGCCAAAACCTTCATTGAGAAAGTCAATACCGATATATTCGAACACGCGTGGTGGTTCTGCATTATATGCTAGTTGGTTGGCTTCTTGATTATCAGTTTCAAGCACTAACTGGTCAATATTGTTGAATGCTGCCAATGGTGAGAGGCCGATGTCTTGTATAAGTGGAAGAAATGGCGGGGCGTCGGTATCAAAATTCTTCTCTGCTAACTCTTCGAGGTTTTCTGTTGGGAAGTCCGTGCTGACGTATAGTTCCACCAATTCTGTGAGGAGATTAACTGTATTAGTAGAAGAACGCAGCTTGTGCAAATACATCCAAAATTTCGGCTAACTCTACCGATGCCTAATGGATGATGCATCTATCAACGGAAAATATCCAAGCAGGAAACGCACTCGTCTGAACAGCGACACCATTCTAGATGCACACACTGGAAGACACAAAATTCAAATGAAGAAACCGGAGATTCCCGACGAACATATAGCTGGCTACAAAACCTTGAGGAACACTGCTTGCAAACAAACATGAGCCGCTCTCTAGTGGATAAGTTCGAGGAATGCCTAAGCCATTATGAGATTCCAGGATCACTAAAAATTTCTGTGAGATATACACCACCCAGTAAAGATACAGACTTTGTGCGTGCTTGGGACAAAAAGGCAAAAGGTCTGAACTTGTTTCGCAACTAATAGACCTTCTATGGTCTCGTGCCGATAAACTTTCGGAAATCACATGTACCTACAAGCCGATTTTGTCCTAGCTGTGAGCAACACAACCGTGTTAAAGGAAGCAGAACAGGCTGTCCGCAGCAGGGTGCTATGAACCAGAGAACGGTCGGTCAGTCGGCCAAACAGGGCCAGGGACCAGTCATCACAAAATCATTGAGATTCTATGTCACGACCGTGACAGTGAGGAAGCTACCACTTCCAGAAAGGGCCCATCATACTAACATACGCCCACTCACATTGCTATGCTGTTCAAGGCTGTACTTGCAAACCTGTGATTTCTCGCTATGTTGACTGCCGGTTTTCAGGTAGCCAATCAGATTTCTGCCTACTTCAATCTCGCTATAAATCTAAAAATAGAGGCATAGCTTCGTGCCAATATCGATGGAGAGCTTGAGACACACCAATACCAATTTATGTAATTGACAATATATTAGTTTGATGATTATAACCGAGCAATTTTATTAGGCGGTAGTTGACTGACTTCAATTATGAAGTTTCGTGAACTTAGCACAGACATCAAAAGCGTGCACGCACGGGACTCGATACGAGAACGTTAGTGTGAGAGCGAGACTGGGCGATGTGACAATGGAAAGGGCCGTGAAGCTTACTGGATCCACCAACTACATACTATGGATTCAATTGGTGTAAATCACGCAGATTGGTAACTCCCACATGCTTTCTGGCAGTACAGAACCATTTCTAAATAGTAATGCAGCAGTCATCTCTGGGCAGCTGAACCATTCATTGTATCTTTAGCAAAGGTCCAACATTTTTGGAAACATATGGCAGGTGTTCTTTTGGACAACTCTGAAACAATCATGAAAATTCATAAAATAAATATAAATATACTTAGATTTCTAACATAAGTCTATTTTAAAATTAAAGCGAGTAAAATTATTAATTTATTTAATGGTTTTTTTTAGTTTGAATGATAATTACTATCACCCACAACGTATGTGGCTGAAGCTATTGCACTTGTGTGTATGTTTGTCTGCTCATGCTTCTCTCTGAAACTTTTAATCGAATTTGTTTCAAATTGTAACCTGAGGGTTTGCGAAAACTAGTAGTTAACCCTTTTTCCTAGAAATTATCTATATCTCATTTTCAAGGCAACCGTACAGGAAAAGTGTTGAATATTTTGAAACTAATTTTGCTCTAAGCTAAGGCAGCAAACAGCTTTGAGGCAAATTAATTTCTAAATATTCCCCAGGATAAGTTTAATATCTTAAAGTATGTACTTTTTCAGATTTGTCTTTGAAAGGGTTAACCTTCATCGGTTTTGATCCGGATAAAGAAAATAAAAATGGTCTTGTTTGGTATCTTTAGCAATCACTGGACTTAGTTGCTGATGCTAAATAATTTATACATTCTTGTAACAGTGAATAATTACACGGAGTTGTACATATTTCCCACACACACATTTTTGTATTCTGGAATCATAGTGATTTAATTTCGAACGACCATACATTTGATCTTTCCGGTTTTAGCTACGCCCCGCCATCTCTAGCTAAGCTCCACCCACACCTCGCTCATGTTGGGATCGATCGATCTCTGAACACCCTGACTATCAATTTCCAAAAAACTACACAGGTAAGCTGTTGAATATTTTGAAACTAATTTGACTGGTTGCTGTAGCGCCCAGTCAAATTAGTTTCAAAATATTCAACAGCATGATTATTAAATAGCAAAGAATTACAAAGACATACAATTTATACAACGTGTCAGACAGATCTGGTGGAGGTCTATATGGAACCCTTTGTGACGTAATAATTGTCATATGACATCAGCATACTCGTGCTGAGCTGATTATGACGTCATACGAGGTCAGATGATGGATGGATACGCTGGAAATGTGAATTAAGCGGTTGAATATTTTAAAATGTCTGAGGGGCATACCGCTCACCTGGCTGATGATGCCCTACAAATTTTACATAAAATTGAAATTGTTCAAGACAAAGAATGAACAGTATCAAAGAAATTACCAAACACATTTTTCCAAGAGCGGTAACCCAATTTAAGAATACCAAAAGTTATTGCTAAATGGAACAAATCTTTCAAATCTGGATTTAATTCATATGCAAATAGCGAGATTATAGGCCATGATTCCAAACTACACCAATCCACCAAGATCAGACACTTGTATTTGCGTCAAAGTTATGCCATAATGCGAAAATCTACCCACGCACTGAATTTGGCTCAAGTTCACCCAAAATAATGAAATTAGCATTTTATTTTTTCTCTACCCAAGGGCCATGACTGATATGTTTCTAAAATTTATGCTATGATGACAGAACGTACACACCACATCTTTTGGGGCAAATATCAACAAAAGTAATGAAATTATTAGTATTTCAAATTTGTGTCAGCTCTGTAGCAAGGACCATAACTGCAGAACCACTGTGTTTAAAATTTATGCCATAATGACAAATAGTATCCATACATCGATTCTGGGCAAATCACCCAAAAATAATCAAATTAGCATTTCAAAGTTTTACCAACCGTAACATTGTTCTGTACCATGTTCCCCAACATTGATATTTGAGTAAATTTATGACATAATTCTAAAATATCAAAACCTGCGAAACATGTTTCCACCACTGGAACTGTTGCACTCAACTTCAAGGACATATCTGGCTTTCGCAATGGTCTAGCTCATAAGTTAGCCAAATACCATCTTTGTTAGCCAATTATTATGTATTTTAGCCACATCTTTACTTCAATGTCACTTATGAACATGTTTGCACTTCAGGTAATACGATCAATTAATTTTACAGACAAGATACAATAAGAGTTTTAATATCTAAGAAAGGGGTTGAATATTTAGAAACTAATTTCATTGCAAGCTGGGCACCAACAACTTTCAGTCATATTAGTTTCAACATTTTCAACAACATACCAGAATTTTTGCTTTGGCTGGAATTTCAGGTTTTAAAGGAGTAATCTAATCGGATTCTTATTAGTTTGAATAGGACCATTACACTTACGTGGATTTTAAAACGGTCTTCATCTGTCATGAATTAGAAACCTTTACATGCTTTTATGTTCCATGATTCTCCATTGAGGATCGGTGACAATATCTGGTGAGTATTTTAGAATTTTTCACATGGCGCATGCCATGTGCAAAAGCAATAATATTGTCAGCGATTCTCAAGGGACAATCATAGATTCGATTTGTCATGATGGTAGTCTATCAAGGAAGTTACTTTTAATCATTAGCCAATTCTGATTTTCATTAGCCAGATTTCAATTTTACTAGCATTTGGCTAATTGGCTAATGGCTAGATTAGGTCCCGAGTAAAACTATCAGGCTGCCCAATGATCTCAATAATTCTAAATAAAATATTCCCGCACAAGTCTTATCATCCATTCATCTATAACAGCGGATTAACGGTTTTAAATTTTAAGGGTTGTGGAGCCCTTCAAAAAGCTACCAAGTATGAAACGAAAATCTGCCGTCGTTATGATGTCGAGAATAACCACTAGAATATAATTATATACTCAGGCGTTATCAAGACTCCTTCATCAACAATGGGGGAGTAGTGATTTTAAAATGTAATGGTGGGATGCCATTCTAAACACTACTAGGTGGTGAATCGAAAATCGAAATCTGTAATGATGTCGAGAGTTACCCATAGAATATCAGTCAAGTCTTATCGGGATCAGTTAATCAACAACGAATGAGTAGCAATTTTAAAATTAAAGACGTTGGGTGTGGGGTGTGAGTGCCATTTTCAAAACCACCTAGGCGGTGAATAAAAAATCAGACCACTATGATGTTGATAGCTACCGTTATAATATCTCACTAAACTTTTATTGACATCTGTTTGTCAATAGCGGAGGAGTGGGCATTTTAAAGGTTAATGGTTGGACACCCTTCTAAATCCCACCATGGGGTGAATCGAAATCAAGATATGTATGATTACTGTGTTCTGCGGCTGTAGTAGTAGAAATATCCTACAGCTGCAATCAGTCCTTCGCTTTTGCCCACTGTGTCTTGTCCTCAGCCGAAATCCTTAGCTTCCTCAGGTCCATTCTTGACTTGAGTGTACCGAGCTCTGCTTTCTTGAGGTCACCTTGTAGCACGCTTAGCAGATTTATGCAATGACGTCCTCTCCTGGCTTTGTTATTGCTGGCTCCGAGTATGGCGAATTCCAAGGCTCTGTGCTGGTGTCTCTTCTGGCTCCTTGGCACATGGCCAAACATGGACCATTTTTGCTGGGCGACTTTTACGGACAGCGGCGACGTATTACACATCTTGTATAGTGCATCGTTGGAAATTATGCTGTCTGGCCATCGATGTCCAGTGATGGTGCGTAGGTGTTTGCTGTGGCAGGCATCGAGTTTGTCTAGAGCTGCCTTTGGAGCTGCCCAGCTGTTAGAGTTATACAGCATCAAGGAAACGCAGGTTGCATTTTATAAACGTAGCCTCTTTATCAAGGGCATCTTTGATCTACGAATCCATAGCTTCCAGAAGGACTGGAAAGCTGTATTCCCCATGACGCAGCGTGCAGAAATGTCAGCAGTACTGCAAAGCAGTGAGCCCAGGATTTTACTTTTTCCTCCATGGTTCGCCGCCACGAATTGGGTCGTCATTTTCTATAATTTCATGCTTTGTCGACAGGTATATGTGGGTGAACTCTGTTTTGGATTTATTCATAGAGATTCTCAATTTTTAGTTTGCTTGCTGCTATTGGGAGAAGTTCATCAAGGGGTTTCTTTTCCTCGTCTATGAAGTCCACATCGTCGGCATATTCCATCTCTAGCGGCATGCCCAGTATTTTGACACTGCGTGCGCGCGTGCGTGCGTGCGTGCGTGCGTGCGTGCGTTCGTGCGTGCGTGTGTGTGTTGGTCTTGCGGAACTTTCCCGCGCGGATTTCAATGCGGCAGCAAGGTAGCTGTTGAAAAGCACCATCTCCCTGTGGTGAGCCGATTGATGTCTCAAACTCTACATACTTCACTGACTTGACTCGTACTCTCAGCTTGGTGTCTGCAAGCAGTAGTGTCACTAGTCGTAGCTAATCTTCGTTGCAACTGGCCTGGCGTAGTACATCTAGGATCTTTGAGCGTTTAATTGTGTCGAAGGCTCGTGACATGTCAATGCCCATTTTAAGATACCTTCATCAATAATAAACGAGTAATAATTTTACAAATTAAGGACAGGCCACCCTTCTAAAGATCACCAGGTTGTGAAATGAAAATGGAGTTCGACAATGATGTCGGGAGTTACCCATAGAATATCCCTTTAACGTTTTATCGAGATCATCTCGTCAACAATGGAGAAGTAACGATTTTAAAATGTAAGTGGGTGGTGGGTGATGTGCCCTTTAAAAACCACCAGGGTGCTGAATCGGAAATGGGCCGCCATAGTGATGTCCCTAGAATATATCCCTCTCAAGTTTTCTCAAAATACGTTCATCAAAATAGGGATGAGTTTCGATTTTTAAAATCCTTTTAAACAACAACAGAGCAGTGAATCGAAAATCACTACTGTGTCGGTACTTATCCCTAGAATATATGTGACGACAAAATGTCCATGTAACGCGCCAATATCGAATTTGCGCCGTTGGCAGGGACCAATATCGAATTCGACATCGGCGCGCCCGTTGGCCAACGGCGGAGGGGACCAATATCGATATCAAATTCTATATTGGTCCCCTACGCCGTTGGCCAATGGGCGCGCCGATATCAAATTAGATATTGGTCCCCTGCACTGATATCAAATTAGATATTGGTCCCCTGCGCCGATATCAAATTTGATATTAGTGCCGCGCGCCGTTGGCAAACGGCGCAAATTCGATATTGGCACGTTACATCCACATTAACAAATAGAGGAACTACAACGAGAACAGGAATAAGCTTTAGAGATCTTTTCCGCAACTAAAAATCTGACTCGTCGTTTTTTGGTGGTCATCTTGGATTTTTGAAAACTAGTATGAAATCTGTTAACACTAGTCCTTATCGATCCTTCACCCCTTGAAATATCAGTGTCTCAAAAACTATAGCTGAAAGATGTCATACCCATTAGGCAGCATCAGCTCCTAGCCAAATTCGTTTCTAATATTCAATAGAATATTCGCTATATCGGAAAGAATTTACCGTTTCTAGTTTGTGAGGGGTAAAGTGTTATCCCCTGACCGATTTTAAGCAAACATGCCGCGAAAAACGCTGCTAGTCTGTCAGCTTATGTAGCACAATAGCTTTATATGCATTTGTGTGTACATTCTTTGTAACTTTCATGATACATTACGAAGTCACCCATAAGCACAAAAACCCCTTTGGCCATTCTCGCTCACCTGGCCTGAAGGGCCAAGCGAGCTTATGCTGTGGCGACCGTCCGTCATCCGTCTGTCGTCTGTCTTCTGTCAACTTTTGATTTGAAACATATTTTGCTGAAAGGACCCTATGGTCGTAGGCTCCAGAACTTCCATTCGGAATTTTAATTCATCAATTTTTGGGGGTTAAAATCAAGATTTGATGAAAAATGTACCGGAAATTGTCCAATTGCTTCTTTTCCTTACCATTCTGAGAGATTTCAACCAAATTTGGCTGAAAGGACCGTATGGTCATTCAGAATTTTGATTGATCAATTTTTTGGGTGAAAATCTTAGATTTTCTGAAAAATGTACCGGAAATTGTCAAATTGCTTATTCTCCTTACCGTTCTGAGCGATTTCAACCAAATTTGGCTGAAATGACCCTGTGGTGATGGGCTCTAGAACTTCCATACAGACTTGATTGGTCAATTTTTTGGAAATGTTAGATCTTATTTAAAATGTACTGGAAATTGCCAAATTGCTTCCTCTCCTTACCATCGTGACCGGTTATAACCAAATTTGGCTGAAAGGATCCTATGGCCATAGGCTCTAGAACTTCCATTCAGAATTTTGATTGATCAATTTTTTTGGGTGAAATCTTAGATTTTCTGAAAAATGTACCGGAAATAATGAAATTGCTACTCCTCAGCTGCTTGACATATTTCACCCAAATTTGACTATATGGATTCTATGGTGGTAGGCGCTAGAACATCTATTCAGAATCTTGATTGGACAATTTCTTTGGTAAAAATGTTAGATTTTATGAAAATTTACCGGAAATGGTCAAAATGCTACTCCTCCATAGCTGCTTGACATATTTCAGCACAATTTCGCTGGACGGAATCTATGGTAGTAGGCTGTAGAACATCTATTCAGAATTTAACTGATCCATTTTTTGGGTGAAAATCTTACCTTTTATGAAAAATCTACCGGAAATGGTAAAAATGCTACTCCTCCTTAGCTGCCTGGCATATATCAACTAAATTTGGCTAGCGTGACTCTATCATGGTACCCTCTAGGACTTATATTCAGAATTTTGATTGGTCAATTCTTTGGGTGGCCATCTTAGATTTTCCGAAAGTTATCGGTCATATCTATTTATATGCAAATGGTTCAAATGCTAATGGTCTGAGCGCCACGGGTCCTTGGGCCTCTTGTTTGTCTTACCCTAATGGCCACAACTTGAGTTTCAAAATGGCCGATATACAATGTATTTTAAGCGGTATATTCGTTTCTAAGCTACATAGAAACATCATTTTAAAGGCTATAACAATTTTAAGGATCCAGGATTGTTACGCTTATTAATCTAGATTCCTACAATACCATTATCCTAAAGATTACATTGCACAACCATCTTGGATTTCAAAATGGCTGGCATCAAAAGCTATGTTATGTTGTATCTTTTTATCTAATCGATCTAAAAACCAACCGGATTCCAAAGCCAATACGCTCTTTATGGTCAACTATTGCCATAGTTACCTTTCTGAAATTAAGCTTGGCGTGTAATTTGCAGTCTCCATCTAATGCTATGCTATGATGCATGACTGTCCATATGGACGCGTGTCTCACCTGGCTGATAACCCGAGACTTGATAGCTGTTAATACAGCTGCAATGGTTAAATTAAGCAGGGGTCAAAGAACAGCTATATTCAGTTTTAGCTCAAATATCTAATTTAACCCTTTCACTGATAAAACTATGTTTATCTCAATTTCAATTCAACTATGCAGGAAAACTGTTGGATAATTTGAAATTAATTTGGCTGAAAGCCATTGTTGCCTAAGACAGCAACAGCTTCCAGGGAAATTAATTTCAAATTATTCAACAGAAAATTTCTTACATCACACAGTAATGGTCATTTCAGATATTAACGTAGAAGAGTTAACTTCAGAAACTTAATAAAATCAAAGAACAGGACTCAATGACTCACCAATAACTCACCATCGTCTAACAGATCCGATGTGAGACATAAACATGATCTAACTTCAGATACGTCACAAACTCAAACAACAGTAGCCGACGATTCATCATATACTAGCAGTGGCCAAGTCAGACAAATATGTGTACAGTCTACTGTAACAGATAGAAATGAACAAGTTTGGTCTGCCTATAATTCCCTTTTAAACACAACTATCTGGGCCTTTGACAATAGATAAAACATAAGCGTTACCAATCACCAATGCCATAGCCTATGAGTTCCCTATCTTAGTTATTGTACTTTTTAAAGAAGGCAACACAACGCCGCAGAGGTAGTAATATAGTGATATATAGTAGAGGATGCAGCGAAAATCAAAGATACAAAATCGTTTCTTGGGTACACGACTACAAATGCTTCTCTCACCATCTATCTGGGGTTTATAGATAATGCAGAAATCGCCATCATTACTGCGAAAGAACGTATGTCATGCCAAACAAAGCTGTTAATATCCTGTTATCTCACAGGAAGAGGCCGGCACTGATGAGCTTACATGCTGTTGAAGTATCGAAAGCGGGGACTACCATTCATATAATGTACAGGCATGCCACAGGAGTGTGACGTTCTTGCACGATGCGTTCCCCTTCTTTGTAAAATGCAGCTATGTGTATGCGTACAAGTGATGGACGTCGCCTAATTATGAAGCAAGCAATTTACATTGCACTTGGAGCAGAGAAAGTAATAGCACTGTGTAAGTTGTATGTCCTGATCCAGCCATAAAAAAGATATGTTTGGAGACATTTTTAAACACATTTCCTAGTAGTGTAGCATCAATATCTGCTCTGGAAATTGGAAGTGAACCAACCTTCTGGTGATGTTAATAAGGGCTGTGTTTCATTTCTCCGAGGTCTCTTCTGTAAGAAGGATGCCCACATCACGCAGTTAGACAACTTGAAAGGTGTGGAATTACTACAACAAACACACGGAGCTTGGATGCAGCAATTAGAAGAGCTGACTACCAAACTGTTGGGAGCAGGATCGTATTAGTCCCCTACCGGTAAAACCCGGGGGGGGGGTGACTATAGGTTTGCACTCCGTCTGGCCGTCGTCTGTCTATCCGCCCGGCCATCTGTCCCTCTGTCGTAGTTGTTTTTTCGCACGTTTTTCGCAGTCTTTCGAGGTAATCAATTGAGAACTGGTAGATTGCTTTGGTATGAGAAGTTACAGACCAAGTTTGAGTTTCACGTGAATGCGTCAATTTTTGATGGAGTTGTTTCGACTTATAAAATATAACTCAACCTCAACGAATACGTGTCCATCCGCGGTGTCCACGTATATTAAGAAATTTGGTTTGTGCAGAACGGTGTCAATTTGAAGCAGAGATGGAGCCAGGACATTGTCAGACATTTAGACCTGGATGGCGTGTTTTAGGTTTTACACATATGCAGAGACAGATTTTATGTGCTCAAGGTGATGATTCAAGCAACGAATTAGACATCGTTGTGTTATTTAGTTCTTGGAAAAGTACATATTATAAATAAGTAAATTATTTAGTTATGGTGTCAGTAAATACCATATTTAAAAAAAACACCCAAGCATTCAGGTTGGTCGCCTTTACAATCAAGTTTATATTTGCCTTAGAAAGGACGAAATGGCCTAAAGCACGTTCAAAATGGTGGTGATTTTTAAATCCAAGATGGCGGCTGTTATGATGACTGAAAACAATGGCAAAACGTAGATTTGCATTTCTTTGGGCTAGAGGAATGTTGTCTGAAAATTGCTAAGAATGTACCCAAAATTACATATAAATTCCACAACCTGACACACTACTGGTGTTGATAGGGTTAGAAATTATAGACAGACGTTTGATTGGATAATTCTTTCAACGGGAAGTTGTATTAGCGATTATAGGGTGGTAGGTTCTTTAATGTAGAAATTTGATTAATCTATTTTTAGTCAATTTTTTCGGCGTCATCTTGGACTTAAAAACACGTTAAAAAATTCGCCTAAAGGACTACTCCAAAGCCAACTGATAGACCAAGTGAGACTGGCTAATAGTTTACGTTCAGTCTTACTCATTAACCGCCGTAGCCTAGGTTTAAAATCTTGCTGATTATTTTGATAACAGTTTGATTGAACGTTCTTGCAGCAACGATTTTCAGTCAAATATGTATCAAAACTGTAGCTAACGACACTTGTTTTGGCTGCTGAATATTTTGAACACAATGTGTAAGGAAATTTGCGCAACAACGAGAACAATATAATATCAGACAGTGGAGTTTCCAAATATCAAACTAAAATGGCAGTTTCGAAGAATTTTCTAACTATTTCCTAGCCTTATTGTTTCAGGATAACTATGCAGTCAGCTACAGCGACCACCCCGTCTGTTTGTCTGTCTGTCTGCCTGCCTGCATGCCTGCCTACCTACCTACCTAACTACGTGCCTGCCTGCCTGCCTGCCTGCCTGCCTGCCTGCCTGCCTGCCTGCCTGCCTGCCTGCCTGCCTGCCTGCCTGCCTGCCTGCCTGCCTGCCTGCCTGCCTGCCTGCCTGCCTGCCTGCGTCTCTGTCGTCAACAATGGCAGCACGTTTCTTTGTTTCCTGGCGGATCGACACGAAACCGGGCCAATTTGTTCATATAGGCAGCTAATATCTCTAAAGCTAGGATTCCATTAACGCGTATGCGTATCCGTATCCGAAATTTTTTTCGCTCCCATTACAAATAGATAGTATGATTCCATATGTCCGTATGCGTATGCGAAACCTGTCCGTATCCGAATCCGATCGCTACACATAGCGATTTTATTCGGATACGGACAGCATTCGGATGTGAGACTCCTTGAAAATGACGTTTTCATTACGTCCTTCATGGGCTTTCCCCAAATCGACACTATTATTCTGTACATGTGTTCCAATACATAAGTTACATTCATAGTAAGCGCGCTGGAATGTGAAACTCACTGAAAAGCTGATAGAGTAGTTTAGAACATATTCATGCTAGTAGTAGTAGTAGTAGTAGTAGTAGTAGTAGTAGTAGTAGTAGTAGTAGTAGTAGTAGTAGTAGTAGTCCAATTGATTGAATAAAATCACTACTTTCGGATACGCATACGCATACGTGCAAATGGAATCACTCATTCGGATACGCATACGCGTACTGATACGCAAACGCGTTAATGGAATCCTAGCTTAATGCGAAAATAAAGTTGATCGGATTGTAAATAGTCGAGTTATGGATCCTGAAAAATGACTATATGTGGTAAGATATATACCGATTTAAACAAACAGAGCCTTATCGCCCTTGTATATCTATCTATCTATCTATCTATACATTGTAATGCATTTTAAGTTAGTCTCATTAGCCAGTTCCTGCTAAAAGCTGAATTGCAAGCCTCCATTAATCCATTTACTGCTGGATTACAAAACTTCATTACGCCGTTTACCTTCAAATGGCGAGTAGCTATTAACCCTTTAGCTGCTTAATGGCGGTGTCCATTACTCTACATTAACCATTGTACTGCCGAATTACAATATGTGCCTAAATTACAATCTGTGCCCATTTTACTGCTGAATGACTAATTCCAATTAACCCTTTTAATGCTGAATTGCAAGGCTCAATTAACCATTTTATCTCACCTGTTTGAGATTATACACTCGTAATTTGTCTGTCTGTCAACAATTGTGGCACCGTTCACCATTTGTAATACGGCAGATATGTTCCGTTAGTCAATAAATATTTGGACTATGCATATAAAGTGACCACGCCTTCAAATAGCAGAGTTATGGCCCTTGCTATATTTTCATAAGTATTGAAGCCTATGGGGAAAATGTTTGTTCCGCATTGCGTCATTTATCGATGAATCAAAGCCAAGTTTGGCAGATATATTCCGTAAGGCAACATCTATTAGAGTTAGGAGGATGCCTTTAAATAAGGGCCATAACTCTGGTTCATTAAGGCATTTTAAGCATTGAAACCTATGGGGAGCAATTTGTTGATGAATTAAAACCAGATTTGGCAAATATGTTCCTTTGGGCAATATCGGTGTGGCGATCATTTAGCAAAATACTTATTCATCAACAAGTTTAATAACACTTTGCTGGAAGATCATAGGTAAGCTTTTGAACTTAAATACATAAATATGATTGGCAAATTTGTTGGGCGGCCGTCCTGGAAAACAGAAAATGTACAGGCAATTGTTTTAAATACTCTATTAATCGTTGGACAGATTTATCAAAGGTGTCTGGAAGGACAATATCATGCACGGCAGACTTCACAATGTGTTTACATAAATCTGATTAGTCTATTTTTCAGCTTCCATCCTGCTTTTATAAAAAATGTTCAGGAAATTGTTTAAATGACGACTCCGCAGTAATCGCTGGGATAATTTTAATCAGACTTGTTGGAAATACCGTAGGATGTTAGACTTCATAACTCATATACAGATATTTGATAGGTCATTTTTTCTGCTGTCATTTCGATATCCAGAAAATCACGAAGATTACAATTCATTATCCACTGTCATGATTTTGGTCGAACTTGGAAAAACCAAACAAAGGTATGCTTCCGAACCTGTATCTGATTTGTCAATTACTATATAGTGTTCGAGCGCTATTAAACAAACACTACCGGGAGAACCATATGGTGTAATCTTCCGATCTGTCTGAACTAAGACTAAATAATAAGTATATAGAGTGAAAAAAGAACATTGAATTTGAACTACGTTTCCAGTCCCTGTTCAAACATTGCTATTTTAAGTGTGCACCGCAGGTCCTTGTATCTCTTGGTTAGAGTAAAGCTTTGCTATAGTAAAATATTATCCGCTGATATCGAACAACACCTAACTAACTAGCGTGATATTACTCGCTTGTGTTCGATCCAGAATACCTTTTCAACTTAAGAACAGCACGACCAGCCGTTATTCTATCCCAATGAAAGTGGATGTATATAATAACCAGTCTGTCTATTTGTCCTTCCATCTGTATGTTCATGTATATGACTGTCTGTCTGTCGGTGACTTTCGTACCAGCTGTTAGAAACTACACTGTAGTTTCAATGACTTTTCAAATACAGGAACCAGGTATGTGAATGCACCTTAGTCGAAACGTGTGACACGTATCAACAGTATTTCAACCGTTTCTACTTTTATGGTTTATTGCACATCCCAGAAATTCACCTTGCCAGAGTGCCCACCCATCATATGACGTCATAATGAACTGCGTGATGTGTACAATGACATCATAATGAATGACGTCGATAAGTACGTCACGAACGCATATTTGAAGACGGGCTATGCGTTGTTGTACAAATTGTTTGCTTTTACTATTTAATAAATATTCTGTTGAAGATTTTGAAACTAATTTGACTGGGCGCTCTTGCTGCCATAGGCAGCAACAGCACCCAGTGAAATTAGTTACAAAAAATCCAACAGCTTCCCTGTATAGTTTTCAGGAAATTGATAGCTAGGGCATTTGGGGATCGATCAATCCCAACACGGCGTGGTGTGGGAGGAGCTTAGCTAGTGAGGGGCGAGGCATAGCTAAAACCGAAAAGGTCCATTGTTGTCTGTATTCTCAACAGTTTGCAACCCATGGTCACCAAATTTGGGGGATGCATTTATCTTAGGATAAAGGTGTGAATTGTATCATAGGTTGTGTTGCCGTTCCTTTCATGGTACGTGCAACCCTAATGGAAAATTTCCAGGATGGAGCCTATTTATGCTCCTTTATGAGTCTGAGATGTAGTGTATGGCTAAGAATAGCCACTAGTTTTTAAAAGCTAATGTGATCTTAGTGATCTGGGTATAACTTATTAACACTCACTGTTGTCATAACTTTTTCTAATCTACATCTGTTCCCCAGGCAGCCACCACTGGTATCAAGAAACTTATATTTTCACTGATGTTAATACTCACATTTTAGGTGGAATCATTATCTTACTATTGTGCAAACCCATTACTAGTAGTAGTATTTACCCACTTACTACTCAATGGACTATTCCAGAGTAATGACGTCATATGACGTTATAATCAGCTAAGCGGCGCGTAGGATGACGTCATAATTATTACGTCATAAATGATTCCACACCTCCCGTCTTTAACTCTTAATAGTCCGATACGTTGTACAAATTGTATGTCTCTACTATTTAATAAACATGCTGTTGAATATTTTGAAACTAATTTGACTGGGCGCTGTTGCTGCCATAGGCAGCAACAACACCCAGTCAAATTAGTTTCAAAATATTCAACAGCTTACCTGTACAGTTTTCTGGAAATTGATAGTCAGGGAGTTCAGAGATCGATCGATATCAACACGATTTAGGTGTGGGCGGAGCTTAGCTAGAGATGGGCGGGGCATAGTTAGAATGGAAAGGTCCATTACTATGCTCTAAGGTTTTCCTGGCCTCATAATTGACTTTTTGTTGGTTGAACCATAACACCCAGATAGCATATAGCTTCAAGTTCAAGAGTGGTCTAAGAGTCACAGTTGTGACTTCAGATAGCTAGTCAGCGTAGTATCAATACAATTCTCAATCAATGCTTAGACTGAAATCTAACAGGAAAAGTAACCTATGAATCTCCACCACCCACCCCTCATTGCTCAAGGGCACGGTGAGTGATATATATATACACACTAGCGTTTTTGTTTCTTTTCGTCAGTCGGGCAGCGTGCGTTTTCAAGTCGGTCACGTACGAATCATTGGGTCATGCTCATTCGGCATAATCAGGATCAGCTGGAATTTGGTATTGCGTCTCGTAGGCCATAGGAGTTGTAATCTCTTTTAGAGTGGGTTGCTGGTCAGTCTCATCACGGATGAATTCATTTGCATAAGAATTGATAGAATCAGTCACGCGATGGTCTTCATCAGGTTGAGATTTGGCATATTATCCCGTAGGAGTTATGCCCTATTGGACAGTCTCATAACAGCGTAAGAGGGTTGCATTGCGTCAATTAACAGCTGCAAGTCATTCTCTCCGAGATTATGAGATTCGACACAAAATTTGTGTATGTAACTCAGGCTCAGGACGTCAATGCTAAGTTTTCTATGATTCGAATAATCTGTGGATTTTCAATTTTTCCGGTCAAAGCAGTGCACAAAGTGATTTGGCTTTTTTGCATATCTTTGGCAATGTTAACTCTAGTTCTACTTCTTGATAGGCAAGTTTCTGTTCCATTGCCAACCTGATGACTTCTGCTTCCACTTCTGATCATCCCACTTCCGGTTCATGTTTAAGTCAAGTTCATATGTTTGCTAGTACGTCTGGTGGATGCGCAACAATTGAGTCTGATAGACCATGGATACTTATTAAGAGTGGTTCAGGTCGTAAAGACAAAATGGGTATTATGTGCTATCGTCAAAATCAGGTCCCATGCAATAATTCTCTATACCTTGGTCTAATTTACTATGATATTAAGCTTTGTGAAATTATTGCGTGCAGTGTAACACGATTCCAATGGACCTTTCCAGTTTTGGCCATGTCCCGCACATCTCTATCGAAGCGCCACCCATACCTCGTGTGGGGATTGGTCGATCTCCGAATTCCCTGACTATAAATTTCCAGAAATGTATACAGGTAAGCTGTTAAATATTTTGAAACTAATATAACTTGGCGCTGTTGCTGCCAGTCCAGTCAAATTAGTTTCAAAATATTCAACAAAATATGTATTAAATGGTAAAGACATACAATTCGTACAGCGTGTCGGGATATTAAGCGTTAAAGACGGGCTATATCGACTCATTCATGATATGACGACATCACACACGTCACTTAGTCGATTATGATGTGATGTAACGTCGTATGATGGATGGATAAACTTGGAAAGGTCCATTGTCATCTAGATACATAATCCAATATGATTCTAAAACAAGTTACGTCAAGAGGCTCTGTTAAACTCTAAGTGCGCCTCTTCTCATTAGATCAGGATGCCTATTAAAATATGGCATAGAAGATACAATCTTGTTGATCGCTCTCGTGATGCCATGTGATTTTACAACTAAATAGGTAGGTGATTAAGACCTTGTCAGTTGTTAATAAATAAATATATGCATATATCCCGTTATTATGAATAGAACGTTCAGCGGAGCACTATTCAGGAATTGCATTGAAACTGCACGCATTTAGGCTAAAACTATTCACAATAGTATAAAATAAGAGTGAAGACAATAATTAATTCACAACTGAAATTAGTATATTTAATGTATCTTAATATTCACTGTATAATAGCGAGCTGAGCAAACCAAAAATGGAATTATATATATTTTTAATTCATTTATCTCTTACCACTCTGATGTCAAAATTATACATTTTCAAATTAAATTAAAATATGAACTGGTGTTCATTTTTAACCCTTTCTCGACGAAGCCGGCCAAAACCGACCTCTTTAGTGGGCTTGGGAATGCCCGTTTGCAGGCCAACAGAAAGCATTTTTGAAAATTTATCACTGAAATGATGGGCTCTATAACCGAGTCAGTCATTCCAGTGGTAAATTTCCAAAAAATAGTCTTCTCTTGGGCTGCAATGAGTAAAATTTTTAATTTTTTGAGCAAATTTAGTCATTAAACCGGTAAACAAATTTCCTGTAAGTTGTTCGATAGAATGGTGCCATCAGAGTGGTAAGGATTAATAAGTAACTAGAAGAAGATTGACCTTAAAAAAGAAGAGTAAGCTATCGCTGTTACTGTGACCACAAAATTGAGTGTAGCTTACAAATACAGCGCTCACAAATTTAATTAGATTCCCCTGGTGTGGGGACAATAAGGTGACCATGTATAGGTAAAGCTACCTCACATAGAGAACTGTTCTAAAAACGTGAAGTGTGAAACATGCTTAACATGCCAATAACATTTTGACTGAGAGCCTGAAACTCTTTTCAAACAAACTGTTTTCAAACAAAACTACTACTACTACTGCTGCTGCTGCTGCTGCTGCTGCTGCTGCTGCTGCTACTGCTACTACTACTACTACTACTACTACTACTACTACTACTACTACTGGAATACATGTAATAGAGATTCTGATATGCTACTAAACAGCTATAGCACCATTATGTGAATATCAATATTATATTTTATTTCTTTTAAATACTATATCATGATTATATACAAAAGTGTATCAGTTATTTTATGAGATCCACATGTATACTAGTTTTACACCTTATGCCACATGTTACAAAACGAAATAGAATTATTATTATTATTATTATTATTATTATTATTATTATTATTATTATTATTATTATTATTATTCCATTATAAGAAATAAATGGACATGCAGTTATCCATTATCAAAGCCTTTTACCACAATTTCTGAATGCTTTATACCTAGAGTTATTGACCACTATTTCACGATCATCATTTATTCAGCTCAGACATCAGCTTCCAGTCAAATCAGTATCAAAATACTAAACAGATTATTTTCTTTATTGATTTCTGAATAATTCTTACTATTTGATCTTTCTGGTTCAAAGGGATAATGTGGAATATAGGAACATGATGTGTATTCTCAGACGGAAACACCAACACATGTCCTTATTCCTGGACCATTCACCAGATATTGTTCTCATCCTAGATATCGGATATATCCGCCTCAGACCTTGTCATCACCAAGAATCTCTATCTGCGTTACACCGCTCACATTAGAGATCTGTTTGCAGTAGAAGTTTGCAATGATTTCCTTCATTCCAGTGCGTCTTGGTTTTAACTGTACTGTCTCCCGTACCTCTTCACCAGGACCAATTGACTTCCTACAGAAAACAGTACATCGTTCCAGAGATGCAGTTAGCCATGTTAATCCTATACAATTATTATTATTATTATTATTATTATTATTATTATTATTATTAGTTGTGTCTAAAGGTCCTACATCTTAAGGCTACTACTATTAAATGTGACGTGATTCATCTGGATGGGGGCTATAGTCCAGTCATGTACTGTGTTTGGCAGTTCCGTTCTCGCTTGGAGGGAATTGACCTACACAGTAAATGATTAGACTAGGGAACTTAAGAAGCATATTTATCATTGTCATAATTAATAAAGTTCCCTGATAACGCAGGTTACTGGGCCAATGCTGGACCAATACCGCGCCAGTATTGCCCAGTACAGACCCAGTAAGCGGTGTCGCCATGGATAGCCTTAAATGAATATACTTTTGAATTTTGTTATATTATGCTGGTGCCGGAAATACTTGCCTTTAGATAAACACACCATTTGAATCAATTACTGAATGAATGAATGAATGAATAACTGAAGGAATCGTTATTAAACCATATCTTTTAGTGATATATGGCGCTTGAGGAAAGTTATGTAATGAATTTATGAAATACTAATCATATGAAATACTACTGTTTATTACTAGTCGTGACTTACTTTACTTTAACAGATGTAACACACTGCATGCCAGGTGCTTCCACGTTTAGATGCCCACCAGTAAGAGGAACACTCATTGGGTTTGTGATCTTCACACATAGGTCGAATTGGCGTCCAGTGATCACTGAGTCGGGTGCCTAAAATACAAAATATCCTTGAAATCGTATATTGCTAATTAATCCCAGGAGTATATACCACAGGTCTAGGATTATCATCCCGAATATGGATATTCCAATAGTTTAATAAACTAGTAATTGATATTAAAGACTAGAACATAATAATGCCTATTCTTGTGTATAGTCAGGACGAGGATGCATAGTGTGTGATGTATAATACAATTGACTAACATGATCGAGCTTTTTGCCTGCCACTGGGAAGAGAAAATGAATATCACAAGCAAGTCAAAGGAAAGCGAAAGTCTTTCATCCGCTGACCACGATCCCTTACATTTAATATTGCTATGAATACTACAGTTCCACGAATACGCTTACATGATGAACAACACAGTATGGTAATAAAGGTGGCTACTCCGGATATGAACTACAATGGAACAACGTATGCTCCTGTGGTTATGATTGGCTCAGCGGAAGGTACGATGAAGATGGAAGCTACGGCATAAAGTCCCCCAGATGGTTCCCATAGAAATATGAAAACTGTCATCAAATAATAGAGCGGATATGATACCACTCTTAGAGGTAATCAAATACATACACAATGAAATGATTCCTAAAAACTCAAAGATATATTTGTTGATAGTCTGATAATCTAACATTCAATGGTTGAAAAACTACAAGCCCGGCTTCATCAGTAGGGAGCGAAGTCTGTTGAAGAACCACACAATATTCACAATGGATCCTATGCCACTGTGGTGTCTCTGGAATTGGAAGAGACGACAATTTGGCTAAGGAAGGATACAAACTGCCATAGGAAAATCACAGGATTTCTTTAGAAGAAGAAATCCTCATTCATTGATGCTGTATTATGACATGAAAAGACAATGTAGTTTACCCCTAACAGAGTGACAAAGATAGCTACCACTGCATGGGTAGTGATCAAAGAACCACCATGTGATTAAGAAGATGGCACTGCTGTCTCAGAACTCGCCACATCAAGAAGACACTTAACGAGAAATGAATATCTGCCCCCTTTGATACAACTGCCCAGACACCCCATCACATCCCTGAAGAATGTTAATGTCCTAGCTACACAGCACTACATCACTGCGAGAGAGAACCTGGCCTCTCTCAGCGACATTTGAGATACGAGGACATCGATGATCTGAGTGCAAGAACAGCTAGCTTCGTAAAGAGTACCAACACAAGACTGTGAACACTCTAGTCCAGTCTGAATCCATAAAAATGAGGAAAGAATAAGATGAAGAAGATGAAGAAGATGAAAAAGAACAGGAATGGGCTCACTGGAGGACAGCAATACCAATGGACCTTTCCACTGTATCCATCCATCATATGCCGTCATAATCAACGACGTGATGCATAGAATGACATCACAATCAATTACGTCATTATGACGTCATGAATGACGTAGAAAGGTACGTCAGGAACGCATAGTTGAAGACGAACTATGCGTTGTTGTACGAATTGTATGTCTTTACTGTTTAATAATTATTCTGTTGAATATTTTGAAACTAATATGATTGGACGCTGTTGATGCCATAGGCAGCAACAGCACCCAGTCAAATTAGTTATAAAATATTCAACAGCTTAACTGTATAGTTTTGAGGAATTTGATAGTCAGGGCAGTCTGGGATCGATCAATCAATCTCAACATGACGAAGTCTGGTTGGAGCTTAGCTAGTGATGAGCGGGCCATAGCTAAAACTGGAAGGCTCATTAATGAACTTTTCCTGGCTAGCAGCATAGTACTGCTCCAGCCACGTTAACATTGGGTACCGTATCAGTGCTCGTTATTATCGAACACCTGATGAAACATATTTGTGTTAAAAAGGACTTCCGTTGACTCATCTCTATTACCACGGCCACCACAACTTTCAGTCTGATCAATCAATGGAGAGATGCGATCTGTCACTCAAGTACATGACATCAAAATCGATCAGGTCACATGTAGACTGACGTCACAATCAAGGTGCGCAAAGAATTGCGTGCCTAGCTCCGTCGTGAACACGTCTGTCAAGTGTACGAATTGTATGTCTTTGATGGATTTACTATTTCATAAAATTTCAAAATATTCAACAGCTTAACTGCATAAGCACCTTGATATTGTGATTCTATGAATTTAGAGTTCAAAGCATATAAATCGATGCCAACATATGCAAAGCATGGGAGGGGCATGGCTAGAAATGGGTGGGACATAGCTAGAATTGGAACCATTTATTAAAAGATGAACATGCTAGATTATATTGTGAATGATTTGCCATTTCTGCTCTAGTGTTTTATTGCTAACTTACATCAATTTCTAGATTTGGTTTGTCAAGCCAAAAGCTCTCTCTGCGCATAAACTTCTGACCGGTCTCTTTAACGATTGCCATGAGATAAATAGCCACGTGAGAGTCGCCGTCCATGTTGTTGACGTAGTCACCACATTTCAAAGTCATCACGACAGTGCTCTCTAAAGAATTTAAAATGAACACTAAAAGTGCTATTAGAAGTAATCGACCTAATTCATACAAGATTATATAAAGAGGATCGCAAAAACGATTTGCCATTTCATATCAAATTTATAACACAAGTTTAGTAATATTTCATTTGTAATGGGATTTAGCGAGTTCTAAATGAGATATTACTGAACGAGTGTGATAAATTTGATATGAAATTGCAACAAATCTGAGATAATCTTCTATTTATGACATAATCTATTATCTATAAGCTGCATAATGCGCAACAGAATATAGGGACACACTCAACATCTTATGATTTCACAATGAAAATCTTTTCAATGGACCTTTCCACTTTATCCATCCATCATATGACGTCATATAACCAACTATGTGACGCATAGAATGGCATCATAATGAATGCCGTCATTATGACATCATGAATGACGTAGATAAGTACATCACAAACGCATATTTGAAGACGGACTATACGTTGTTGTACGAATTGTATGTCTAAATAATATTTAATAAATATTCTGTTGAATATTTTGAAACTAGTTTGACAGGGCGCTGTTACTGCGGGCGCTGCTGCTGCCACACCAGCAACGCTGTTGCTGCTATAGGCAGCAACAGCACCGAGTAAAATTAGTTACAAAATATTCAACTGCTTACCTGTATAGTTTTCAGGAAATTGATAGTTAGGGCATTCGGGTATCAATCAATCACACCACGGCAAAGTGTGGGTGGAGCTTAGCTAGAGGTGGGCGGGGCATAGCTAAAACTGGAAATGTCCATCGATCCATTGTATTTGTGTTTCTTTGCAAATTTATCATCATTTTGTATGACTAGGAGTACATAAAGTTACAAACATCATTGTTACATTACAGCCTATGAACACATCGCGTAGCGGTGTGAGGTCGGTAATACATTGGTTTCATACATAGCTATCGGGTGACTATATTAGATTTGTTGTATAGAGAATGATATGTAATGGTTTCATGAATCATGTGGAATGGTTCGAAGGTGGTATTGATTAAAACTAACTTAATATGTTTCTGAGAAATTTTTATACCTCATGACCTGATAAATCCTATTTCTTGACGAAAGCTTGAGAAAAATAATTAATATTGGTCTAACGACAGCACCCTTGAATCGTACCACCATTATTTCAAGACTAACACAGATATCACAGATTCTTATCAATTTTTATTTTTAATAGCCACTGAGAGCACAAAGCAATATTTTAGACAATTGAATAATTGAAAACAAGCAAATATACAATTCCTTTACTATATGCAAGATTCCACAATCTTTAAAATTTACTTTAAAGGTGCATATTCACAACAAAATTACTGAAAATAAAATTGTTTAAATTATATACTTTTAGAGGCTTAAACTGTGAGCCGTAATGTAATGTAATGAAACGATGATTTCGTTCGATACAAATTAATACAATTTTTAAAGTTGCGAAATTGAAATAGAGGCACGAGCCTCTATTTCAATTTCGCAACTTAAAAAATTATATTAATTTATACATAATGAAATCATCATATGTTAAAATTGATTTCGTTTCATTACATATAGACACATAATTTAAGCCTATAAAAGAATACAATTATTACAATTTTATTTTCAAGCATTCTGGTGTGAATACGCACCTTTAAGTTCAAATTCGCTCAATGGGTAAACAGTACACATTGCAATACTACGTCAGAACAGGATCACTAGGCCCTATGTTTTCGAATATAAAACATAATCTCTGTCAAACATGAATGAACATTGGTGTGAATTCCACAGACAATCCACTGATTTTTCGTTGACATTATGACAATATGGTATAATTTCTGTGTGTTATAGTCTAAAGCGCTGGAAACCAATGACATAGCTATGTTAGTCTTCCATAATAACACAGACTACTGGGCGGATACTAGTCCAATGCCAGGGCAAGGCGGCCTGATATTGGCATAGTAACATCCCAGTAACCTGCGTTATCGGAATTCTTACATTAGTTGCGTATAATTAATGGTAAATGGAGGAAAATGCCAGGATGTACATGGTGAGTTAGGGCACAAGAGGGGATTAAACACCATAAATCTCACCGGCGAGTGGTTCTATAACGGCCGACTCGGTGTGCTCTTTAATTTCACCTGCCGCCACACCCGTGTACATGGCTGATAAACAAGTAATGATGACGTCAACGATTCGGCTGTCCTGAGCACTGCCATTCCGCATTTTCAGCGTGACTTCTATGTCTCCTGTCCTATGACCTTCACCATTCATATGGAAATCAATTTCGCCAAAATTGTCACGTGACATGACTGGAAATTTTCTAAATGATTGTTTACCGGCGCGTAGCAGCACTATCTGTTCTTCTGATGTACCTGTGGGGAGAAGATAGGTGAATGAGTTTGTATTTAACTCTAACAAACTATAAAAGACATATTCTTTATGATGTAAGGAACATTTTGTTGTTAGTGTTAAAGGATTAACGGAACAGCCTCAATTTCTAAATCTGACAGGATTGTGTCAACGAAATGTTGGATAGGGTTCACTCTAGTCATTGGGGCACGATAACTTTAACCTTTATTTTGTGAAATTAGAATATCCTAATAGTAAAATTGTGTAATTTGACAACGCCTTGACTGAAATTGTTACTCTCTGGTTATTAAGCAGGAATAACTTTCTCATGTTCTAAAAATATAAAATGACCTCCGCCGAAAACATGGTTCCAGGAAGTCATAATTCAGTTGTTATTGCCGAATCAGTTTTTATTGGGCTATGTTATGTAATGACGTGTAATTGTGTCACCTTAGGCAGCGCGATCTCGGCTAATAATGGAGCGAACTTACAGCATATGCGTTAGCTGTTTGATGCAATAAATGTAATAATCACGCAACAATTATAGATTAACGTTTGCACCACATAAACCAGACACAGTAAATTCTTTCGGATGTAGACAAAATATTCAGTCAAATATTTTGAAAAAATCGACTGGAAGACTCCAGTTGCTCAATTTGCTCAGGCACCGACGCCTTCTAGTTGAGTTATTTTCAAAATATTCAACAGTTTTCATACATGTATGACTGTCTTGAAACTGACACTTCAGCGCCGAAACGCCAGAAACGGTTAGATTGGATGTAATAGCTGGTTATTTTATATCTAAGTCAATATGTTCAACATCATCTGACGTCGTGGTTATACTAGGATGGCTTTTTTTTATTATTATATATGGATGGAAACAGAACGTAATAAGAAGCGCCCGAGATCACAAATGTCACCCTCGTCCGACACTGATGTTATCACCATACCTTTTGTCGAGGGTAGTAATGATGTGCATAAAACGTATGCCACGGATAATTTGGATCTTGCTGATTTATTTCCGCAACAAAATTAGAAATGGTAATGACGGTGGACGGCGTTTTATGCTTAATGGCTGCACTTATACTGCTATATTGAGGGTACTGCACTTCCAAATTAGATGGTTACAAGCGAGGAACCAGTTTTGTAGAAAAGCGATGGCTGTCCATGGTTAAACGAGGTGCTACTAGCTGACGGCGAGAGTGGGTGCATAATTTGGAACTTAATGTACTGAGATGAAATCTACGCAATTGTGAGTGAGTAAATTAGCATCTTTATCTTTCTTCCCGATGAAATACGCTTTCATTTAATATGATATACTGCTATAATACTGTTTACTTCAATGGTGGGAATGGATGAGCGGCTTCCCTAGGCACTGCCAGCAAGCCCCCGGGAAACAAGCTGCACAGTCATTAATGATGAGGAGGAGGTCTCGAATACCACGATCTTAAAAATACGCGACGCCCTATATTTGCGATATTGTAAGTTTTCTTGGCGAAATATTTGATAGACAGATTAGCGGACGGACAGACGGACGGACGGACCGATTGACGAGTGGACAGACGGCACATACATACATACAGGCAAGCAGGCAGGCTGGGATCTAGGTCAATGTTGTTAATATGTTACAAGCCAACTGCGTTAGCCCTTTAATGACTAAATTTGTTGAAAAAATTTAAAATATTTACTTATTGAATGTCCATTGGCAGGCCAAGAGAAGACTATTTTTGAAATTTTACCATTAAAATGGCTTGCTCGGTTATCGAGCCAGTCATTTCAGTGGTAAATTGTCAAAAATAGTCTTCTCTTGGCCTAAAAATGAACATTCTCCAACACCACTGCAGAGGTCGGTTTTGGCCGGCTTCGTCCTTAAAGGGTTAAACTGTACTTTCTGTGAAGAGTTGAGTTCTGTTTTAGAGACAGTTATAGATAAACAATCATCTATAAATATCAATTTATCACCATGGTATTAAAGATCAAGGTCTCCCACAATTACTAACTAAATAATATCCACGGGTTCTTTTGCGCTTGCAAACCCCGACTTTACTGATCATCTAGTGGCACTTGGTGCCTTGGAACAATTTCAGCAATCCACCACTACACAGTCTGCAATCACTCTACTCAAGCACAGCTCCAAAAGCAATCCCATCACCGCTCGGTATCGGGTTAAATGGAACCCGAACTCGATATCAGGAAATTAATTCTTCTTCGCTTTAGGCTATATTTGTAGACAAGAACACAATCGAGTAGCAGCTTGCTGTTAGACAGCATGTGGTTTAAGATACCACTAATAAAGGCCGGTCATAGAATATCGATGCATTCACCCACTACTAAAAACACATAAACAACGCCTATATGAAGAGGTAAGTGCATCAGAAACCTGGTGAAAACCCTACCTGGAATGCACTCTGCAGATCCTACATGACGAAAATGTCCAAGATGACACAGATGACATCACCGTTATCATGGAGAATTTGTCATTGGTATTACAGCAGTTAAACTTAGACCACAGGAGACTTGTACACGTATCCAGTATACATATATTGTATGGGGAAGGAGAGAGTGGAGAGGGTGGTATAGAGGGAGGGAGGGAGGGCTGGCGGGAGGGAGGAAAAGAGGGAGAGACTATAAAAGCTATTGGAAGCACAGAGAGCATATGATAGTAAAAGAACACAATGCCCGTTGAGATGTATTTGTGCTCAGAATAGGGTAGGGAGACCCGAAAATTTTTGCTTCCAGTAGTCTACATTGGGATGTCGGTGCCTCTTGAAACCTCATTCGGGCTGCTCGCAGATCTTCCCCAATATGAAGGGTTTTGTAGCCTCTCCCCGTGCTGCTATTGCACCTTCGCCCACTCTAGCTCCTCATAATGTGCCACAGGACCACTGGTTGCCACCCGCTTGCTTTAAGTACAGTAGTAGGAATGTTAAGTATCGATGGCCGGAATTGGTTATCTCCCCTTAATAATAATTATGGGAATAAGTCAAATCGGGCGTGGTCGGTGTGACGCAGAAAGAGTTACTTCATCTTAAAAATGGTAAAGATTTTCTGGAAAGAAATCTCCCGGAATACACTCATAATGAGCTATCACAATTAAGAATAAACGTTAGATCATGTCAGCTAGATTAGAGGTTATAAGACTAAGGAAGCTATTTGCCCACAAAGCTATGTTTTTCTTAATGTTCCCGTATAGTATTGAGTAGAAATGTCATTTACTGAAGGAGAATCGGTAACTATCAAGTAAAGGAATTAAATCGAACTGGTTTGGAGGTTTCATCAACCAAGACAATTACGAACCTGGTTATATAGGGTGGTGAAAATCCACGTCAAAGGTTCTTGATCGGTTCAACTTCCAGCCATCTTTGTCATTCTCAGTGCCGGATTAACCCTTGCCAGGGCCGGAGGCAAAGAATATTTGTGGAGTTGGGTGGATGCGAAAGGCACATCAAAGGGGAGGGGGGGGGGGTGTTCGGGGGTCAACCCCCGACAAATTTTGAAATCGATATGCTCGCAGATGGTAATCTCCTGTATTTCCAGAGGAGAAAATTAAATTAAATTATTCTTTTTTTAGCCATTTAATGTCATTATTTTTGTTCACTCAATATTTTGAGCCATTCACTTGTAAAAACAAGACTGGCTAAAAGACTGAATGAACCAAAAAATGAAATTAAATAGCTAAAAATAGAACAATTTAACAGCAAAACTGAAGGGATATATTTGCCTCTAGAAGTGCAAGTGGTGCCATCTGAGAGCATCTAGAAGATAAAAAATTATATGAAACTGTAATACAATCATGAACCATCAGATTTCTAACACATCAGAAAAGTCTCGAAACAAAACCCCCCACACTTTAATAAGAATAATCCTGAAACAATATATAATGAACAAATAAGATAATAAGACCATATCCTGTTATGCAGTTTCTCTCTTTACAAACGAAAATCGCTCTCTACTACATCTATTACATAAACTACATAAAACACGTTATTCACTCCAAAAACATTGTTTGATAGAAAAAATTGGGGGCTGGTCAAGATCTGGGACAGGGGGAAAATGCCCTGCTGCCCATATTATAATCCGCTACTGGTCATTCTACATTGGAATACGTCAATTCAAGGTCAGATACGTAGATCAACATTTCACTATGCTTGGTGATCAAATGGGATGGCACAGCTACGAAGACACCCTGATCCTCTTTAGCCGGCTTGTTGCTGCACCCAGGAGCACCTGCTGGGAATTTTGCCACCCCCCCCCCCCTACCCAGTGGTAGGTAATGACCCTTTCCGGTTTTAGCCATTCCCCGCCCATCTCTAGCTTAGCTCCACCCACACCTCGCTCGTGTTGGGATCGATCGATCTCTGGACACCCTGACTATCAATTTCCAAAAAAATACACAGGTAAGCTGTTGAATATTTTGAAACTAATTTGACTGGGTGCTGTTGCTGCCTCAGCATATTTATTAAATGGCAAAGAATTACAAAGACATACAATTCATACAACGTGTCAGACTGTTTGAGATTTGGTGACGGTCTATATGAAACCCTTTGTGACGTAATTATTGTGACGTCATCATATACGCGCTGAGCTGATTATGACGTCATACGAGGTCAGATGATGGATGGATACTCTGGAGAGGTGAATTTTGTGACATTACAGATCGATTGTGATTAATGAACTGTTCACACCCCATGAAACTCCTCCAGTCCACGACTGGTTTCACACTTTTTGGTGCTCATCGGGTAATGTCGTGATTCAAACGCATGACATTTGTTTTATGAGCCGACTTCGCTACCAGAGGACCACTGGCATGCATGTGTCGCATCAGAGCCGGATTACGCCTAGTTGGGGCCCAAGGCGAAATAGTTGTGGGGGGGGGGGGCCTTATAATGCTACTTACTGTAAGTGTGATTTCAATGTTCCGTTCCAGTTTTAGCTATGCCGCGCGCATCTCTAGCTAAGCTCCACCCAGACCACGCTCGTGTTTGGATCGATCGATCTCTGAACTCCCTGACTATCAATTTCCAGAAAAATATGCATGTGAGCTGTTGAATATTTTGAAACTAATTCGACTGGGTGCTGGTGCTGCCTATGGCAGCAACAGCAGCCAATCAAATTAGTTTCAAAATATTCGACAGCAGGTTCAACAGATTACGTGTATCGCGATTGTAAAAGTGAGATACTGGGATAAAAACGTTCAAATTGGTAAAATGCGATAATTGTTTTTGATTTTGGGGGCCCCTTATCATCTTGGGCCTGGGACTGTGGCCCCGTTAGACCTTGCCGTATTCTGGCCTTGTGCCGCATAGTATGTACGTGGCTGACAGACGGTAATTAATCTGTCCAGTTTATCCATCCATCATATGATGTCATAATCAACTACGTGACGTGTAGGATAACGTGATGACCCATGATTGACTCGAGCTAGTCCGTCTTAAATGCTTAATAGTCTGACACGTTGCACGAATTGTAGTCTACTATTCAATAAACATTCTGCCGAATATTTTGAAACTAATTTGGCTTGGCGCTGTTGTTGCCATAGGTAGCAACAGTACCCAGTCAAATTGGTTTCAAAATATTTAACAGCTTACCTGTATAGTTTTCTGGAAATTGATAGTTAGGGAGTTCAGGGATCGATCGATCCCAACACGGGCGAAGTGTGGGTGGAGCTTACCTAGGGATGGGCGGGGCATAGCTAAAACTGAAAAGGTCCATTGTATGTCTTTACTATTTAATAAACATTCTGTCGAATATTTCGAAACTAATTTGCTACAGGCGGTAATAGCACACAGTCAAATTAGTTTCAAAATAAACAATGGCTTACTTGTGTAGTTTTCTGGAAATTGATAGTCAGGGAGTTCAGGGATCGATCGATCTCAACATGAGCGAGGTGTTGGTGGAGTTTAGCAAGAGATTGGCGGGCCATAGCTAAAACTGGAAAGGTCCATTAAACAACTGCCTACAATGAATGTATGCCCAGGACGTGTCAAAGCATCTTTAGTTTGAATAATATCACACAGAAACCACAAGTTTATCTGATGGTGTTTTGGGTTTAGTAGGTGACTGATGGACCGTAAGTAGATATTCTGCAGTTTTGTCTTTTAGAACTGCGTAGGGGCATATACACATACACACAACGCGAACAAGGGAACGCGATGTGCGCATGCTAATGCGTGATCCATTTGCCTAAATAACAACAGCCAGCCATCAGGCATATCCGTCCCAACCCCCCTCCCCCCTGCCCGGGCCCCAAACATCTCACTATTAGGGGAATGTGAATTGGCTGCAGATACATTTATAAGCAGGCAACAAATATGGACAGAACATAGATATTCTAGTTTACAAAAATACCATAACCCAATGCATGTGGTATTTTGTTAATGGATGTATTTAGCACATTAATTCGTAAATGCACTCCACAAATAGTGATCAGTCAAATTCTATTCTCTTCAGGTAACCATTAATAATTACAATTTTTATCTCTGGGAATGGACAGACGGACGGACGGACGGACAGACATGATGAGCGCTATATCAGCCCCACCCACCCTCGTCTTCCAGACCGGGTGTGGGGTGGGGTGGGGTGGGTGGGGTGGTGTGGGGTGGAGTGGGGTGGAGGTGGGGAGAGTGAATGCTTACAAGCGAGATGCCCCGGGCCATTCACCAGAACATAGATAGGCATTGCATCTTGGCCCATCTCCTTAAATTATGAATTAAAATTGTTTTACCGATTTTTATAATAGATCTTGGATTCTGTATTTCACTCACTTTCTGTATGTTTGTAGTGGTGTGTGACGTCCTCGCGCGAGATAGCGCCTACAGCTTTAGTACTCATGTAACGACCAACGCCTAGAGCCTCGAGTCCGATCACAGTCATATTGCCATCCTTGTTAAAGCTCCAATGCACCCGGTCACCGTACACCTCCGCGAAAATGTACTTACTCTCGTATGGGATAAACAGATGGCCATCCCTGATGGCCTTTACAGGGGCGGGCCCACACGTGTATACACCTGAATGCGACAACCAAAAATTAATAAATTAATGCAATTTAGGTAGGTAATATTTGACGTTAGGCATAGACCAGCCTATTGATACAATCATACTCATACAATGACACTTTTACTGTGTCGAAAGTAACCTCATTATAAAGAAAATATCAACCTATTGATAACAGGATTCAAAGGTTGTACCTATTGGTCGAGTTCTGGTGATTGCTCTCGGAGATTCCATCGGGTAAATGACTTGTTGCGCCACATGCCAAGTCAGTTTATCACGTGTTTAAATTCAAATCATTTCAAATCAACACATGGCTTACAGGGCTAACCATACATCACACCACGATTGAGTCCAGTAGGGGAGACCGGGGCATAGTGGCCCATGGGAAACAGTGAGCCATTTCAATTTTCTCAGAAAGCGATTTTGTCAATTACATCATCAAATGTGTAGTGGGAATTCCCATAAATACTGTTGTAAATGTAGGCAGAAGAAATCAGAATTTAAAGATTTATGTTTAAAAGACTGTTTTCGAAGATGCAGATTAAAATTGTGGTAACAGTTATATCAGCCAAAAACAGCTTCTACAGTGGTCTTGAGAAATGTCAATCTCCAGACCAAGAGAAGACTGCTTTTGGAAAATTTACCACTGGAATGACCGGCTCGATAACCGAGCCAGCCATTCCAGTGCTAAATTTTCAAAAATAGTCTCCTCTTGGTCCGCACATTGACATTTTCTTTTTAAACAATTGACATTTTCTTGAACAAATTCAAGGCTTAAATGTTTAAATAAAATGTTCCTGTACAATAACATGCTGAGGTCATGTATTTACTGGAAACTATAGTACAGTCGGCCATGGCCCACTGCGCGCCATCTTATTAAACATGGTTTGTACTGGCAACAGAATACATGGAGAGTCATGAAATCTGAAAAATTTAAATATAGGACTGAAAATCGTAGGAAAGCAGAGTTTTCTCTCACAAGTTATGAAAAGTCATGAAAACTTAAGTCATTGAAACCTGCGTTATGCAGCAACAGCGGCTAGTCAAATTATTCAACAGATTATTTATTAAATTATAAATGATTTTTTTTCATGGGATTTTGTATTTGTATTCAAAGAGGTAAACACTTTGTTAGGGATGCTGCCGTCACATGTTTCATTACACTTCTAAGTCATAAAATGGTGTAATTTTGGTCATGGAAAATCATGTAAGCCAATGAATTTAACATTGCCTGCGCTTGAAGCCTCCCCCGTAGATACTGCTGCCCTACAAGGGTAGAAATGATTTCCTAGCAAATTTTGTTCAAAATATTTATCACACCACGTTCAGAATTTGAATAACTGACATGTTTCTGTTTTTTAATTGGAAACAGTTTACGTTATTTCTGAGCTGTGGCGTATGTTCAATTTTGACAAGACTCGTGAGAGAGATTGGTGAACAGCATGAATGGCCTCTCGGTCAGATCACTTTTTATTTCTGTTAAAGTTCCTAATAAAATTAATTTCAAAATGTTTGTAAGAGTGTTAATGTTTCTTCAAGAGATTAATAAGATTTAAATAGTCCGCATTAAAAGACATAGTTCAACTGGCCTCCACACAAAAGCAACCGCTGCCGGTAAAATCAGATTCAAAATCTTCAACAGAATATATTCAAGAAATGGCCTATTGTACCCCTTAAAGTGAACGACACTGCCCCAGCCTGGGGAACAGTGGGCCACATTGGCATCAATATTTTGATCGCATAGGATGCTGACTGATAAAATCTGCGAAAATGTAGCTAAATCTTAAGGAATACATTACAGTTCATATTAAGCTTTGAAAGTTGAATCATGGACTCGTGGTGGAGGAGAAAAATTACCCCTGTCTTCCTTGGCCGTTTCGGAGCTACTCGAGAAATCCGCACAGCTACGACAGTTACCGTCTGATTTTGGCGGTTGTTGAGGGGTGGGGTGGGGGCGGGGTGGGTGGGTTGAGCGAGCTAGTGAACGAGTATGTGAGCATGTTCATGTTCAATACAATACGATAAATTAGATTGAGTTTGTATATTGTACCAAATCATACATTTATGATTTCACGAAACATATGCTAAATAAAGAAAACTAAAACCGAAGCCTAGTGGCAAGAATGAAATCAAATTAATATCTGTCGACTAGATTGTAAATACACATGTTCACATGTTTGACATTTTGCTCCACCCACACCTCCCCACCCCTCGTGGCTTGGATAAATTTACATGTCCTCTTCCACCGCCCAATCATATGAGTAACTCACATACTAAATCTGGTTGAATTCCGTCCCACGGATTCAGAGGAATTGCGTTACAATTTATTTACCTTTTGATCCCACCGACCCTTAATGAGGCTAAGCCAAATTTAAATACGCTCTTGCATGCTATAATGACGTGGGTAACTCACATACCAAATTTGCAGAAATTGGGTTATAATCAATTTCTTGAACATTTGACACCATGGTGTGCGCCAAATGTAAATGCCATCTTGCATTCCGCAAACATATAGATAACTACCTAACTTGGTTGAATTCTGTCCAACGGTTTCGGAGGAGTTGCTTTACTATCAATTTGACCTTTGATCCCTCCCCGCCACAAGCCTTGGGTGGCGAAGCTAAATATAAACGTATTCATATTGGTAACTCACATACCAGGTTTTGGTTGAATTCTGTACAATGGTTTCGGAGGAGTTTCGTTAGAATCAATTGCCGCAGAGACAGGCAGACACACAAACAAACACACGTGGGGGCATGGCACAATCCCCACTTTTCTTTGAAAAACATGAGATAACAATATTAAGACAAAGTTATATTAGATTTCCTCGCATAGTATCTGAAGAGACAAAAACACTGCTCAAATTGCATATTGCCAGACTATGGTTGACGAATTAGATTAGTTCATATCCAACCTTCAGACACATCTTTGGGCGTGGCATCGAATGCTTGCCAGCCACCATATCCATCCGGTAAGTCCGCCCTTGCAAACCAGCTTTCATTCCAAACGTGAAAATCCCTGGGAACATTCAAGAACATTTATACTATATTAAGCAAATAATTACCAAAAGTCTATGATAAATTACCTAAAGGGAAACACCAGACCCTCTATACTACTTTGTATAAAGTGAATCCACAGACCGTAACGTTTTCAAAAATATAATTGTAAGCTTAGTGCTCAAATTAGAAATATATATCTTCGTTATTTATGTGATACATTAGTTAAATTTCTATTCCCAAATGAGGCGTATGACGTCAAAGGTTAAAGGTTTTTCTCGCTGTCATCCAACGCTATCGCAATAAAATTGTGAATTGCGTTTTATAAGAGGGTTCTTTTCAGCGGTTTTAAGAATAAATAAACTATGTTTGCGGAAATGTTGAAGAACATATAATAACAGTCCTTTGTCTGGGTTCTCTGATGGTGCCGATTTTGACATCAAGTGTTGATCTTGAGATAAATGAATGACGCGAGAGTATAAGCATATCAATATAATTGCTACTTTTGAATCAACACTCTCACTGGGGCTACGGCAGATAATGTTATTAAAGTTTCGTCTATTAATATGAGAGTTTAAGTAGTTCATACATACATCCCAATACATCTTGAGGTACCTATGTTTTCATACTAGCCTCAAAACTCCCTGAGATTGTGTAATATTCATGGAATTGGCAGGTATCTTCATAGAAAATAACCATCTTTAGGTTAGGCAACTAATGTATGAAAATAACAAATATATTCCATAAATTTGCAATAGTGTGATAAACGTCTTAATCTCTTCGATCTGTACATATATAAATGATGTCGATAGCACTATCACCGACAGAGATATCACCCAAATGCATGCACACCTGTCTTCAGAGTGCCATTATCGTGGTTCTTGTCGAATGGGATTCAACCTATGACGTCATAGGTTTAATTAACTCGCAGAAAATTGTAGTAACATAACGTTTTTTTAGCACCATTTTAATCGGATTTATATATAAATGTCGCAGGAAAGTTTTACACAGTGGCATAAATATGGGCTCTGCGATAGAACTGCGTGTTTTAAGCAAACGATGGCGACCCTTCTTGTGTTCCCCTTTAAAACTCGTGAGTTAAACATAATAATACCCTGATGAGCAATTTAAAACCCATTTAGTAAGTCCCTTCCTCTTTAAGGTTCATCTGTATTTAACAATTATGTTGCCATTAAAATGCTTTCAGCAGTCGACAGCTAATCCAGGGGCAATACATTCTGGGAATAAAGACGACGAATGTAACATTTATTATTTCCGTTTTCTATTATATCCTAATGTGATGTGTTGTACTAAGTTACTCCTATCGTGTCAGCATGGACGCAATTGACGGCACATTCTTGATCAATAATATGGATGCCGTCGTATTTAGATCCGACATAAGCGACATACATCCGCGATTAGGACAAGGTAAATTGTCTAGGGAAATTAACACTCCTATAGTATTGAGTTATCAGAGCTACGTATAACGGGATAAGGTTAACTGGTGATCCATTATTCTGGTCGCCTTTTCTTTTCTCTAAAGAAAATATTTTCAGAGTCAAAGTAAATTATTTGCATATTAAAATAACATGTAAATTCTCTCTCCCCCTCCCCCCTCTCCCTCCCCACTCCCTCCCCCTCCCCCTCTCCCTCTCCCTCTCTCTCTCTCTCTCTCTCTCTCTCTCTCTCTCTCTCTCTCTCTCTCTCTCTCTCTCTCTCTCTCATATCCCGTCTGTTACTCTCCATTTTCATACAGCCACTTGAAGGTCTAGATTTACTTCGATAAACGTGAGAAATATCTTCTTAGAGCATCTATTTTTCAGAATTTGCCGTAACCGATTCCCGAAGGTCCGTCCCACAGATCCACCACAAGAGGCCTCAACAATTTAGCGAAGACCCACACAGATTCTTATCCTCCTGCACCGGGCACGGCCATGATAATCACTTACCAGACATGATCATCCATATGTTTATGCGGTTTGCCGTGTTCATGCCAGTGTATGTCTGCAGTACCGCTGTAGTCACTATCATGCGCAGATTTGAAGTTGGTCACACATCTTGTTGGTATACCCAGTGCACGGAACACTGCATGACAGAGAAGGCACAGAGAAATATAGTAATGGAGGGATCTGATCTGTAGCTCAAGTATATGATATCATAATAAATTACGCAACACATGGCCGATGTCACAATACATAGTGACGTACCGGTGTCTAGCTCCGTCGTGAACATTGAAAGGTCTGTCAATTGTACGAATTACATGCCGTTACTATTTAATAAACGCTTTGTTGAATATTTTAAAAATAAAAATAGCTGTTGCTGCTTTATTAAGTATTCTGTTGAAGATTTTGAATCTGATTTGACTGGCAGCAGTTGCTTTTGTGTGGAAGCCATTTGAACGATGTCTTTTAATGCGGACTATTTAAATCTTATTAATCTCTTGAAGAAACAATGACACTCTCACGCGTTCAGTATCTCATATACGTAAACTGTAGTGTAAATCAATAATATAACAAAAGTATAAGTGCTTTCTGAGGGTTATAAATATCCACCTGGCAGCATTAAAAACTAGTGGACATCCCACAATGCATTGCGCTTATAATTGTTTAACGTTAAACCGGAACCTGTACCAGTTAACGTTAAACTGTAGTAAGTGCAATGAATTGTGGGATGTTGACTGAAGACCGAATTCGAAGAATATATATGTATTTGTAAGTAAACAAGTTGTGACATTCTAGACGATTGATATCGTATATATTGGCTAGATCACCCACGCGCGTACCCTCGCTATAGGGCTGGTTGTCGCGACCGCTGATGACTCGAGTTCGGTAAATCGCCAGTGCGCCTGACCGGGTATTTTTCAGACTTTGACACGCCGATGCAAGCTATCAGTAACAGCTAATGTTTAATTTAATTTTGGCAAACTTATCAACCCGTGCCAACAACTATCAGTAGATCGTGACGTTTCTCAGTGCTCCTCTCATTCTTCTGGCTACTTGCCTGGTCCAACCACCGCGGTCTATAAAACCGTCTCTAATTTGTTTCAGTAGTCAGAAGAGAGATGGAACATAAATGTTGCCGTGCGCTTTCTACAGTGGCTGTATTCGACTTGGCGAAAAGTTAGAGTAAATTGGCTCCATAGAGTAGATTTTTTATTTGACTGGTACTTCTCATAAAAAAATAGTGCACGAAACAAGCCAGGGCCAAAACGTGTGGCATGTTTCGTGAAGTTTGTCATGTGATGCAAAATTCGGAAATGTGGGACTTAGGAGCTGAATTCTACTATTATTCAGCATTCACTATATCTGAAAACAGCGCTAAAAGGTGGCTTTTATTTTCAAGATAATAAAATTTAGACGATTTAGTCGGTTTCTGCACCTTCCATACTGCTAGGTTTTTTTCATTCGACTGGTATGTTTGCTTAGAGCACATTTGGCAAGCTTCGCGAGTAAATTTGCTTTACGGAAAAGTCCCAGTCGAATACAGCCAATTAATGCCTACTAATTGGCAAGCCGAAGCAGATGCAGACACTCGTGACCATTATTTATATATTTATTCCGTAAATAAAATCTTTTCGGCTGTATTAATCTGACATTTTATACGACTAGGAAATGGAATTTGCAACAAAAATAAGATTTTGTTAGTAATATGATATTCTTATATAAACGAGATCGGCGAGAAAATATTGAACTCTGAAATGCCGCTTTTGAGGGGGCCACGAGTGATCTAGCCAATATGCACGATATCTATGTTCCAGACCCTTTAAAAAGAAGACGAGATTTTGATGGCCTAGGTGATAGGCCTACTGGTTACTGTAATATCTGGTCTTGACCCAACGATATATTGTTGAAAAGCATGCACTGGCTCCCTTAATTAAAATCTGGGTAATTACTGATCTTGGGAGACACTAATCAGCTAAGGCAGCTCAATTTCCAAGAAAGTGCTTTCCAGGAAATGCTGCTGACAGTATAATAGCCTGTGGCAATTTGCAACGAGCGTAACTCTATAGCATAAGATCTATCTACGCGTGTGCGGCTTAGGATAAATCGGTGGATTGCATCTCTCTAAAAGTTGTCAAGATGAAATAAAAAGACGAGATCTGCATGTGCCATGCTGTTGTCAGACTGGGGAATCGATACTCCTCTTTTAAGACGTCATATTTAATCAAATTAACTAACACTATTTATATAGAATTTATTGAATCTTTTAGCAGACATTTTTGCACAAAAGTAAAGCAAGGCTTGTGCATTAATTTAATGGGCAACTGGTATACCAGGCGAGCAGACATGTATGTAGTTAACTTTTTACAAGATGACTGATGCACGCGTGCGTGCGTACGTGCGTGCGTCTGTGCGTTAGACCCTATTATTATTATTATTATTATTATTATTATTATTATTATTATTATTATTATTATTATTACAAGTGGTAGCGACAGCTGCAAACGTCCAACATTGGCCATATTTAACGCCTTTTCTACGTTTCAAGAACTCTTCCAGTATGGCGGAACTTCCATTCCACGCATATGGTGCCACGCCCTCGTCATATTTGCCTGACCAGTTTCCGAAAAGGACTCCGCCATCTCTCTCGTTATTGTTAATCTGTAAGCGTAGCATAAGCAAGTACCTGAATGAGTAGATGTTCCTGCCAAAACATGAACTAGTCCGACATTTACATGAGGAGCCATACTATGGTGATTCCTTAAGACGGCTGGTCGTAAGACGTCTTAAAGACCCACCATCTTATGACCCCAAAATCCAGTTGGGCAACCAATTTATACTAGATGTGTCCATCAGCTTTTATTGACCGCATGTATATATGGTCCATAGAGTGTCCGTTATAGACGGGTTTACACGTGTTGGAAGCGAAGTATATAGGCTACTTTGGACCCTGTATTACCAGACTCCCAATTCCCACGTACTATACAGGTAAGCTGTTGGATATTTTGAAACTAATTTGACTGGGTGATGTTGCTGTCTCTGGCATAATGTTTGAATATAGTGTTTTTTAAGGTGTAAATTTATCAGACCAAAAATTTGCACACTTGCCGGAATTGTCAATATTAAAGATGGAGCTAGATACTTCACTACAGTATGTATTGTAACGTCAGCCTACATGTGCCGTAATTGTGTATGAAGTCATATACTTGAGCTACAGATCAGATCCCTCCATTATTACGCCAGAAAACACAATATTGATTTAACTGTAGGCCTACATCAGACAAAATTTACTATTTCGAAACAGGTTGGTGAATTCCTACCAATCGTATCTAACTTGTGTATGTAGGCTGCGTTAATGCCTTTGTTGAGACCTGTACAGGTTCCTGGTTGACAAGCGCGAAGAGGCCAACAGATGTAATTTTTAGTTTTTTGAAGGACGTTGCAAAGTAGCACCGACTAGGACGCACATGGAGACTAAATAAAGGGTTAAGATTTTAAGTGACCAATACTGACCATTCTCCCGAGAGCTCTGACCACTGCTATAGGGTTACCCCTGACCGTGTCCGTCAGCTCTGATCGTTCCATCAACGATAATGCAGCCATTAAACAAACGTCGTCAAACTAAAGGAAAAACAACAACGTAGTTAGTTACTGTTCATTTCACGGAGTGACATTGATCTATATGGTTCTACCGACAACTCGATGGGAACGAATGGGCGCACGCATACACGCATGCGCACACTACTTAATATATTGATAGAGTGATCGAATCAGTCACTCAAATATCCGACGACATAATCACTTACGTGACTAGTTAGCTAACGTCACAAGCAAAATGCCGTATCTTTGCCAGGAAACTAGAAAAGTATGTTACTAACGTGTACGAGGTGAATGTCCTTGGTGAATTTACAATTTAATAAACATTCTGTTGAATATTCCGAAACAATTTGACTTGGAGCTGTTGCTGCCAAATTAGTTTCAATTCTTATTAGGATTCTTGGAATTCTGGGATTGGCATATATAAACCGATTAGGCCTACAACACGCGTGAAAGGTGGGCGGAGTTTAGATAGAAATGGATTCACCAATTAAGTACATGTCCTGCTTCTTCGCCATTTTCCTCTGACCAAACTCAGAACAATGACCTCTTAAGAATGTGACATCAATTGGTGTGACGTCATTGGGATAATGATATCCTTGATTGGAGGATATCAACCACTGTAATAGAGGGGTCCGAGTCTAGCTATGCCCCGCCCATTTATAACTATACGCGTTGAGATCGATTTATAGAGTTTGAACAATGAATTCCAAGAATCCCAATTTCAAGGTAGCTATGCAGCTAAACTGTTGAACATTTTGTGAAACTAATTTGACTGCGTGCTGTTGCTGCCTATGCCAAATTAGTTTCAGATTATTCAACATAATCTTTATTATATAATAACGACATACAATTCGTACACTTGATGCACTTTTCAATGTTCATGACGGAACTAGATACGTAACTATTTATTGTGACGTCAGCCTATACGTGACGTAATTCATTATGACTCGAGTAATACGTCAGATCCTTTCATTGACCAATAGACAGATGTTGAACTTACTTGAGCAAAGTTCCATGGTCTAACGCAGAATTTACTTATGGTCCCAATCCATATTCTGCCTGTCTCGTTCAGGACATACTCGTCTCTCTGTCTCTCATCAGACATGAACACAGGGTCATCTGTCAATACAAATAAGATATTATAGAGTGAGTATCTAGCACATGGATCGGCTAAGCGCTTAATCATACAGTGATATAATTCGTCAAAAGATTGATTCATAGAACGACTTCAACATTACCAAAGTGATTTAGCGAACTTAAGAAAACATCACTAAACGGGGAACAATCGCCAACCAGAAGGCCGCATCGAGTAAACGTCTGTCTCGAGTAAGACCCTGAATTCAATAGAAGCATGGCCCCGAGTAGTAACCTGATATGGTCCGAGTAGCGTCTTGTATTGAATAAAAACTTGCCTCCCTTAGAACCCTGCCTAGAGCAGAGTAGTAGAAACCTGTATGGAGTAATGGAGTCAAGGCATGTCACAAGTAGAAGTCTGTATTGAATAGAAACATATCCAATGTAGAATGCTGCCTTGATCAGAAAGAAGTCCACCCAGAACAGAAATCTGTACCGCGTATTCTTTGAACAGAAGCACGCCTTACTCTGAAGCCTGCCTCTAATCGAAGCCTACCGCGAATAGAAGCGTGCCTAGATCAAAAGCCTGCCTCTGGTAGAAGAAGCCTGTCACGACGATCCCCACACGGGTCTTGAGAGTAGAAAACTCATAGCGCATGCTTACCTTCACACCATGGATTAAAGAGGATGTAGACATCATCCTGTTGTTTGTGACGATATACATCCGGGTCTCCATCTTCATTCTTATGTATTGTTTCAATAAACAAGTGATATCTGCCAACAATGGCATCGCTAGATGTATGCACTTGAAACTGGACTGTGTGGTCAGAATGACTGTCCATCTGGTAGATCCATTGTCCCTGTTCTTTGCTACCCGATGCTGTAGTGCAGATGATTGGAATCACCGTGCCTTTACTCTGCATAGGATGACTTCCTGGAAAATAAAGCTTTTAATATATGGATTAGTCCACTTTTATCTATGCCCGACTATTTCCAACTAAGCTCCGCCCACGTTTTGCCAGTGTTGGGGTCAATCGAACCGTTAATTCAAAGAATTACAATATCAAGGTAACTATACAGGTAAGCTGTTGATATTTTGAAACTAACTTGGCCTATGGCAGCAACATCGCCCAGTGACATTAGTTTCAAACTACTCAACAGATTGGTAATTAAGTAGTAAAGACAATTCGTACACATGACGGAGGTTTAAAAGTTCATGATGGACTTAGCTACGCCCTTCATTACGCATTTTGAGTGTGACGTCAGCATACAAGGGACGTAATTCATTATGACGTTATATACTTGAGTAACAGATTGGATTCATCAATTAGGGCAAACATTGTGTAGATTGGTTGGAAATTGATCCATCTATTGGAATTCATAATAATTGCGTTTAGATACATTGAACAATGAATGCAGGCCTATATTGGAAAATTATCCATAAAACTGCATCGCTTTCTCGTCAGATTCCCATGAAACACAAAATTATGGACGGTATTACTGCACAACTAATACAGACAACCACCGGAAGTCAGGAACATTTAGGGCATACCTGTAACAAATTTGAGCAGAATTGCATCGCTCTCTGGTTGGAATGCTCGGTCAAAGGTCACGCTAAAGTCGAATGGTTGACCTCTACGGAGAATTAAGTTCGGCAACTCATACTCGCTTGTGTGGTGTGAGCACCTGTTATGCTGTTTTTTCAAATCCACAATTTTAGGCTTTAGCAAACCCTCTGGTGAAATAAACAGAACGAGTAATAGAAAATAAAACTTAATGATGTTGGTGGTGGTAGTGGATGTTGTGTTGGTCGTGGTGTTTGTACCATTCCCAGTGCGTGTGTGTGCGTGAGTGAGTGAGTGAGTGTGTGCGGTCGTGCGCGCGGGCGTGCGTGCGTGCCTGCAGGTTGATGGTTGGGACCGTGTGCAATACAAATGTACAGGTACTGTTTTGGTAATGTGGTCGAACCCCAGCTGGATACGGACTTGTACTAACTGACCATCTTGGCCACACCATATTATTTACAGCAATTACGAATAAAATTTACAGGATTGGAACAATATTATTAATTGTCCAATTAATTTATTATCCACATATTAACTATCTTTCAATCGCTATTGATTACCACACGGTGCACACGCCTCCCGATTTCTACTACCTTAGACCTCTTCTAGTTAATACGCTTATCACTCTGATGTCAACATTCTATCTTTTTACGGTGCCAGTAGCAAAGAAACTGGTGTACATTTTTAAACAATTTTGGTGGACGATGTTGCTGTCTACGACAACACCGTCTTCCACCAAATTTGTTTGAAAATGAACACCAGTTTATCTTTAAATTTAATTTGAAAACTTAAAATTTTAACATCAGAGTGCTAAGTGTTAAAACTTATCAGCCACACAGAGCAAATAATATAGCAAAATCAAAGAGACTCATCATACCTCCAAGCTTATATGCAACACCGTCGGACCGTACTAATTACGTCGTAATTCATCCATCGTACGGTCTGTCTGGCGTTACGACGCCACGGAGGATTAACCCTTTGCCGGCGGGAGAATGGCGCTTAACGGGCTACAATATGGCGGTCATTTTAAGACGGTGGGTAGGTCGTAGGACAACCAGTATTAACTCTTTAATTGTTAAACTTAGTTAAGAAAATATTTTTTGCTTATTGAATCGCCATTTACAAGCCAAGAGAAGAATAACTTTGAAAATTTGCCACTGGAATGACTGGCTCGTTCGGTTATCGAGGCATTCATGCCAGTTGTAAATTAAAAGCCGGCTTCGTCATGAAAGGGTTAACCGCTCTTGTATCAACTTAACCCTTTAATGGTCAACAGACCAAAACAACTTTGCAGTGGTCTTCTGACATGGCTATTTGAAAGGCTTAGAGAAGAGTATTTTTGAATATTTACTACTAGAATGACTGGCTCGGTGACCGAGCCAGTTATTCTAGTGGTAAATTTTCACAAATATATAGACACTGGGTAAGTAAAAACTTTCTTTACATCTTACCCCTTTAATGGTCAAGTCGGCGATAAAGATTTAGTGGTAAATTCACAAAAATTAGTCTTCTAAAATTAGAATATCTTGAAGAATATTGACCATTAAAATGTTTAATTGATATATCAACTAGTATTTTAAACGCTTTGAGGCGTTGTTGACACAAGAGCGGTTAAAGGCCCGCTATATTGTGACCACAAAATATATTTACTGGGGCTACTAGTTTTGTATTACGTCTGCAACCACTTATATTTATCAATCAATTTTGATGAGCTAAGCAGTAACGCATGGCTGAACGTCCATGTCATAAAGAGGAGGATGAATCACCATGTTGTGAAATCATCATGATGAATGTGAAAACCATGATTTACACTTTCATTAAGATAATTTACACTTTCAATAAGATACTTTTCATTTTCACTAAGATTAGTTTCACGTTCATGATCCATAATAATGGCCCCATTCCTTATATTACCTTCTTTTTCCTTTTTGAATCCGGTAAGTTGCGCATCCTCGGCAAAGAGATTTTCTGGACATTGAGTCCTACGCCCTGTGAGATTAGACCCCAGGAGAAGTCCCCTCAAACTGCCGGAAAATGACGCGATCTTTTCTGAGATCGTCTGTCTGCAACACATAGCGAAGGATACAGCATAAAACATAAAAAGTCTATGGTCTTGCAATGTAGAAATGACGACGACGACGACGACGACGACGACGACGACGACGACGACGACGACGACGACGACGACGACGACGACGACGACGACATGTGTGGAGAATATATTGCCAATTGAGAGAGAGAGAGAGAGAGAGAGAGAGAGAGAGAGAGAGAGAGAGAGAGAGAGAAGAGAGGGGGAGGGGGGGAGGGGAAGGGAAGGGGAGGGGAGAGGGAGAGACGGAGAAGGAGAGGGAGAGACGGAGAAGGAGAGGGGAGGGAGAGGTGGGGGGGAGAGGAAGGGGGAGGGGGAGGGGCGGGAGAGAGGGAGAGGGAGAAGAGAGAGAGAGAGAGAGAGAGAAGGGAGGGAGCGAGGGAGGGAGGGAGGGAGGGAAGGAGAGAGAGAGAGAGAGTGAGTGAGAGAGAGGGGTGAGAGGGGTGAGAGAGAGAGAGAGAGAGAGAGAGAGAGAGAAGAGAGAGGGGGAGGGGGGAGGGGAAGGGAAGGGGAGGGGAGAGGGAGAGACGGAGAAGGAGAGGGAGAGACGGAGAAGGAGAGGGGAGGGAGAGGTGGGGGGAGAGGAAGGGGGAGGGGGAGGGGCGG